>OW052222.1:252768952-253355378 GCA_932526605.1 Nephrotoma flavescens | reverse complement strand
GAAAAAAAATATTGTATAAAATCTTTCAAAAGATTGCTAGTTTAGACTGAAATTTTAAATAAAGAAATACTCGGAGAAGAAGGAAAGGTATTAAAAGTCCTTCTGGACTGCAAAATACGTTGGAACACCCCGGTAACGTCCGTCAACCGGTTTTTGAACGAATATCCGCATATAAATTCTGCGTTTAATAAACTTGGCGTTGAGCAAATTTCCGTCAATTAAATTGCAATTTTAACCGAAGCTTCAAGTGATCTTGAACTCCTAAGGATTACTGTTGCAAAATTAAGTAAGCAGGATGCAAACTTTATTTCAGCAGAAGATACACTGTTTTCGTATTCCAACTGTTAAAAAATATTGAATATTTTATAATCGCATTAGCTATTTCATGCCACTGAACTAGAAAAATAAACGATTATCTTCCTATTCTTCAAACGAACGTTAAAATTATAATGTTCTCGTTTGTTTCTATTAGAAGTTCCCACTTCCACGTCACGAGAATTCTGTGGCAGGTTAAATACCGCCGCTCTAGAAGCGCTTGTATTTTAAAATATGAAAAATAAATCGAGTATACGCGGGCTCTGATTTCTCGACTACCCGTCTAGCAATAGAGTCGAGTATTTTGAAAACCCTAGTTTGGTGTCAAATCTTAAATACAACACTCTGAAAGTTTTATATGAATAAAGCGTCTAGCGAGCGTATTATTCGTTTTGAACGCCTAGGCCTTATTTACGAGGGAAGAATGTAGTAAGATTTAGTTGGGTTATCTGAATACTAGCAAATAATCAATAATTATTACGAATATTTTGGTCAGCGCCATCATCCACAAATTCAACGATGGCCGTTTCGTTGACGGCTGGATGAACGTGTGACAACGACTCCAAAAATTTGGTTTTATCATCCTGGTAAGGTACGAGGAGAGTTAAATAAATTCGGTATTTCTATATGAAATAACGGTAAATTTTATTTAAAAATAGTTTTGTTTTTCAACATAATCTCTACCTACGCTTATTACACCTATCAATTAATTTGTACAAATCATCAAAATAAAAAGCGTCTTCAAAATAGTCTTCTCCAGCGGACCCAGCCGACGTTACAATAAAATGTCATTTGAAAATCTTAACCGCCTTAATTTGTTTTATGAAATTTGTAAAAATGAGATAATCACTTGGCCCAATCCTATTAAATTAGAGAGAGTTCTCGTATTAGTCTTTCACTTCAAACACAAAGTGAACGAAACCGAACGTTCTTGACGATCTGCTTCATTAGTATGCATCTAGACGGTAGGGCTTACAAATTTCGTAATAAGGTTATCCTTTCAATTTTCACCTCATTATTCTTTTTACAAATATCTGCATGATTTCTTCGTAAAAATATTACAACTGTGTGGTGTATGGGGCTTTTAATAAGCCGACTCCCATTAAGCAAGTACCGTAAAATCCGGGCTTTGTCCTTACTGACTATTTACTGTTTTGGGACGGGACGTTTAAATTGTTTTTTGATTAGCTTAAAATAAAATACTTATATCAATCACGTGATTTCTGAACTTATGTCTAACGCTTTTTACAATCGATGACACTTTGACGTTAAACTATATACTTTAACGATTTCTTATTGTAACAAATTGTTATTTATCTAAAAAAAAACCCTTTTCCCAAACAACAAAAAGCACGTAATAAACAAACAATTTGTGATAAAATGCAACATGTGTTTTTTTTTACCGTAAAATACCGTTAAAAGAGCTTTGGTTGTTTTTTTACGTGTTACGAGTAAAGGAATAGAGTTATCTTTGTGGAAAATCATCCAATTTATCGTTTCTTTTATATTTATTTTTTGTGTTCGAATTTTATTTATTTTCGTTATTTTTTTCTCTTCCACCAATAAAACTTGGATATCGTCATAAACTAAAAAGAAAAATGATGAAAAATGACAAACTTGAGAAAATCTTTATTATGTTAAATCTCGCGATTACAAACATAGATACGAGATGAAGCAAAAACTATTATCATGATCATTTGTAATTCTATAACGGTATATTGGATCTGTGTGTGTGTGTGTGTACATAGGATAAGCGATGAAAATATATTGATAGTCGAATTGAAAATTTTGTAAAGAAGGTGATTTTATGTGTGTGTACCTTGCTCGCTTGCTTGGTTCAAAGATGATAAACATGATAAGAATATATACTCGTAGCTAAACAAATAAAAGGATTATGAATGGAAAAGATTTTTTTTATTAGGTTGTTTATTTTTTGTTAGCAATGAAAATATATTGTTGATGTCTTAATATGTTTTGATAATGTACTTTATTTATGTTTTGAGATGGTTCATGTTACAAAATGGTTGATAAATTATTTGCTATATTAATCATATATTTTGATTTAATGCATCGTAGTAATTAATATGTTGTTAAATTAAAATTTGATTTTTGCCTTAAAGCATTATATTTTTCATTAGAAAATCTAATTTCTGTGTACATGGTGCACTAAACTTTAAAAATAGGTAACCCGGCTCGCAACCTGTTTTCATCCTTGATTCCTTATGTGTGTTGAGTATATGTTCAATTTTAGAAATCGACCTTATTGAAGGAAGTAAAACGCTTCATTTAAATTTAGCCACATTAGAATTAAATATTAGCAAAATTCCGAAGAACGTTTCAAAGTTTGGTTAACTGAATCTCATAATTACTATTTACTGAAATCAATCAAATTAGCTTCTTCACAGGTTGTGGGCAGGCACCCTGTTGTATCTTTTTTCAAAACAAAATAAAAATTTATTTATTTAAATGAAATAAAATGTCGGCGATAGTAAATAAAATAAAATTTTTACGGAGCATTAATCTATAGTTTCCAATAACCTAAAAAATAAAAATTGTAAACTAAATAAAATTAAAATTTGCGTGATACGTTGAATGTTGCAGTGGCAAAATTAATTGGATTACATTTATAAATAATTTTTATTACAAACATATTTTTTCGTATTACATTTTGATAAAAATAAAAATAAATTGCTAGTTGTGGGAAATTGTTTGTTGTTGTTCATACATTTAGATTGCTGTTTATATATCGAAATAACATTGTTGGGAGACAACATCGGTTTAGTCTAAATAAGTGTAGTTTACGAATTATATCTTAAACAAGTATTTTAATTTTAATATGCGCTTTAGAAATAGATTTTCTTTATTTGGCACATATTTAGTTAAAAAACTGATTCGTGTTAGAATACATATTCGACACCTCAAAGAGTTACGAAAATTTTAAAAATCATGGAGAATAAACGGTATCAAAAAATTTCGTATAGGCCTTCTTAATTTAAATAAAATTTATAAAACAAAATAGAAGCGTAACTGCTACAATTATTCGGACTCTATAAGGAATTACAAAATTTAGTCAAATCCAAATGCTAATCCAAACCGATCCAAATGCTAATTCTACCAATAATCCACTTGTTCGCTAATCACCAACCAAAAAAGCTCCTAACAAACCTTTCTGAACCTCTAAGCTTAAAAAGTTGAGGAAAACTACTACGGAACTAAAGAATATGGCTAGAAAAACTAACTTTCAGGCTAATTAGGATAACTTCTTGGTTGAGCAGAAGACTACAAAAACAGTCTAAGTAAGATTTGCTCATAAATCTTCCTGGCGTACTTCCTGGTACGAAATCGGCGATCACCAGGCTCAACAAAGTTTTTGGTCAAGAATGACAACTGTAGACTAGAAGTTCTTCGTCTATACCTAACGAAAAATTAACTTCCTCAAAAAAGGATGTTGGTCCTATGGTTGTCCTATGGTGGATTGGTCTGTTTCGCAAAAGCTAATCACACACGAAGTTCTACACTAGAGTTTGTTCTTCTTTGTACCGTCTAAAGCTGGTGGTCGGGATTCTCTTCCAACTTTGTGTTGCCTCTTGTTTCATCCCTAGCTGATGGGCGAGTCGAGTCGTTTTTATATATAAATCTGACGATTACACTGACCCTAAGAGTTTTCGCTCTATAAGTTTGTCCTCGAACTTTCTGAAACCATTACAATATAATAAGAAAGTGAAAATAAGATAAGATAAGATAAGATCAGATTTCCCAAAGTGATAATATTAGAAAACATAGATGAAAAATTTGAAAGAATCGAATTTCAAAAAAAAAAAAAATCCAATATACAACGTCAATTGTCGCGTCCTGATGAGGAAACTGTTTTTTTTTTTCATATCAATAATCTCATCCGTTCGAATCTGATTGTTGTGATTCTAACAAATTTTCTATCTATGAGTCAAAAATTCAAATTTCTGAAATCGCTTGACCTTTTTGTCAAACTTTAATAGTCCGGGCTTTGAGTCTAGTGTTATGCTGACGACCTTGTTATATGTATTACAGAGAAGCATCTGAATGTCATATCTGACCTGATGCAAAAATCCCTCCATGTTGCGGATTCTTGGTATGTTAATAAGATTCAAAACTGATATGGTGGTGTATACACCGAACGCAGAAATCAGAATGGCCTTACATTGCCCACTCTTTTTGGGAGAGCGATTACTAATCCAGATCGGATTAAGCATAAATGTCGCAGAGCTGTTGGCATTTCCTGGGGATGGTCTCTGAAAATGTTGTGCTTCATCTGCTACGCATCTATTGTGTGGTCGGTGGTGGTCGCTAGTCATCGATGATGTATGTTTTTAGTGAGGAGAATATTTCTGGCAAGAACTACTACACGGTCAAAAATTTTGGAGTAAATTTTAATCTTTTCTGGGTTACATATATGACAACACCAGAAAAAGTTTAAAATGTAATAATTGGGAAATATTAAAAAATGCATTTTAATATTTTTAATATTATAATTTAATATGTTACTAGATATAATGTAATTCATGTCGGCGTAAAATAAAGTTCATAATTGTATTAAACTTAAATAATTTTAATCTTAAATATAATATACCTATTATTAAAATATAATACTGTGTATTAAAATTTATTCTTTTTCCAGATAAATTTTAATGACTGTTTGTCTTAAATATTAATAATATTGTATTAAAATTTAATACTACGGTGATTAAATTTAATATCTGTTTTAATAAAATGTAATATTAAAATATTTTATATTTCAATAGCTTTAATATTAAATTTTAACTACACAAAAATTATAATATATTATAAAAATTTAGTACTATATTAGTTCTAAATTTAATAAAATAAAACATAAAATTTTTAGTTTTTATTTATAATTTATTTATCGTATAATTTTATTTCACAACATTCCATAATTCAATGAAAATTTAATTTTTAAATTGTTTACCCATATAAACTTAAAACTATATTATATTATATTATAAGGCATTAAAATATAAATCTTATTTCTAAAATCATATGCTTGTAAAGGTTTTTTGTTAACAATTTGGTCATACGTTGTTAGAAAAGTTTGAAATTCACTTTCAACTTCATAGCAATTTAAAATTGGATTATTTTCAATAAGTTTGTAATTTGAAAAATAAAATAATATTTGGGAGTTCAAACTATAAATTTTTTCAATCTTTATAAACTTGTTATTTATAGAATTAAATAAAAAAAATCCAGCCCTATAATGAAATCCATATTCAAATTCTACAAACTCACTTGAATACATCGAAAAATTTTCAAAAGTATCAGTGAACGGTTCGAAAAGATGCATTTGGTCTCTATTTTCCTCAATCTTTACATGTTTCAATTTGCCAAATTTTGGTTTTTCCATAAATTTTCTATTTTTGTGATTATTCCAAGACATTTGTTGATGTCTTTTGGCCAGTGTATAACATATATTAACGTAATTATTAATCCCGGCATTGAGTTTAGTGAAATACCTATGTTTGGATTCATATCGGCAGGACGATAGATTTACAATCGGACCTACTTGTTTAATAATGTTTGGATAGTGACACAAAAAGTGATGCTTTGGTAAAAGGAATAACTTATAATCTTCTAATATACATTTTAGGTGACTTTCAATCAGTGCAGAAAGGTTCAAGAGCATACTATCTGAAATTTTGGGAGCGAATACGATGTTTATTATTTGTGTTATACTAGTTATGCCCCTCCATAAGTGAGGGAATAAAAGTGCAAACTCGTAAAAAATTAAAGGAAAATGTAAAATTAAGCAATGGTTTTGGCTAGCGGATAATCCTAAACTTGTTGGAGATTTATCTAGACTAATTGCAGTTGGTAATGATTTTCTGAACAAATAACCATATGCAAAACTATGAATTTTACTGTTAATCTTGTTTACATCAATTAAATTAGTTTGAACTAATTCTAACAAGAATGATCTCATTATAATTATAATTTAACGTATCTTAAATTATAAAGTAATAGGTCATATTAAAATTTATTATCGCTATATTACTTTTTATATTTATAATATTAATTTTTAATATATTACTATTATATCAAAGGAAATATTCAAAATAATATTAAATGGTAATCTTAATTATATTAAAAAAAAATCTAATATTTTATGATTATTAAAATCAAATAATTTTTGTATTGTATAAGGTTGTAATACAAACTGAGTATTAAAAAATACTCCAAAATTTTTGACCGTGTACACACTATGTAGGTGGTGTTTAACAGAGCTATATGCTCGGTAATTTTCACACCTGTGACGGTTTTTGATTTAGCGGACAAATAAGTGCAGTTTTCCGTTCCTCGAGTAGTTCCTTCTGGTCCCAGATCATCACGATGAGATTATAAAGATAAGATGCAAGAGTAGCTCCTTAGTGTTTTAATAATTCTGTTTTAATTATGTGTTTAATTGTAAAATGTCTTGTACAAATTATTTTAACGATTTCAATACTTAGAAGCTCATACGGGGTGTTTTTTATGTTCCAGGACTTGATTATATGGTCTTTAACACGTTCACGACCGAGCTACTACCCTAGCCTGGAGTGACAACAAATGAGACTATAAATTTACACGAAATGAGCTAATTGAAGCCTAATGGTAGAATAAATGGTTTATTTATGTATTTTGTGAGGTTTGTGGCGTTATTAATAGTATGACGCATAAACGAGTCGCCGGTTTTTTAGAACAAAATTTCCTTGTATAAATCGCACGACGAACATATGCGTCGTGTGGTCGTGAACGTGTTATCATTATGGTTGGTATATAATGCTGGTCAAGTGGTCGCCTCTTGCCGTGGTCCGAAGATGAGCTCTGTTAAGCACATTTTGCATAACATTTTCACAGATTTCTGGAGTTATTTCAGCAATTTGTGGTTGGTTTATTAGGGTACATCGTTCCTTTCAAGTACCCCATAGTAAGAAATGGGAAAGGTTCAAATCAGGGGATCGGTAGAGCCAGCAGATATCACCACATTAATAGGCTGTGAAAAATTTCATACAAAATGTACATTGTATGACGAGCTGTGTGTGATGGGGCATCATTTAGTTGGGTACGTGGTTTTATCTAGCCCTGCATGCCTAATTGATCCATTTCGGACACAAGAAAGTTGTGCAACATGCCCCGATAGCGGTCACCTGTAACTGATACGGCATTAATTCTATAGCGTCTTTAGAGAAATCGACTACTCTCTATGACTGGCAAATGTCATCCAAAACAAAATGGCGGCCAAACATAATCGACCTGAAACATAAAAGCACCCACCCGTATAGTTGAAAAATGATGTCCATATTTCATTTTTGTTTGCGTTTTTCAAAGAGTCTGGGGCCTAGCTATTGAATTCGATATTCATGTTCGAAGGCTATCGTTTTCCTATAGTACACAACAGGAATGAAAAAGAAAAATGTATGATTTTACTTTTCTTTTCTCTTTTGTTTCCACGCTTGCTCTAGGAAAACGATAGCCATCGAAAATGAACGTCAAATTTAATAGTTAGGCCTCAGATATGAATTCTATACGAACCTATAATTTGAGTTAGGACATTTATACCATGGTTTGTGAAAATAGGTTATTGGTATTTTTTATAAGAACTAATCAAAAAATAAATATGAAATATGATGCCAGAGAACCTCAACTTCTTCAAACTTTTCCTTTTATGAATATACGTACTCGTATATGTAAAAAGATTTCTCTTAATTAAATAACTTTCAGTTTGTTAAAAATGTTTATTAAACCCTTTTTTAATGGGGTTGCTTCACGTTAGGCGACTTTGTAAACTACAGAAAAAAAAATGTTGAATTTTGAATTTTTTAAATATTTTTTTTTTAAATTATTATTAAATTTTAAAATTCATTTTCTTTTTTGTTTCAGGTAAGTTACATGTTGTGATGTGATGACAATCATTCAGTTGTATAAATTGTTTTCGCTGGCATGTAGTGTAAGAATAATAAAACTCATATAATTAAATTTGAGGTTAGATCTCTTCTGAAAAAATTCTCCATGCGATTTTTTTTTTAAACAAGTGAGTTCTTTATATAAAGTAACTACATATTTACTACATATTTTATCGGCCATGATTACAATATCTAATATACTCGAAATATATATTAAAATGTATGCGAGTAGGTGAGACTACTAGAAATACCAAGTGGTAGATGGTTACTAGTTAAAAAGAATCAGAATTTTCACTGACTTCTCGTCATACACTGCGAAACCAACTATTACCAACTTTTTGTAATGTCATCTACTCGCATATTAAACTAATCCGGCTAGTTTATTCCGGAATAACCCTATACATTTCATTAAAAATTTACAAAGTTCATCTACTTTTGTGGTTCCGTTAATTGTTTGCTCGGGATATGGTTTTCATTATAATAAAGGCGAATACTGGTTGTGATTTGAATGTGACCAAAAAGTACGATTAGGGATTAAAAATTAAAATTTCATTCGAATAGTTGGTATATGCATATGATCGTACAACGATGTATTGTTCGATGCTTACGGGATGGTATTGATATATTGAAAATTGAAATACTGAAAAATAAAAATACGAGTATAAACCTGAATATTTGAAATACTAAGATAATTTTTAACAAAATAAGATATTGTTGGATACGGTGTTCAAGAACCGTTAATAAACTAAGGAGGAGTTTATGTAGAATTTTAGGTGCTAATGGCTTATGTAGTCCTGACGAGCAAGCGAGAGGTCTCTGCGCTTCCTCCCGTCTAGCTCTCCGCGGACTGGCAGTTTACCAATGATGAGTGATATCAAATTAACCAACTGGAAAATTGTACTAAACTCAATTATTTATTATATCAAGAAACGATTTTGATTTCAAAATTTTTGTTTTCAGTATCAAAATTTTTAGTTCTCTCCGTTTTTGGGATTTTAATTTTCGGGGTTCAATACGATCCCTTGTTAAAAGAAGAAAATGTTCACACAACTGCATATCGAGCCTTCACAATGAAGAATATTTAACAGAAAGGATCGAACCATTGCAATTTATAGTTCGGGTTTGGATGGAAGGATCACTTAAACGAAGTAATTTATTTATAACAACTATTACAAAAAAACGTTTTATTTTATTCAATTTAAAAACTTTTATAAATTTTTTATTTTATTTAATTAAAACAATATCGTTTAAACGAATGCATAGAATAACTCTGCGACATTAAGCTTCTAAATACACCATTTGAGGTCACAAAATCAAATTCAATGTTGAACATGTATTTTCAATACTCTGTTATGCTGCAGCTTGATATAAAAATGATGTTCAGCTTGATATAAAAATGAAAATTTCGTTGTATGGACAAATTTCTTAAAGAAGTTTTTGCGTTTTTGGCCTTTTACCATTCATGATGGCGAACGCAATGATGGGAACATTAGTATAAAATCAAAAAAATAAAGTTAGTAGTCGAAGACAAAAAAGTAATTTAAAAAAAAAGCTGTATGTCTCTGATTTTTGGTCGAAATCGGTGCACCGGAAATCATAGCTTCCAAAGGTGCTTTTTCGACTTTTACAAATGTTTTGAAAAGTATATATCATTTACTAAAGAACAATTAAAATCAAAATTATTGTAAATTAATTTTCTAACGTTCAGATCAAGTTTTTAAAATGTGGTGAAAATTTTATTTCAACGAAATTCGGGATCTATACGGTCCAGCCTGATAGACTATGCGGAATTGAATTTAGTATTTAACATTTTTCCATTAATTGGGAGATGCTTGCGGAATTTGGTGGAAATTTGTAAACCGGACATGGAAGCTTGCATGGCAAATTCTTGAGCAAAAGACAAAGAATCCAAATGTTTCCAAAAAGGGTTAATCTTGTAGGTTTTCTGTAATTTATGCAGTAATAATGATTTTGTTTATAAGGTCGGGTGTTGGCCACAACATATTAACCTGTTGAATGTTTTATTTTATGAGTCAGATTGAATCATATCAGTGAAATTTTGGGTTGAGGCTCTTAACAAATCCACAAAAATACTTGAACTGTAACGGATTCGCAGCAGTTAATAATTGGAGAGCAGAACATTCTTGTTCGTGTCCTACGATTAAATTTTTTTTTTAAAAATTATTCATAAAATAGGTTGCGTTCTTCATTTTATCTATTAAAATGGATGTATTACCGTTAATATCAAATGACTGACAATGAGGGCAAAGCCTTTTTCAAAAAATTTTTTATTTAATTTTGTAAATTGAAGAATATTTGCAAATTTTTTATACAAAAAAATTATCGAAGCTACTACAATTTACAATCAATTTGTTTTACAATCACTATACAATATATACTCGTAAAATAAATTTGTGAATTTTAATTATTTATCTATCAGACGACATAATTAAATCATTTCTAGAAAACAAGACGAAATCTCACGAAGTAAAATCTGATCTTCAAAATAATAAAATTAAAGGAATAATAAGTATTGGAAGTCAACTAGAAAATCTGTTTTCATGAGAAACAATTCATAGAAGGGACAACCCGCACAGCAACGGAATCAATCTCATTTGTATTCGAATATATTTGATTCTATCAAATTGTTTACATATTATTTTTGGTATTTTTAGAAAGCTCGTTAAACAGAAGGACATTTGCAGTTGTTAAGGTTAGCTTTCAGAAACAAAATTATATTAGATATAATTGGGCCACACTCCCATTAATATCGTATGTATTCGAACTACATACATCTAGACATCATTAAAATAATTTAAAAATCTGTAAAAATAAACCAAATAACCAAATAATAATAGTCAATTATTAAGAAAATATATCATAAAAAAGCCCTGTGCACGACTAAATAAACTTTTATCGTTGTTATGCAAACATTCATGCAAAAAAAAACAGAATTGGGATAACAAACATCTCTATTATTATTATTCTCCAAAAATAGATACCTTCTAATTTATATCATACGTGCTTGGCACATGTTACCTTTTCTTTATTTTGCAAAATTTTATACATTTTGAACTTTTTAAAGGCTTTTATTTAGTACTCACAACTACCGCAATAATGCTGGAGACGGATATATTATTTTATTCCAGTATAATCGTGTGGCTTATCGAGGTAACGTGAAAATTATTGTATTTCTTAAATTTTCCTTTTTGTTATCAATTTTAAATCATTTTTTTTTCTGAGAACGGCGACAAGAAATGGATTCGAATTCGAATGGATTTCATTTGCTTTTGAAATTAAATCTCGAAATTCTAAATATAAATTTGCAGATATTATCGACCCAGATAATTTTTCCAAAATTTAACAGGAAATGACGTTTTTTTGACAAAAAATCTGTTTTTTATCAAAAGTCCGGCCCTGTACAAAACTACTTGGGAACGAAACTACATAAATTGGGAGATCCCAGTGAATTGTTTTCTGAAACAGGTCGATCTGAAGTGACTTGTTACATAGGAAGTTTTCGGTTTTTGCAAATATTTTGAAAAATTTACGAGAAAAACGACTATGTACTACAAGATTTTAATTTAAATTGGGCAATATCGGCCCAAACCATATTTTCAAAGTTTAAGCGGAAATCACGTTTGATCGTGAAGAAACTTCATACCTAAGCCTTTTCCACAGATTGGGAGATCCCAGTGAATTTCGTCCGAAATCAATTTTTCGGAAGTGACAGCTTCCATAGGAGCTTTCTCGTTTTTCTACCGGAAGTGACAACTTCAACGGTAGCTTTTCATATTTGTGCATGTATTTTTAAAAGTATATCATTTACGAGAAAAACGGCGATGAACTAACAGATTTTAAATTAATTTTGCTACAATACCGGCTCAGATCAGTTTTGCAATATTTAAACGGAAATTACGATTTTTGTCAGAGACAAACTTTATACTTAAGCTTTTACCACAAATTGGGAGGTATCAGTAAATTTTGCCTGAAATTATTTCACCGAAAGTGACAGCTTCCATAGGAGCTTTTTGGTTTTTGCGAAATATTTTGAAAAGTGCAGTCAAACCTTGTGCGTTAATAGGGACCGCATAAAAAAATCTTCCGGAACTTCACGAGTAGGTCTAAAAAATAGTTTTCGCAATACATTTAACAAGTTCTTTTTAATGCGGTGAATATAGGGGCCGCATAAAAAAGTTTCACGTAGAAAAAAACTCAAAACATTACGCAACGTGACACAATACTTACGCACAGTGATAAAATTTCAAAAATCGCAAAACAAAATGGCCAACGTAAATTATTAATTAATTAGATTGAAATTTTGAAAGAACTTAAGATTTTACTGAATAAATTTTTTTCAAACCGCATAAAAAAAATGCACAAAGAAGTCCGCACAAAAACAGGTTTGACTGTATATCATTAACGTGAAAAATGATAATAAATTAAAAGATTCTAAATTAAATTTGCAGCAATACCGTTCTAGATAGGTTTCCAAAATGTTAGCGAAAGTGACGATACTTGACAAAAATCCGTTTTTATACAAAATTTCGAGCATTATTTTCATAAAAGTCGGCCCATTCACACTTTCACAGACCAGATGAACTGATTGATCAAGATGAAACTTCATACCTAAGCTTTTTCCACAAATTAGGAGATCCCAGTCAATTTTGGCCCATTTCGGTCTACCGAAAATGACAGTTTTCATAGGAGCTTTTTCAGTTCCACCGGAAGCTCAATATGAGTTTTTTTGATTTTTGCATGTATGATAAAGTATATCATTTACGATAAAAACGGTTATGATCTAACATTCTAAATTAATTTTGCAACAATACCCGTTCAGTAGCACTATTCTGGCTTTCCCTGGGAATTACGAATTGGGAAAAATATTTTCATATCATTTTTCTGTAAATACTAAAGGAATATGTAGTGCAAAAAAATTCAAAACAAAGTTAACCCATATTAGTCCAGCGATCTATTTATAGATCAATACAAAAAATCTCTTACAAAGAGAATTGGAGAAATTATAACGGAATATTTTTACTGCAATGTTCTGTTTAAATAAAAATCTTTTCGAAAAAATATTTAGTATGGTTTTGCAATCGCAGCGGTGCACAGGTGAATTATTCAAATACCATAATTTTACAGAACACATTTACAATTATATTTTGTTACACAATTTCAAGGACTTTGAAGGTTAAGTTGGTATTTTTTTTTGCATTTTCCGTACCAGTTACCTAACTGTTGTTTTTTATTTTACCAACAATATTTGGTTTTCCAATTTCATCATTCGAAATATTTACTAAGTAGTTTATCTTTTTTACAAAAAAAATTAATTTGGGCTAATGTGGGTTAATTGGGAAACTTTTGTTCCACAAAATTTTTATTTTGAAAAATAGTTTCCCACTTTGTTTCCAAATTATTTACAACAAACTTATTTCCTCAGTAGGCCAGAAAAATACAATTTAAACAAAAATGCTATGGAAATATTTTTCCCAATTCCCAATTCCCAGGGAAAGCCAGAATAGGGCCACAGGGCACGTATGCTTGAAATCGGTAGATATTTCCGACTGGGTAAATCGATTCGGATTTATTCCCTTAGTAGAGATTTAGCGAAATAAATATTAGAAAGCTTGCAAACAAAATTGAAAAAAAGATTACAGTAGCCAACGAAAAATTTGAATAATATAAAGAATTTTAAAACAAATTATATTCCGCATGCAGAAATTTCAAGAATACGCGCCCAGGTTAGTTTTCCAACATTTAATGGGAATTGACAATTTTTGGCAAAGAAGTGTTTTTCAGTTAAAATTTGGTCACTGGTCAGTTCATAAGGATTGATTGATCGCGATGAAACTTTTTTTACTTAAGATATTTTCCATAAATTGGAAAATCTCAATATTTTTTGGTAGAAATCGGTCCACCGGAAGTGGCAGCTTCCATGGGAGCTTTTTCGTTTTTTTTTTTAATTATTTTGAAAAGTATACGTAGCCTGGTCTATGAAAAGGGGTTTATGTGCGAAAACAAGTTATCGAGAAAACAGCTGTTAACAGTAAAAAAAACTCTGTTATCTGCGTTGCCATTCAAGGACCTTAAGTGTTGTTCTGCTCGGAATATTACCGTAGTTAATCGCGTTAAGTTGAGTTTACAAATGTTATCCGTCTCATACTCTATCGAAATTGGCAAAAAAGTGGAAAATTATTTTTTGACACCTAATCCCTCTTTTCATAGACCAGTATATTACTGTCTTCAAACTGTCTAATGCCGATCTACACATATTTTTATGATAGTACGGGACAACCGTGAACACACTCCATATTTAGAATGCTATAATGAATCATATGTAATTTATAAAGTAAAAACAAAATATTATTAATGACAGCGACATGATGATGTAGATGTTATTATTAAATATTCAAAAAACTAAACCCAATTTATGGAAGGACGCATAGAAAATAAAATTGCCTAATTCAATTTTAGCTTTTTCTCATATGCGTATTTATTAAATTAAACAACTGTATATGTGGTCCTTTTTGTACCATTTCTCCAACAACACAAAATTGAGCTTATATACGAAGAGCTTTATATTGGCAAAATAAAGGATACATGGGTGATTGGATTAATACGTTTAAATGTAGAAAAAATGAAATATGTTGTACAGGGAAATGCCGGAAAAATAAAAAAAGTTGAGTTTTGGAGTATTTGCAACAAAAAAAAACGGAGGAAATTGGCTTATAAAACTGTTTGTAATGTGTTAGAAATGTTAGAAAATTATTTTATTATTTTGAGTGAAGTGAATATTTTGCACGGGTGATATTTTTTATTTAATTAAGTTGCGTTGAACCTAGGTAAACTATACGGTTGGATTGGGTAAGGTACAAAGCTGTTTCTAAATTTCATATCTGAAATTAGAAATAAATAATAATTCCTCTGAGGTATTTAATAATTTCTCTGAGGAAGCGTTACAGTAACAAGCAAACAATTGTTATCCTTGTTATACCGTATTCTATCGTTTTTCGTTTTCATCGAAATAAATTCGTTACGTCAATCAGTTTAGTGGCCAACACCCTACTTTCTTTTTGCACGAATGTATATATAATACACCACACTTGATTTCTAAAACAAAAAATTAAACTTACCGGACTTTTGGTAAAATTGTCTTATCCCTGCTTTAATTTCAGAAAACCAAAAAGGTCAACCAAAAATTTATTCTTTAAATTCTTTAAGAGTTTTTGTAAATGCTAAACTTTTTAACATCATTTTTAAAATTGTAAAAGCTCCCACTGAAACTGCTACTTCCTGTATACAAATTTACAACAAATTTCGCAAAGATCTCCCAAATAATGGAAAAAGCTTAAGTATGACGTTTTATTCCGCCTAGATTGTGGAGATGCCGCATTTTAGTGCAATAAAGTTTTTTTTTAATCAAAACTTCATTTCCGGATCAAAAATGATCTGAGCTAATATTATTTAAAATTTAATTTACGATCTCTTTGTTTTTTTTCGTTTCTACGCAAAACAAAGTAAACTGTGCGAATTGTAGCCCAGTTTACTTCCTTTTGCATAGTAAAATAAAGAATAGAAATCATGAATTTTTTTGCACATTTACTATTTACTTTATCGCTGAAAAAATTACTTGTCAAAGTTGTTTCACAAAACATTCAAAATTACAAATAAATTTTAGTTTGTTCTGTTTGCGCTACATCTTCAGTTGTCAACGTTTCTGGGGAAAGAGGTCTGTAGGATTGTTGTATATACTCCAGTACACTTCAGCTTTTACAATACATTTATGTTGGTGTCAGAGTGGGTTTGAATCGTTTTCCTCTCTGTCCTCTAAGACCCATGATTTAAAACAAAAGGGCATTGGTTTGGCTGCTCATGAATTGTTTGCATCCTTGACGGACGGAATCATCGATTCGACTACAGCATATTTTAGAAACAGTTTGTTAAATTTCTGTCAAAGGGGGAATATTCCCATATTTGTCATTTTATAGTAGATTTGCATTATCTACAAAATGCTATGAGTTGAAAACCTGCTGCTACAATTTTATTGTACCTAAAATTTATTAGAATTCTTATAAAAGCATAACCCGCTTGCAATTAACATTCAAAGCTGTGTTTCTATTTTGGGTTCTTAATTATGAAATAGCTCGAGGAATTGTAACTGATGAGGATGGCTTGATATTAGCACATTTCGGTCCTTTAGCATTGTGTCCGCTAAACAATTTGCTTTAGCTATTTCTTCATCACCGGAGTTCTCATCAGCATATTTGGTTGTCTAGTGGCAAAACGTATATTGAGTAGAGTAAATCAATCTCCGAATCCGATTTTACCAGGCTGGTTTCTGCAAGCTTTAAAGAAAAAAAAAAATATTTGGAAGTTAAAGTTTTACAATAAATTAAAATAAAATACTCATTAACTGCAAGTGTTTTTTTTTTTCAACCATATAGTATTTTCTAGATATTAACTAGGTATATAAATCCAAAATCTTTTTAAAGCAAATACAAGTTTCATGTTTTTGGTATTTTATGACTAAATGTATGAAAGCAACCTTAATCATGAAATACGACCGGAAAAATTTAAACGGGTTTAAAAAAATTTTCAAACTTATTAGATTAAAATTATTCAAATTTACCATGATGAATGCAGACTGATGTAACATATAAATGCAACTTCTATAATGTTTTAAGAGCAATGGCTAATCTGCTACAAGATTTTCGAAATTCATTTTTCTCGCCCCAGGTTCGTCGTCGTTTCATTTTATGAGATGGCATTGAAGTCTTTTGTATTTCAAAATTGTAAAAATTCCAGAAATAAATAATTATTTGTATGTATACAGGGGCAAGATCATGAAATCCGACCGAAAAAAGGAATTGTTAGAAAATATTTCAATGGACAAACACAAAAATATTCGAAAAATGGTCAAAGTTGGCGTAGATATTTTGTATGAAAACACAAATAAATGAAAGTTTAACCTAAAAATTGTATTCGACAACTATTTCATAATCGAGCAGTTTTAAACGGAAATGTTGTACCGGTAAAAAAGAATATCGAAAATCTTGTAGGAGGTTAGCCATTGCTCTTCAAATATTATAGAAGTTGCATTATTATACATCAGTCTGCATCCATCATGGTAAATTTGAATAGTTTTAATCTAATAAGTTTGAAAATATTTTTAAATCCGTTTAAATTTTCCGGTCGTATTTCAAGATTCCGCCCCAGATTCTTCGATAGTTCTTTAAAAAATACTAATTTCAATAGTTATGCATACGAAAATACATACTGACAAATTTTACAAAAAAAATCTCAAAAAATTAAGGGGTATAATTGTTGTGGCCAACACCCGACTTTTTTACGACAAATGTACTTACATAGATCTCGAAGACTACACACTTAATTTTAAGACAACAAATCTAACTTACCGAAATTTTGGTAAAAAGGAAAGGTCAACCCATGTTAAAAATTAAATCTTCATTGTAAAAATTAAAAAAGCTCCTAAAGAAGCTGCCACTTCTAGTATGACGCAGATGTTCACCACATTTTTCATAGCTCTCCCAATTTAAAGTAAAAGCTTAAGTATGAA
The DNA here is from genome assembly GCA_932526605.1 of Nephrotoma flavescens. Taxonomy (NCBI): domain Eukaryota; kingdom Metazoa; phylum Arthropoda; class Insecta; order Diptera; family Tipulidae; genus Nephrotoma; species Nephrotoma flavescens. The sequence goes on along the minus strand of OW052222.1, from coordinate 253,337,552 downwards.
GCTAAGCAAGTTTATTTCAATACTAACAAAAAATCGGTTGAAATTTTCGACTGGGTAAATCAATGCAAATTCATTCTCTAGTAGAGAAATAAATAATAGAAAACTTACAAGCAAATTTGAAAAAATGATGAATAAGCCGGCGAAAAATTCGAAAAATATAAAGAATTTGGATACAAATTATAATCCGCATGCAAAAATATCGGTGGATTTCAAGAATATGCGCCCTGGTTATGGTAGAGATGCCGAATTTTTGTGAAAAAAGTTTGTTTGATCAAAACTCGTCATTTCCGTTAAAATTTGTAATATAATCTGAACTAAATTTATTTTAAATTTAAATTGCAATCTTTTTATTCTAATTGTTTTTTCGTAAATGCTATATAAGTTTCAAAATATTATCAAAAAATGAAAAAGCTCCTATGGCAGCGTCCTATGGGATCATCTGATTTATGGCAAAAGCTTAACTATGAAGTTGTACTCCTATCAACCAATCCGACTGAGCTGTAGGGCAAAAACATTTAGTCAAAAATCGACCTATTTGGGAAAATTGATTTAAACCGATATTGTTACAAATTTAATTTATAATCTTTTAGAGCATAGTCGGTTTTCTTCTAAATGAGATACTTTTTAAAGTGTTTGCAAAAAATTAAAATGCCTCTGTCGAAGGTGCCGCTTCCTGTGAGCCGATTTTGGCCAAATATGACGGCGATCTCGAAATTTAAAGAAAAAAAAATTAAGTATGAAGTTTCATTCCGGCCAATTAATCTGTCTGGGCTGTACAGCAAAAACAATCATTTCCTGTTAAACTTGGGAAAAATAATCTGGACCGATACTATCGCAAATTTATTTTAGACTATTTTAGGGCATACTCCCTTTCCTCGTGAATGCTACACTTTTCAAAATATTTACAAAAAACGGCAAAATTTTTATTAAAGTTAGCCCTTCCGGTGAACTGATTTCGGCTGAAAATCACTGATCTCTTCGAATTAATCAAAAATGCTTAATTATGAAGTTTCGCCTCGATTGAACAAACTTTCTGGGCTGTAGGAAAGACGCAAGCATTTAGCCTCCACGCACATACACTTTGAGAGTTTTTTGAAAATTGTTTTTTTTTTACTTCAGTGGTATAGCGAATGGTAAATCTGTAAAAATCTGGAGGTCGAAATTTTATACGGTTACTAAACTATATTTTACTACCTATGAAAAAGCAAGTAAAAAGAGTTTTTTTTTTGTGAAAAATCCACCTTCGCTCCCTCTCTTCCGATTAGTTTTGGAAAATTGATTTGAACCGATATTGTTGCAAATTTTATTTCGAATCTTTAGATGAATATTCGATTTCCTCATAATTGATTTACTTTTCAAAAAATTTACAAAAAACGAAAAGCTCTTCTGAAAGGTGTCACTTCCAGTGGACCGATTTTGGCCAAATATCACTGGGATCTCCAAATTTATGGTCCGGTCTGTAGAGGGACCGACTTTTTTCACGTATCTTTTAAAATATTTAGAAAAAGCCGGAAAACCTTCTATGGAAGCTTCCATTCCCAGTCTGTGGGATATTCTTATGAATGAAGTTTCATCTCGATCAATCAATCCGTCTAGGCTAGTACAGGGTGTGTTTTTGTTGAAAAACAGTTTTTGCTAAAAGTCGTTATTTTCGGTTAAGTTTCGGAAGAATATTCTGGATCGATATGATTGCAAATTTAATTTAGAATCGTTAAGTTTATAATAATTTTTCTCGTAGATTCTATACCTACCTGGGATCTCCGGTTTAATGAAAAAAGCTTAAATTTAAAGTTTTATGCAGATCGGGTAAACCGTTTCGGTTGTAGTTGTAGGTATTTTTTTTGAATTCGACGATATAGCGAATAGCAAATCTGCAAAAATCTAGGTCAAAATTTTTCGTGTTTACTATCTGCTATACAAACTATTCGTTTTTATGAATTCAACGATTATTTGTATTTAAAGTAAATAAAGAAATGTGTAGGTAAAAATTATGAAACATTAAATGTACATGTTTTGATTTAATTGTATAACTGTATAACTTTATGAGACATGTAAATTCGTACAAAAGACGATTTATACAAAAGTTTCATTGCTACATCATTCTAGCAAAGTAAATGATATTTTTTTATCAAACATTTTTAGATGAGTTGCTATTTTTTTATTTTTGTATGAATTGTCTCAGCACAGTCCATTTTTGTTTGACGAATTTTCAATTCATGCAAATAACGAATTTGTTTTTTAGAGTGATTATTGAATTCGTATCAAAGTTAGTTTATTTAATTATTTTTTGTATAATATGTGTTTGGATGGATTATAATTATTCACTTTTGAATGAATTTTAGCATCTTAAACCATTTTCGCATGAGGAGCTTCGAATTCATACAAAAGATATTAAATACACTTTTTGCAGTTCTACGAATCTCCCCAGCAACATAAATGATTTTTACTACAAATTTATTTTGGGTGATTTATAAATTTTTGGTGATGTTTTCGTGCCGCAAAGGGTTTTTTGCATGGGGAGTTCGTATCAAACTAAGTTTATTTCCATTGGAACTCATACGAGTATACTGTATCTGTGATCTTACTATAAATTGTAATACTTCTTAAAATACGATCACATATGATACTTAACCAACTATGTACATTAAAAGATTGACTGTAAATCTTTGACTATATCCTTATAGTAACGTTCCATTATATTTTCGTCGTAGATATAAGAGATTATGTATGAGCATTTCTAACTTAACATATTTTATTACGAGCAAGAGTATAACAACAACAACACAAAAAAGCACTATATAATAGTAATAATAATCATAATATCGTATTGTAATATTTCTCAAGATAGGATCATTGAAATTAGAGTAAAAGAAGTGGTAGTTATTATAGTATGTTCTAGTATGTAGTAGTATTTCTTTCATTTATTTTTTTATTTTTAAGAAAATACTACATGACTTTTTAAGATGCATATACGAGTATTCTAGAATATGAATAATTTTTTTATGCTCTTTTTAAAAATGATGACAATGAAACACGACTTTTTGGATACGAGCACATTACATACGAGTATTACGTACATGGAAATATTTTTTGGGAAAAATTTATGATTATGAATACTGAACAAGATGAATAGTGTCTAGAAATTTAGATGAAAGAAAGAAATATTCATGTCCAAGAATTTTATGAAAAATTGTTGGAAATGTAATTGGATTGGTTTTTTGAGGCAACTATAATTTTTTTTATATACTTTGGATGAAACGGAAACCAACGTCTAGTACATAATATTATTCATTAGAAAAATAATCTAAATTAATTCACCAATTTCATGCAATGTCAAAATTTAGTCAAAATTAGTTTTTATACAGTTCGAAAACAAAAACGTAAAATAAAATTGAAAATGTAGTCCACACACGAATACATTCCTAACCACTAAATAATAAATTGATAAAATGGATAAATTGATGAAAATTAATATTTAATTGGGCATTTCCCTTTTATGTAACGCATTAAGGTAACTGTTACTTTAACTTAATTAAAATGAAAGTTTTTCATATTGTTGTTATAAAAATATAGAAAATTATCAGAGTACCTAGTATTTCAATAAAAAGCATCTTTAATTTTTTTGAAAGTCGATGTAACGAGTGTATAGCGAGAAGACTAACTATGTACATACATCAAGTTAATTAAATTATTATCACATTCAAAAAAAAAAAAAAAAAAAAAAAAAATTCAAAACCACACATAGTATACCAACTTTAGTAACAACATCGTAATAATAAATTAAAATATAAACGATATCATTTTTCAACATAATTGTTTGAATTTACAACATAACGATGTTGATAATTTTATTTTATTTATACAATATTTTTCCGTTTTATTTTTCACTATGTGCACGAGTATGTATGTGGCTTATACGTACGTACATATAAAGACTCCACAAACAACATATAACATAAAAATATCTGGGAAAATCCTTGTTAATAAAATACAAAACAAAAAAAAAAAAACTACGACGGCCACTTGAAATTTATTTTCATTTTAAATGACTATCCGCACACTTAAAAAACATAAAAAGGATATTGAATTACTCTTTACACATAGGATAGTGTGTAGAAGTAGACGAGTGTATTTTTGAACTCAACAGGGAAAAAATCGTTTTTTGGTTTTCCTTTTACATTCATATTTTCATTGGTAATGGAGTGAAAGTTGAAAAAAGCAACTAGTGTGTGTACCAATTAAATGGGAAATGTTTCTATTTTCACTATGGGTATCAAGTTTTATTATATATTTTATGTAGCTCCTCTACATACAGACTACAGAGCTGAAAATATTTACTAAAGGAAAGAAATTTAATAAATGAGTTTTGATTATTGGAATTTAATTGAATGCCGGAAAAAAAATTTGAAATTGGATATGCATAAGCTAGGAAATTTTATGGATGATAACGAATTGGCTTTATTATATTTAGTTGTAAAATTAGAAAATAAAATTAGGTTATAACACTGAAAAAGATGATTGATGATGTACAGCAATTGATGTTATACATCCAGTCCAATCCGATCAGATTCTTAACGAAAATGTTATTGATTTTAGGAAATCCTCATTATATTATTCTGGAACTTTTTATTCGTTTAGACTAGCCCAGGAACTACTCGAAAATGAGATTGAGATTGATATCCACTACCAAAATCACAATCACCTTAAATATCTAATAATCACAAAACATTTAAACAATATACAGTAACATTATGAACCCGCCAACAATTTTAAATATTTCTTTTATTTTCAATTTCCACAGTTTTAATACTTCATATCGAGCTCGGTTAAGCAACGCATTAGTCCGCGTTCAAAATAGCCATTTCATTGGGGTACATTATCGCTTTTCTACAGTCAAATTGTATATATAATAGAACTAAAAGTGTTTCATCCAAACAGTTTGGGAAACCACGTAGTTCCATTCAAATCAACAATTTTACGAAAGGAACATCAACAACTTATATGTTGATCCCATTTACAACATACCAACGACTCTCATCCCGACAATATTTCAGTGCAAACCTTATATTGGATTCCGTTTTTATAGTCCAAATATGCTTTTCCAGAACCACCTTCAGAACTTATATTAGAATCCTTATTTAGTGTAACCTAGGTATCAGAAGTCACAGCAACTTCAACGTTGTCCGATTTGTCCTGCTTAAAATTTCATAAAAAATGTAATAGTTGGTCACAGTTGTCCATGTTCCGGAACATCCTCCAAAAAATAGTTTAGAATACCATTTTCAGCCACCATAAATGAAATTTTATCAGGGTTGGTTACCACATGGTCTAGCTACATAATGTCTATATTCCATAACTTTCTTCAAAAAGCATACCAAAATCGAAAGAACGTTAGTGAACTCATGCACGAATTAGTAGATCCTGAGGATTTTGAGGTTTTTCAATCCCAAAATCACACTTCAGATTTAATGGGACATTAACAAGTCATCAATGCCGTTTAACGAATTAACATAAAATCTGAAAGTGTGTTTCGGCACAGAGAATCAAATTTTGTATCAAATTTAGCAATAACTAGCAATAGTTCTTATGTATGTAGTTTGTTGGAATTGTCATGATTCTGGGTATATTTACATTAATTGTCTGGTACTAATCAACATAATATTCTGCTTTGGATGCGGTAGAGGTGGCATCTTAAAGCCAAATTGTTTAAGATGTAAATCGGGAAATGGCTAAGTGAGGTTTTTTAATAGCTGCGAGGCCGAAATCGCAATAATTCCCTCAAACATTGCCAGCAACACCGAATACGGACACCGAACGAAGAACTCCGTAAATAAATCAAAATATTTTAACTCAAACCCTAATTTCAATTACCTTATTCGTCGCGCATCTCAATCATCCAACAATAAAATATTAGCGCCTGATCAAACTGGAAATCATTTAAGTCATACTCATTCATCTAAACTTAGAACCAAATGCTGGGTATCAAAAAATAATATCAGACACGCCATTTCTGAAACTGTTATATAAGCGACGGTGTATATGCGGACGTCAGCATCTTCAATTATTTGAAAATATTAAATCCCATTAAAATTTAGCACAGTCAAGCCATTTTAGTCATGACGGAATCGCCCGCAGTACATGCTAACGTAAACAAAGAAATTCTTATAATGCTTGCATTAGAATTTAGAGAAATCCAACAGTGCGTGGAGTTTCGCGATGACATTATTATCCAAGCCAATTGGCATGGTACGTTTATGCCTTGATACCCGTATACTAAATAAAGTGACAGCCAAAGACGCTTATCCACTGCTTATTATCGGCGGGCTCTAGGGCTGATTGGATCAGACAAAATACATCTTCGGTTTAAACCGGAAAGATGCATTTTAGCAGACCCCTTTGGCAGCACATTTCCGAGATAAAAGTGCGTGTACCATTTATGGATGTGTCGTTTCATGGATCATTCCATTTGGCTTGTGCAACGCGTCACAAACAATCTAGATGACATACAAATAACGTCCTGTACCTTTGACGAGCATAAATAGTTATAATAATTTGGATAAAAACCATTTTCTGATAAAAACATTAAATATCTTGGCTATGCCGTTGGGGAAGATAGTTTAAAGATAGATTCAGATAAGCTGAAACCGATATCTGATTCCACGGTTCCGAATACTGTTCGAATTTTTTTTAAATACCTATACCAAGGTATTTAAAAAAAATTCGAAAGGATGGTAAGTTTGTTCATTTTCGATTGCACAACCATTGTAGCTACCTTATCATACCTCCTGAAAAAATGAGAAATGTGGTTGGAGTTCATAGTCTCAACAAGCTGTCGATTTTTTGAAACAAGCGCTCATAAATAAACCAAGAATCGCTTGTTTCCAAAAATTACTGGTACAAGCTTATAAAGGAAATCGACTTAATATGATCTTGTGATATTTGCCTAAGTTCTAAAGCCGACCGCGTTAGTTTATTTCAGAACTTAGGTTTAAGTCACCTAATGCGACGCGTAACAATTCAAGGAGCAAGCAACGATGATTGTAGCCAGTTTTGGGAGTTTTGCTATCGTTTCATAAACCCACTATAGAACCCACATCAAACAACCAAAAATTCATTTTCTTCATCTTGTAAGTTTACGTAGCAAAATTCCACACTCTCAAGTCTCATTTCCGAACAAAATCTGTACTCTGGGCAGAAAGTCTTAGTTCGGAATTTTGTTCAGACCGACACAGGAAAAAGTGTTTTTCTACCAAACTAACACCTACAGCTACAATTATTGAAGCCACTGTTGTAACTTAAGTAAGTAACGCTGCGTTTAATATTATTCATAACGAAGACATAAGATCCTAATTTCAATAACTTGCTCGGGTAATGACTATCCGGGTGCATGAATTTGTTATGCTTGAATTCCACAGTGAAACAATTTTTTTTCAGTAAAATTAACACGAGATAAAAATAGAAATCCTTTACTTGTTAGAGAGAAACAAAAAAATTTTTCAGTAAAATTTACTGGCAAAATAATAGAGTAAGTGGGGAAAATGTTACCATAAAAAGTATGAAAATACGTCTTTTTATGGCAACATTTTAACACACCTTCAAAAAATAGTATGCGATGCGAAATATTTTTCACACACTGGTTGAAAAAATATTATAGTCAAATGTCAAGAGAAAAATGAAACGCGGGATAATTTTAATCGGGCTATTTTTACACATCCTCAATTTTCGTGAACCACTGGTCTTTAAAATGCTGACATCGATCTATGCTGACATCGATCTGTATAAGTGGTAATCAGAGGGAGCCAAGTCTGGAGATGATGAGTTCCTTGGTTGATTTTGCTGTACATATATGTGACCCAGCGTTGACATGCAGCAATATCATCTTCCGAATTCCTTGACTTAATAAGATCAATTGGGCCTAGTAACGTTCAGCTGTAACAGTTAAATTAGCAAGATGAGGTGTAATGACCTAAGGATATGTAAATGACACTTAGTTAGGCGTCTAGAAAACAGTGACATTGATGAACAGTTAGTCCAGAGTGGTTTAAAATTAAACAGAAGTTCCGGATTTTTCCGGATATGAAAAGGTGAGGTGAAATGACCTTAGTAAATGACATAGGCCTAACTGAAAGACGTAGTAGCATTGATATCCCATAGTGGTTTAGTCTTAATCAGCACTTCCGAATTTCCCATTTAAGGTGGAAGCATTACCTTTTTGGCCATATTTTGATACCATCTGAAAAGGTGGGTTTGAAGAACCTAATCAAATGTAATTGACATAGACATAATTGACAAACATTGAGAGAGAGAGAGAGAGAGAGTGGTTTAGTAGTACCCAGAACTTCCGAATTTCCCATGTAAGGTACACGCATTACATTTTTGCATATTTCGATATCATGTAATCTGAAAAGATGAGGTGAAATGTTCTTAAAAATGTTAATAACATAAACCGAACTGAAATACATAGTGAATGAACAGTTATTGACTGCTAAAAAAATTTAAAAAAAAAATCGCCAAATGTTTGTTTCGTAAATAAATACACACACATTTTTTTTTATTGTTAGTAATGTTTTAGTCAAAACTTCCAAGTCGTTTTCAATCTCATATTTTTCTCTTCTAATTTGGCAGAAATTTCTGTGTACTGCTCCACCAACGTCATCCGCACCTCGGCCCCCATACAATTAAATATTTTAAGATATGAAAATTTCTAAATAAAAAAAAAATCATATTTTCACATTTTTTATGATTTTCATTTTTAAATGAATTTTCCACTTATAAATCATTCTAGAGAGGATATATGAATTAAATTTGATATCCATTTTAACAGTATATGATTTGTCATAGTCATATTATGTGATATCATCGTTATACATATTTTAGTACATAATATATACAAGGATAGATACATATCCTTTTTTTGCTCCGTTCTGTCTTCTGTCAAATATAAGTTTCGAAATATTATATGACAGCACATACACGATTTTATACACCGATACACTGAATAAAATATTTACCGATAAAAAATGTATCGGCAAGGAAATAAAATAAATGGGAACGCACAAGGATGTGTATGTACCCCAAAGGAGTTATTTATACTAACAGGCATCATTGATACATGATATTTATTTCTTTGGTTATATAAAAGTATGAAGCCAAGAAGACAATGGATATTATTAATATTATTATTATTACTATTATTGTTGCTATTTATTTATTTATAATTTTTTCTTATTCCGTTTTGTTTAAAGAAACGAAGCAAGTCTGATTTTGTTAAACGAGTATGTTCTGCAATACATAAGAACACTTTTATTCTATGTACCTACTTTCAATTCCACATCTTCACACAAGTTTATATTATTTTATTTTTCTGTGTGTTGTGTTATCCAAAAGTACTTTTTAGATAATAAAAAATAATGTTAATTCAATAAAGATTCGTTAAAATCATTTTAATGGTGATTTTGGTGTAAGGTATCATCTATACAAACTCGTATGTACATATACTTAAGAGACGGGGATAGAGGATTTGTTGTTCGCAGACTGCAATGCTGGATGTAATAAAAAAAAGAACAAACTTTCATCTATTTATGGAAATTATTAACATAAAAATCCATTATCGGGTGTGCTCTGGAATGCTTGCGTTGTATACATACATATATGTGGAATAAAATAAAACTTTGTTACAGTAACAGATTCCATAATATAATGGGGATAAGTTTCATTGACTTTAATTTTTTGTGCATTAGTTTTTAAGATATGAGATATTAGTGCACTCAAATCTCGTAAATACGGTTCAATGAAAATGTTAAATTTTCGTTCTCAAATTTAATTTAATATTCATGATTTTTTCACGAAAAGAATATTAGTTATATTGCTTTTAAATGAAATTTTAAAATTAAATTCCATTTTAATTAATTTGGTTTTTTTATTATTGTTATTATTATTACATATTTCATTTGCCGTTTTATTGTTATTTGGAGCGCTTTGTGCGTTCATATAGTTTTTGTTTGCTATGTCAATATTATGCGAAATTGCGAACTAAACTCATAATTTTTGTGGTTGATTTGAATTATTAATTGAACTTTTTTCCCAAACATTACACTCCTCTGTAAACATAGACATATTATGTTGAATGATAAATTTTATATAATTTTTAAAAGTTGGTGGCCTACAAAATAATTGGATTTTATATTTTTGGTCATTGCTATTTAGTGAAGCCGAAAGTTTTTGGAAACTAAAATTATATACGAGGGAGAATTTGATTGACATATTAAATTTTCTTTCCCGTTTAATAATGTGGTAGGTTTGCAATATAACTTCATTATCACCCTAGTGGTGGTTTAGCGTATTAAATATTTTAGCGTATTAAATATGTGCGAGCAGAAAGCATTTAAATTACAGAAAAAATGCATAATAACCCGTTTAACCGCAATAATAATAAATCTTATACCTCTGTTTCCCTCGTTGCAAATGTGAATTTGAATACATGATATTTTAAATGGTTTACTGAAAATTGTCTCAGTGTGTTTACTGTTCTTAACCTTCATTGTTATATTACATAAAATCGCGTAAGCGCATTGTTGTCAATCTAGCTCTAATATAATTTTGAAAATTTTAATGAAGAAACCGAAACGAAAATAATTTTTCTAAAGAGAATTTATTTTAATATTCTATTATTTAGTCAATTTGTTTGATCATCAAAATTGAACATTTAGATGAAGGCTCGGATGGAATATCTATCTATGTTACCTGTATGCCAATTCGATAATATGTTGAACGGATTTAAATTTTACAGGCGTTCGATAGAATCAAAAGTTGCTCTAAGTACACGAAACACATTGTAGTACAGCTGAATAATTGTGCTGTGCCGGACTTCCCATGACAAAATGTCACGATTCACGCGTGATCTGTCATAAAACCCCTACTGAAAAATTACTTCTAAATGAATCACCCGTTACTTATCGCATTATTGCATGAATTCATTTTGAGGACATGGGAAATAGGCTCTACAGATGTGTCTATTCAGTTTTTTCTTGCAGATGCTCCTGCAGAAATTATTAAGCTTTCAAAATATATTTTACAATGACCTTACACTAAAATTTTTAGATAAAAATTGTTTTCCTGAAAAAGTTTGTCTTTGAGTTAGAGTTTTATTGCATGCATGGTGTAATCCCAATTATAAATAATATCAATTTTTTAAAATAAAATCTTTAAATTTTAAATTTAATTTTTATTGTTCACATTAAATTAGTAGAGAAACTTGCACAAAAAATATTCAGAATATATATTTGGATTATGTAACAAACGCATAATTTGCCACTAAGGCCAAAACGATGGATTTGAGAATTAAGACTGTGCTAACAAAATTATTGCTTGGGCCAAGACTTTTCCAACGCCTCAGGATTGTAAAGAATTGAGAAAATAATTATTTCAGCGCAATGGCGGTAATTTTTAACGAAACTCGTAAACAAATAATTTGCTAACAATGCCAGAACTGGGGAAATACACTCAGAAAAAAATATGTTAAGTACATGATTGCATTTACCATGTTATGATAATACTAAAATATTCTGATATTCCCTATCATACAATGATTAGAAATACTATCAAACTTAATAATTAATATCATCATTGTGTGTTAAATACAATTATTTAAATGATTTTATGATACAATAAATGATATTCTTGATCATTATTCTTCATCATAACCATGATGATCACTTGTGAGAAAAAAATTCACTTATGATCATCATTGTTATGATGAAGAAGATGAAGCAGAATGATCATGAATATCATATTATGATACAATCAATCATTTAAATAATTGTATTTAACGCACAATGGTGATATTAATCATATAAACTAAGTTTGATAGTATTTCTAATCATTGTATGATAGGGATTATGACAATAATTTAGTATTATCATAATACGGTAAATGCAATCACATATTTATCATATTTTTTTTCTGAATGTGTGAACTAAAAATTCATATGATCTTTTAGAAAGGACCAACCAAAATCGATATATGTCAACATTTTATTGCAATTCGACCACTAACTAGTCTAGTTCACAAGTTACAGTTGTTTAAGTAACGCTGCTTTTTCTATTTTCAATACGAAGAAATAAAATTTACGCATGTTGAATAAACACAGTTTCTAATAGGACAAAATACCATTATAGAGACTGCCCCATCGAAAGCAACCGTCGAACATGGGTTTACTTAGTTTAAACGTGATCGTCCCGACTTCGGCAATTATTCTAGAAAAGATTCAAAAGTGCAAAATCGAACATCAGAATGCAGTATGTATACTATTTTGAATGACTGCTTATTTATATACAATACATTAGACCAAAAACAGCAACGCGTCTATGATTCAGCGCTGTTTGGAGATGTTTAACCGTAATAAACGATTTTTTTGCATTAGTGTGCCACATTGGATGAAACAAGGATACACCGCTATACTTCGGAATCAAATGGTCAGTCAGCTAGGTGGACAGCAGCTGGTATACCCGTCCGAAGCGTTCAAAAACGCAAATGTCGGCCAGTATGGTTTTGGTCTCCGTATTTTGGGATATGCAAGATATTTTATTCGTCGTCTCTGACTGTGCTACTCAATAGAGAAGAGTAATAGGCTGCAATCAAATCAAGTATCCTATGAAAAAACTAAAACTTGCTAGTAGATTTTTAATTTTTCGTAGTATGTCGAACTGAATTGAATTATATTTCATAGACTTGGCCGAATTTTTCTAAACCAGTTTAACTAATCCTCAATCTGTACACGCTATTAGATCATCAACAGCCACCATCAATAGAAGAAATTGCGAAAAAACGGTCCCAATTGTAAAAGAAAAAGTGTTCTTGCACCGTCTCACAAGTCTTTGGCTACGATTGCAAAATTGCACTAATTGACCCTTGAGTTGCTTCCCCATTTCCATTTTCAAGATTTCACTAGCTTGGTCCAACATTGTCCAAAATGTTGGACCAAGTTAGTTAAATCCTGAAAATGAAAGTGGAGATGGGATAGCTCAAACTTCAATTGGTGCAATTTTGCCATCGTCCTGAATTCAACAGGATATAGATGCGGATTTTTATTTTTACACCCCATGAGGTTAGGAGCGCTCCAATTGGGTTCCAGATTTATTTGTTTTTACTTAAACAGAAGCCGCTGAAGCTGGGCTGTTTAATTTAAAACAAACCAATTATTGTAGTTATTCTTCGTCAACGAGATACTTTAAAATGTATATAAAATACTATAGAGACCCTCTATGAATCATTTGTTTATTGAATAAAATTTAAAGTTGTTATAATTAAGTAAAATAGTAGCATTGCTCTTGCACGCTTCGACTATGAACCCCGGGGTGCAAAAATGAAAAAAAAAAAAATAACTGAAGCTGCTAAACACGACATCAGATTTGAGTAAATGTAGTGCCGAAACGAAACCGAGGTGGAAACATTTATTTTCACGCTTCAGCGTGTACGAGTGTTTCATTCTTCTCTAACAGCGTTTTTCACTGGGAGTTTAATTGTAAAAATTAATCGGTTATAACGAAGGTCGCATAAAAGTAAACTAAAAATAAATAAATAGAGAGAGGGAGAGTGTCTACACATTCCTTCATTGTACAAATTAAAATGCACTGTAAATTGTTTTATCCGGAATTCGAATAAAAAAAGTTTGTACGGGTTACGGTTAAAACAAATAAATGTAAATGAAATTGCTCAATAAATCGAATCAATATAATGTTTACGGAAAACTTTGGTAGATGACAGCGTGGTAACTTAAATGATCGTTTTTTACAAAAAACTACACTAAATATATATCAAGCACAATATAACAGTAAAACGTGCAAAAAAACATTTTTTACGTTGAAAATGTATGTGCTGCCATCTGTCAACATCTTCCAATACTGAGTCTGACTCATACACTCAGAAAAAAAATATGATAAATACATGATTGCATTTACCATAATATCATCAATGTATATTAAATACAATTATTTAAATGATTGATTTTATCATACTATGATATTCTTGATCATTTTTCTTGATCTTCTTAATCATAACAATGATGATCACTAACAAAAAATTTTTTTTCAGTGATCATCATTGTTATGATAAAGGAGGTCAAGATTTTTTTTTTTTTTTTTTTTTTTTTAAAACTATTAATTATCCAATGGATTTAATGTCCTTTTAAGGTCAATTAATACCCCCCTTTTCATTCACGCACACACCCATTCACCTACTCACACAACTACAGTATACCACCTGCACATTGCAATCTTTATGTCAACCTGTACATTGACATGGACGATGGGTCGGCGCTGAGTTCTGCACTTCAACAGAGGGTCTAAGTTGTGTTTATTAACTTTACCGATCGTAATCGATGAAGAAAATTCGCTTTTGCATCCTGCCTCTGCTGGGATTCGAACCCAGTACCTCCCGGTCCAAGTGCCGAAGCTTTAACTACTGCACCACTTGTCCGGTAAAAATTATCAAGAATATCATAGTATGATAAAATCAATCATTTAAATAATTGTATTTAATATACATCATATTTTTTTCTGAGTGTACCTGTATAATTTTGTGGGATTATAAGGGGGTTATAAAACACAATGTTTTTTGAGTGATAATTTAATTTATTTAATTAAATCGCTGAGTGAATTTCGATTGTGTTTCGATAGATGTTTGTATCGTTATCAGGTTATGTTCAGAATTTCCAATTCCAGCCTCGACACGCTTCCATGGGGGATTCCATAACGTGTCTCCGCTTAATTGCAAGGTGTTTTAATTATTAAAAATCATACAAACTAGTTCCAAATTATGTACAATAATTAACTGTCGTTTTCGAAACCTTTGCAGCTCATAAGTATGCTCTGAAATATAAGTTTGTGACAAGGTCGTTTTCATTCAAGTTTCTGTGACGTTTTCCATATTACTAGTATAAGCTAAGGTACATGTTGATTTCAAAAACGCATGGAATTAATTTCCACTTTCCAGAAAACCTTATATCAATATAAATAAATCCATAATTGGCGGCAGCTATACATTATGTTGTTCACATGAATGCACATTTTTTGCAAGATTCAATAAACAAATTGAAAAAATATATAGCTGAACCCCCACATTTTTATACATGGTCTGCGTCACATTTGTTTCCATATCTATTGAAACAACATCCTAATTTATTGTTGTTATCCAGTCTACATAATTTTACGAAAACAACGATAATGACTATATATAAAAATAGCCTTCATATACATCTCATCAAAAATGTAATCATAGATGAATGAACAAATTGATGTACCTCCTAGGTAATTTATTGTGCCATTCAATAATAAAGTTCAATTGTAGTGTAGAATATAAACTATTCGACTATATATTCGTAATTATAGAATTCAACAACGTATAAAAAAAAAATCAAAATCTCTGATTTACTGAAGGAGAAACAAATATCTTTGTCTTATGTTATAGCAACAATCTTTATATTTATATTGAATTTGTCATTTTTTTTTATTTTTGTTTGTTATTTCTACTTTTATAAAAGCAAACAAAATATAATTGATATAAAAATAACAAAACAATATAAATAAATTCCTTATATTTTTTTTAAATAACAAAACTAATAAGAAAATGTTTTTCCTAAGAAAATATACGACTATACGAGCATATCAAAATCGTATCCTTATAACTTATAAGTTATAACAAGAATATAATTATATTGATCAATGGTTGGTCGGTGGTTGAGTGCTAATTAATTATCCTAGTTATTAAACATATAAATAACAGGGGGGTTGGCGTTAATTTTTTTTTTTTCATATACATGGTCTTATATTTCTCGATAAAGATAATTTAAAGCAAAAAATAATTCTAGAACGATGCACCCTTGTTTGAAGATAATTAAATTAAATTAAGAAAACATCCTTTATATTTTATAGAAACGCTTATTTTAGGAGAGGTACGTACTTCGATCGATTAAAGCGACTGACAAACGTCGACATAGCGTTAAGTCATCATGTTAGCTAGTAGGCCAGTAATAAAGATGGTGTTGGCTTACCAGAGAACAGAATGAGCGAATCCGAATTTTCCGTAAAAACAATATATACGAGTTTGCTTTGTTTGTAGAAAACAATTTTATTTTTTGTTTGTTTGCTCGATTCTAATATTTATTTGAGGTATGATATCACTCAAACAAAATATCCTCGCACATTTTTGTTTGAAACTACTAAATATTTTTTGAAACTGGGGATTTGGTTGTGTTTAAGGGGAAATTTAAAAATTATGCTACGTCACACACACACACACATGAAGAAAACGAAAATGCGAACATTTAATTAACCACTTCACAGTTTAATTGAGTGAGAGAAAGAGTGTCCATAAACTGTCGGTTTTATTTTTACATTTCATTAGAAAATCATTACCAAGTAATCTGATTACAATGTTTTTTTCAGTTTTTAACAATTTATTCAATATTCTTTTTTGTAAGGTTTGCCTGAGCAGTCAGTACACAATCGAACTCCGGGCCCGAGTAACGCTCGTGCAAAACTGTCAAGTAGTTAAACAATAAAACCACGAATATTTAAGTAGTTGAAGTTGGCCAGAAAAATGATACTGAATTTTTTGGTAAGTTTCTTTCCTGAAATGTATTCATTCCACAAAAAAAAAATGTAAACATTCAAAAAGTGTAGTAAAGAAATAGTATGCAATCGCGTGACAAGACATATACTTCATAAAAAATATTTTTACTATTGTATTACAGTTTATATCAATTTTAATAATATCAAACCAAACGATAATATAAATAAAAGATGTATACATTTTAAAAACTTTAGGCAACCGAGGAGCAAAGGTTATTTTCATAAAGTAACGTTATAACATGGTGTCCCGAAAATGGCTGACAGGAATGGTACCGTTGGATTCCTTGATCAAAACGTATGTGATGTTATTGATATCACTTCGCACGTTAAAGCTACCCTATCAAGTTATATGGAAATGTACCTGGTGCGTCGTCAATAATGAACAGAACTTTAAAACGAAGACCTTTTTCCCTCATATAAGGCGAACTTCTGTGATAAAATTTCTGATAAACCATTCTGGTATTGTGATAAAATTTGCACCTTCTATTGACCGTGGTTTTAGAGCTATGAAGCGTTAGAGTAAAATAAAAATGATCCTTGGCTACCTTAAATCCATTTGCAATTTTCTGAGATGTGGCTACGTATGTTCTGCTTCACATTCGTTTCCATAAAAGACAGGTTTCATCAGAATTCCATGCCTGATTCAAAGTGTAGCCACAAATTTATTTTAGCCAATTTGCAGGGAAATGCTTTAGCTGCCTCCTCATAGATGCGATTTCACCCTTAATTTTTATATTGTGAAGCGCGTGCCTTTTGAAAAAACCGATCATCCAACCAGTATTCGCAGAAAATTCAAGATTTTTATCTTTATGGCGTGATGTGTGTGGCTCCATTTCTTTCATCTGTATATAAATTCGTAATGTCATCTGTTTGATGACATCCAAATTACAAGAGGCTTCTCCATTTTACTATATGTCTCTTGTGTTTGATGGTATGATGATGAGCACTTATAACTACTTGTTCTAACAATCACGGTTTTTCTAATACCTTCTTCATTTTGTTTTATCGTTCTTACGGCAAATTCTTTCAAACTGAAATATTTCACTACAGAAGTGGTACCGACCAGGTGGATTCAATTCCAGCCAGATGGATTGACTGATCGGGGTGAAACTTGAAAGTGGCAGCTGACGTAGGAGCTTTTTTATTTTTTGCAAATATTTTGAAAAGTTTATCTTTTACGAGATGAAATAAATTATTCAAAATTGAATTTTCAACAATACAGATCAGTTTTCCAAAATTTAAGTGGAAATGACGATTTTCGACATATAACTGTTTTTCAACAAATATTCGACCTCTGTTCCGTCTGTTCCTCCAGACGAATTGATTGATCGGGGTGAAACTTCACACTTAAGTTTTTTTTTTAAATTAGGAGATCCCAGTGCTTTTTGGCCGAAATCGTTCCACCGAAAGTGGCAGCTACCATAGTAGGTAGCAGCTACGATTTTCTGTAAATATTTTGAAAGGTATATTAACCATTGGAGCATTCTACTAGGCGGTTAGATTACTTTGACGTTTATTAGTTTTGCTATTTCAATATAAAAGAGATCAATATAAAAGTGTGAAAATTTACTATGATAATAAATTTTTTCTTTATTTAAAGTCACAATTTTTTATCTTCGTTGTAAATATTTTTAAAGGTGTTATCTACAAATATAAATTGTAATTTGATCATTTAAGTATTAATTTAATCGTATACCGATCAAAATATACAAGGCATTTTGCAAAATTCGTTTAATAATTTGGGTTGTGTGTGTACATATTTCTAAAGTGTACATAATTAAAAGACATAAATAAATATCGTAAATATTATGTTATACCAACCGCATAGAGCATGAGAAGCTAATCAAAGAGAAGGTGCCGAATATTCCGCGTCAACCAATTCAAGTGAGAAATCTAAAATTGTAAAATTTTAAGTGTAAAAAATGCATATAATTTTGATATTTTAGACGAATCAGTGCCACAAAGGAAGCGCAAAAAAACTCATGGTTATTGTGATGTACAACAATGTAACACATACCAAAAACCTGGAACATCTTTGTTTCGCATTCCAAAATCCGTAAAAATAATCCTTCAACATTAAGGAAATGGTCAGCCACATTAAGGATGGGAAAAGTTTCCTATCTAGTTTCGCATTTGTTAGAAGCACATTGATCCAAAATCTGTACTAATCCCGCTTTCAAAGCACGCCAAGGTAAATCCTACGCTACTAAAAACTGCGTTTCCATGTCAAAACCTACCAATGTTACCAACCATCAGGACCCCGAAAAGCTGAAAGAAGCGAGAGACTTGCGAGACGCAATCAGATCGCCGAATGTCGGAGGTAATAATTAAATTGTAAATATGTACATTTATTTAAGAAACTAACATTTTGGTTTTTGTGCATAGCTCTAAGTGGATGAAATTAGTATTACCGAAGAAGAGGATCCGTTCTTACATGTTGGCCAACACTTTGTAGAGGAAAACAAATATGTCGATATAATTTGGCTATGGGATGGGGATAAAAAACTCAATACTATTACTGGGATTCGTAGCATGGTCATTTTAGACGTGTTGGTGAATATTTGCAAAAATACACGGCCTACTGAGAAATGTACAATGCCCTTGAAAGAACGAATATGTCTGAAAAGCAAAAATTGAAACGCAATTGTTCTTTTTACATTCAGACAAGTGACCGCTGGCCATTTACATTCAGACAAGTGACCGTACATGAAAGCTGCATTTTGCGGATACCGTCCAGTTTTAGCTAAAGCCACAAGACACTTGATATACTAGCAAACACGCGATAAAAAATAAAAGAAGTTTATCCTAATGGTTTGATTTATTTCCAAACGTAAGAACGATTTTACACTGCACTGAGGTTAAAACGGCTACCTTAAATTACTTAGCTTATCGGGTAGGCACATATTCTTATATGACAAAGGAACACATACCTTGAAATTTTTAATTTGCGTATCACCATCTGGCTTAATTAATTATGTTTATGTCAGCAGAGTATCAACGGTACAGCATCTGACAAAGCAATTTTTAATTATTCAGATTTACTTGGGAAGCTTGAACCAGGAGATGCAGTGATGGTCGACAAGGGTTTCATGGTCGAAGGCGAATTGGCTAACGCGGGAAAATAAATGATAACACCAGAATTTTTATTCGAAAAATTATCGAAATTCGACGTCGAAAAAAATACTTCGATAGCTTTAGCACGTGTGCGAACAAATATAACATGTCTAATACTATCTGATGAAAAGTTTAATTAAAAGCTTTACAAAAGTAAAAAATAAAAATCAGTTCATTTTAAAAACACGTTTTGTTTTTTAACTATAAAGCATCACTTCTTAAAATTCTTAAATAAGATGTAATTAAAAATAATTACGTAACAATATACATAATTTTATTTAAAGTTCAATTTCATCAAACTAATTTAAATAATAATAAATATTTTTTTAAATAAATATGGCATCCCATTTCTGAAATAGATATCAGAGTACATATATGAATATATGTTTCAATGAAATTTTGGTTTCTTGGAACTGTAATTATTTCATACGAATTATTTTTGGTTGCAAATATAATTAAATCGTATGAATTTAAATTTTGGCAATCAATCCTAGCTGGATCTGGCCATAGTAGGGGTGTCGTTTATGCAATTTGTATTTCGTCATATCATATGTAAAATCAGGTTTTAACTTATGATTAAATTTCACAAAATCTCTTCAAGAAACTTTCGAATGGAATTGATGTGTAATTTGGTCCGCACTTTGATACGTATATCTCGTTAGCCGTCAACCACCAAAAAATGATATGCCCAAACCACAAAAAATAATAACACGGCAAACAAATAAACATTAATAAAACAATAAACTTTGATTTAACGCGATTTTAAATTTTTAAAATTAAATAATAATAAATTTATTATTATTAACATTATTATTCAACTATTAAAAGTATAATAAATAAAATATTACATAAAAATAAAAATTAAATTCGATAGAGAGGGTAATAGTTGTAATAATACTATTAGTGAAAAACTATATAGTTAATTTTTATATGCTTTTTTTTTGTAAACATACAAAAATAATAGTAATATAATTAAACTAAATATTTTTGTGAATAAAACCTGCAACTAGCTATATAATGTTAAGTACGTATGTCTGTTTATGTATCATGCTAATTAAAAATTCTGTTTGATTTGTTAACCTACAGTAGGTTACTAATTAATTGTGTATTGCAAAAAAAATATTTTTTTGCATATCCAGTTACATTGTGGTTGGGTAACACATAATTTTGTCTGATCGAGTAGAGTAATAAAAAAACAGTTAAGTTTTAGTATTTGCATATTATGGCAATATTCGTAAATTAGATTATTTTAGGTAAACTGTATTTACCTAATTAAACTATTCAAAATCAAAATAATATTAGGGAATTACAAAATTTTTGAAATTCTATGTTTAATTAAGCTTTCTCCATTTGCATAATTTTTGTATATTTTTTTGTTGGTCATCACTCCATGTGCAAAATGGAAATTTAAAAAGCTTATACGTTGTTAAACATATATACAAACTATTAATTTCTACTACATATAATAATATTATAATTTCGAGTTAGATTCTAGGAACCGTATTTCTATTAATTCTAAAATGTTTTGTATATTTAAAGCAATAAACATAAATTTAAGCAAAATAATAACCCAACCTTAAAAAAACATTATAATAATTGTTTGTATTTTGTAAGTGGAAAATTAGTTGGAAATGAAAAATCAACAGAAATGAATTTGAATTGACCAATTAATATTGATTCTAATTTGAATGGGGCATGTTTAATTTGCGGTAGCTAAATTTCTATTTGACATGAAAAAAAATTAGTTTTAATTTTCATGGATAACTGTTTGATGTAATTAATTTTAATTGTGTTTTCCTCGCATTGGAAAATTAAGGTAGATACATGCGAATTGGATGAAAGCAATAATTGAAACATAAAATGCATAATTTGAATGGTGAGCGAGAGGATTGAATACAAAATTATTTTAAAAACACAAGAAAGAGTAAAAGCATATACACCTCCGTTCAAAAGTTTAAGACCATTATGACTCTGAAAAGTGGACGGCCTAGAGCAACATCTACGTAAGAAGACTTGCAAATCACCATCACCAGCAAGCGAAACAAAAGAAAACCATCATTAGAAATTTATACGGAAATAAATAAGGACCCTCTGCTTGCCGTTTGCAAATATCGACCATTAAGAGACGGCTGTGGAGGTTCTGGTCTATATGGCCGAATAACTGAAAAAACCCCATTTTCTACCACAAAATAAGAAGAAGCGTTTGCAGTAGGCTAGGGCACACAGTCCAAAGATTGGACAATTGAACAATTGAAAAACGTTCTTTGAACCGATGAGTACAAGTTTGAACTTTTTGGCACTAAACGAGAAGTTTATGGGCGACATTCTGCAAATGAGAAAATGCTAGAAGAGTGCATAGATTCAACAATCAAGGTGCTAGTCTGGGGAGCTTTCGCTCATCATGTAGTGGGAAACATTCACCAAGATTAGTGGCAGCCGTTCTGAAAGCCAAAGGAGGATATTTTGATGAAAACCTCGTTAAGTTGTTTGGTTCCAAATACTAATAGTTAATAATAAATAAATATAACATGTAGCAGATTTCATTGGGTTTTCATTTTAGCACAATGTGGTCTTAAACTTTGAATGTTGGTGTAATAACAAACTGTGAGCTAGCCAATATTTTATTCAGTAGATCACTCAATTTTTCGAAATTTTTGTTTGTTCACACTCATTAACAAAAGATTTCTGATCATCGCATCCATATCTTGGTAGTGTCGTTTGATCGTGCAACTCCTCATCTAGTCATATACGCCACATTCACGGAACAATTCGGTGAGAGCAGGTCGATTCTGGCTTTCCTATAGGAAAAAGGAATTAGGAAAAATATTTTCATATTATTTTTGTCACAAAAATTTTTTTTTCTGAGATACTATGGTAAACAGTTGGTGTACATTTTTTCAAAAACAAAATTAAATTGGGAATATTCCTATAGAATTTCGATACGGAAAAAATATTTCCTAAATTACCAAAATTTAGATAGATCAAACAAGATGTCTCAGAAGGCCAGGAAATGATATTTTTGACAAAAACGCTATGTAAATATTTATCCTAATTTTTTTTCCTATAGAAAAACCAGAATCGACTTGCAAAAGCTTGGATCACCTAATTTTTCGAAATTTTTGGTTGTTGACACTCATCAAACCCTGGAATACTTCACTGTTAATCGTAGCTGTGCAGTTTTCGATTGTTATTAGAAAGTTTCTTGTCGCGTATTTTATGTCTGAGTATCTTTGGGCATAATTACCGTAATTTGTAGTCATGAATAATTAATGTTTTTTTTATGAGATATTACAACTATAGAAGTAAGCCTTAGTATAGTTTAAAACAATTTTGCTGGCGACTGCAGTGTTGATTATAACTTTATTTATCGTGTTCTTCATAAATATAATTGTATTGTTGATCTGCTCCTTGACTTGGTATTCTTTATCAGTCCACACATTGAAGCATTGATTATTCTTAAATCGTCCGCATCCCTTTTTATTGGCCACTTCGATTCCGAGAATGACACATATTCCTATTATTATCATTGTCTGATGATCTGAGAAAATGACGTTATTAATTCTGAATTGCGCGAAATATTTTGTTAAAGCTGTGGTTGTGTCCACAAGATTTTTGGCATTGATCGGAATCAACTGTAAATGTTTGGAAAAAGAGTCTATGATGTACAAAAATATGTTCTGTTGATATTATAAATATCGATGTGCACTCGTTCTAATGGCTGTTCAGTGCTAGGTCTAGGGGATATTTTTATATGAGACGGTTTCCGATCGTATCTATATACTTTGCATATGATTCTTGCATTAATATGTCTTTTTGATTATACTACTCATCTTAGGAAGAAGTCGGCTCGTCTAATTTGACTTTCAACTTCCTTTGTTCCTCGATGGCCTCTTTCGTGTTCTCCAATTACTATTGCATTTTGACACCGCTCATTGGTTAGGTCTTCGACCATTTCTGTAAGAAAAACGAAATGACCGTTTTGGGAGAAATTTTCTCGAAATATTTTTTGAATTGCTACTATCATTGTTTTGATATTTTTCTATTCCATATTCACGTTTAGTAACGTAATAAGCCTTCGTAAAAATTTAGTGCGTTGTTTGCCGTAGGCATTCTGCTGACTGCATCTGCTGCAACCTTTACATTTTCCTCTTTTATGAGTACCTCGTTATCATCATTTTTTGTCATTTATTTTTCCAAATTTTGGTACTACCCATTCACCATTTTCGTAGCTACCAAATGTAACTGTATGGTAATAAGTTTTTTTGGAGGTTAATGACGGTAGAATTTGATTGAATGGTTATGTAAAGAAATTTAATTTGACTTGTAGTCAATATTTATTTATTTATGTATTTATTCATTGCCATTAAAAATGTTGGTAAAGGAAAAGCACATATGGAAGCAATATAAATGAACAACAAAAAAAAATACTTCCATTAGACATAAAAACCTCAGATTTTTTCAAAAAACAAATCCACTCCATGCTAGTACCCTCCGTATTGAGCTCAAGCTCATTTGTTACAGAATATTAGCGTTTATTTTAACTATGGACTCTAGAATTTTTACGAAAAATCTGACATGCCGTCTTCAATGTGTTAATAAGGTAATGGTATGGTTTGTTAGTTTGTTGCGGCATTCCAGATATGGGAGGAAGTTTAATCTTCCGTGTTGAAAGATTAATCTAAATCAGCCTGAAAGTTTATTGGTGTGAAATCTCCAGTTTCTTTTGAATTTTCTATTTTTGAAATGTCGTATATTTGAGTCGTTTCCTGATTCCTGAGAATTACAGTAAATTTTCAAATATTTTGAGCATGTGTAAAATAGGTTACGTTAAAATAATTGAGAAATTTGTGAGTAATAATTTTTATTTAATGAGTGAAACTCGGAATGAATAAGTACAGTAGAACCTTTAGTATCTCTATAGTGGTTACAAATAGGACATGCCCTTTCATATACTTTTTTAGTCAGATTAGTGTCCTCCATGACTTCCCGAAATTATTGTGCTTACTTAAGAGTCACTCTTTTTATTGCACAATATAAAATACAGGTTTTCCAATATTATAAAATCCATTAGCAATTTATACCAATCATCATAAACATAACAAATTTTGACACTTCATAAATTCTTTAATACATTTAAAGCAATATAACCTTTATGATCATATCATTTTCTCGCGTAATTTACATATATATCCAAAGCAATATACATATAGTAATCAAACTATGTATCCAAAAAAAAAAAATTTGAAATAATAATCATAACTATTTCCATTACTATTTCCTCCACAAAAAGCAATACATTCTAATTTCAAAATAGATAAGAATCGTGATATTTCTTTGCATATAAGAATTACAACAAAAAAGTGTCTAGAATTTCCAATAAAAAAAAATTTCAGTTCTAGTGCCTGCGTTATTTCCCAGATCTAGCGTTTTATTATTTGCCATAAAAAACTGAACAGTAAAAATATCCATAATATGTTAAAATGTTTAAGATTTCTTGTTTAAAAGATGAGCTTTCGTTTTTTTTTTATTACAAACATTATATTGAAGACAAATTTATTATTATTGGCAGTATTAAAATAGAAATTAAGTTAATTTCCAAATAATCCAATATGTGATGAACCGATGAGTAATCTAAAATCGTAAAGGAGTAACGAGTATATTCCGCAACTAAATCAATTTGCAAAATTACCCTAACTTAGAACATATTTAATACTATACGCCGATAAACCAACGGAACACATTGGTATTCTTTTTATGTGTTAATATTGGTGTTAAATTTCATGTAATAAAAAGAAATTTTTGATAGGGTTTTACTTTTTGAATATGGTAAAATGGGGTGGATTAAAATAGATATGTGGCGCGTGTCCTTGCATATTATTATATTACCTACCCAATTTTTTATTTTTTTTTAACTTTATGCTCTATATCTTTGTGCAATTATGGGATTTATTACAGAATATATACTGTGGCGAGATTCAAGAACGATTCAGAACCTTTATGCATTTTAAATGGATATCGAGAAAAAAACTTTAGAAACAAAACTTGCACTTTTATTTTTTTATTTAACTTTATAATTGAAATATTTGTCTATTTAGTGGTGCATTTTAATATTTCATATAAAACCACTTCACCTAACCAGATAGTTATCTTTCGAACAAACTTGATATATATGAATAAATTAATTTCTGATTTGTACACTCAGATATAATATAGTTCGATGGAATTAAGAGTTGAAAGAGTAAGAAACTTTAGCTATGTATGTATATCATATATATCTCTCTTATGAAATTCTATATCAGATCCAATGCATTGGCGAGAAAGAGATTTATATTAAATAGCTATGGATCGTTACTCTACTCTAAATACCATCGAACCCTATTAAATAGACAAATATTTCAATAATAAAGTCGAACAACAAAATAAATGTTCCATCTAACTATCTGGCTATAGTGTCTGCAATAAAACATTAAATTAAATTACGTTGGACCTTGAAAAGTTTTAATTTTTATTCTGTATAAAGTTTAGTCGATTTACTGTTATGTAAAATCCTACGTCCATACAATATCACTTACAAACATTTTTGAAACACTATGTAAACCATAGTGAAGTTTTTTTTTAAACAATCCACTTTCGTCTTGATAAGTGAAACTGTATAACTTATTTTCGTTCTTTTTACATGTGACGTATTTTCCTAGCTCGTGTACGTTATTCCACAAACATTAAAGGCACCATCCATATACTACAAACAACGACAACTTAATAGCTAGCAATGCAGTTTTCTTCATTCAAGACTTGGCAAAAGAGAAGACACATGATTTCATTGATAGGAAAAGAAACGTAACTGCTTACGTCTTAGCGCTAGTTTTGAGTACTATCGTGATTCAGCTTAATTTGTAGCATTCTCCAATAAAATGCGACACATAATATGTAATCGTTAATAAACGAATAATACACTCACAGCGCCAAAACGGTGGATTTTTGAATTAAAGTGATGTCCTTCCAGATGACATTCAGGATAATTCTTTGTTGCAATATTCTTCAGTCATTCTAATTAAACCATTTAAAAAAATGACCCATCAAGGACATGTCAGGCATATTTTGTCTCAGTCATAAGCTGTGTTGCTTTCAAAATTTTACAACAACAATTGCATTGTATTAAAGCCGATTTTCTTAGAATGTTAAGAAAAAAAATTTTAGGATTAACGGAAATAAAATCATTTTATGGTTATGGTGTTTACCGCAAGGCGTTATTTTTTCTATTTTTCTCGAAAAATTTATCTTTTAGTAAAATTTGGCATTTGTTATTTGATAGCAAAATACCGAATTTAATTTGATCTATTTCATAAAATAAAAAAAACTAAAATGAATATTAATAAAATGAACCAACACAGAAAAATTAAAACGCATTAAAAATTAAAGCCAAAAGTTGTTGCTTTCATATTTCTTAGCTAATCCGATTAGATTAGTGAAAGCAACACTACTATAGTTTGTAAAATACAAATTAAAAAGGAAAGCTTATGACTTATCAATGCATTACTGGTTTGGTTTGTTTAAAGCTAAAATTATCAGCCTAAGGAACCACAAAATTTGAGCTGCTTCATAATTAGTGAACTGCCAACGGAAGATGGGGGCATCCATGGAATGATTCATACCACTTAGCAAGGTCATCGCATTCATTCCGCCATGTTATAAGGCACTCTATTGAACAATTCATTGTACGTAATATTTGTATCGTTAAAAGAAAGTACAGTACATGAGAAGTTTAAATACATTACTAAAGCGAAATTGATTCTAAAACCTTGAACGAATTCTGAACTATTGCAAAATTTTAACAAAATATAAAAAAAGATAAAAAATAATATTGTTTGCTTTGAGTTGAGAACATTTTTATTTCGTAAAAAATTGAATTCTGAATATTATAATTAAAATTATTACTACTATATCCCTTTTGGTGCTCGGTAACACGGCAAGTGTGGGTACGGCAAAAGTACCACGTCAAAAATTTATTTTTGTATGTGTTTGAACCAACTTACTATTCCTGTGTGTATTCCTTTTAAACTTATTTTCGTCCGAAAAAAAACTATAACTATACACACAATTGTGTTGGTTGTACTTCATATCAAGCGAAATTTTTTATCAATAACGCCATTACATACTATGATTTTTTACTCACACATTTGTGTAGTTTGGACTTAAATTGAGCCATTTTTTTGGGGTGAAAATGGGATATATAACTAAATTTTTATTTTTACAAATCAATCGATACTCCTGAAGATGGCCTAACAAGCTGAAATCGGCAGAGTGATTTTTTAAACTTTTTGAAATAAAAAAAATTTAACTAAAATATCCAAAATTCAATTTTTGCGAAATCGAAAATCACGTGTTAATAAAATGTGTTTATTAAGTTAAAGTGTGTTTCGCTAGGTGCCTACAGCAAATAGTGTTAAAAGTATAAAGTTGTATAATTTCGTTCAGTTCTATAATATTTTATTCTTTTTGAATTCAAGAACTACAAGGCAGTTATGTTTTAAATACAAATATAAAAAACATATTGTGCTTTTTTTTGCTGCAGAGTGTAACTTCAACCACCAGTTCAACTTAGTTTCTTAACTGTGACTATTTTCTGTATTCTGCAAGAGTATGTTAGGTCTCGTCGGATATCCGGACATCGCAGGATATGCAATTTTAAGAATAATATGCTCTAAAGTAATATTGATTTGGTGAGAAACTTAATAATAATCAATTTTCTTGTGTGTCTACGTTTCTCTTCGTTTTTCTTTATTTTCTTCCTTTCAAGATTTTCTATATATCGCTTTGCGTTCCATCCTCAATAGGGATTGCTAGTATAGACGGTGCCGATACGCGGGAGCTGTTCTAAAAGCTGCTCTTATTCGCAATTAGGCAAGTTGTTTTCGGATATCCCTTTGGTCTTTGAAGAGGCTTGAAGAAGCTCTAACCCGATCTCGGCGCGTTATAGCTTAATTGATTTAACCGCAATCATCAGAAAGCGGCACTTACTTGTTCGTGGGCCAACAGTGTTTGCGACCAGTCTGCTCAAGGAGGGAGCAGTGTATTTGATTTATTCCCAAACTTTTATTTCCCGCCAGTACTTATTTTATTTGAATAACCCGATCCGTGATACCATTTTAAAAACTGTACTGATTGCGGAAATTTTCTGATTGTTGGTCAACCTTCTGTAGTACATTGTTTTTCCATCAGCGTCACTTACAAATCAACTAAAATTTTTGAGGAACAAATAGTCTTCATAAAACCATTGGTTTTATTTGAAAGAAGATTTAGAGTTAAAGGACAGTGTTCAAGATCGTATTTAAAAAGCAAAATAAACAAAAGAATTCTTTTTTTTTTCTATGCTTTCTTTCTATGCTAGGCGATATGCTTGCGATTTTGACAAAAAAAACACTAAAAGTAGAATATCCTTTGAACTATCAACAATACGATAAATCCTTGTTTAACAATTTTGGATGGAAAAGAGTTCCTCTATCACTCAGCTTCGTTTCATCCTCCAATCTCTATCCCTTTTTCAACCAAAAAAAAATATGGCTCAATTAAAGTCCGAAACCACACAAATGTGTGAGTAAAAAATCAGAGTAGGTAGTGGCGTTTTTGATAAAAAATTTCACTTGATTTGAAGTACAACCGACACAATTGTGTGTATAGTTATAGTGTTTTTTTTCGAACGAAAACAAGTTTGAAAGGAATACACAAATATGTATGTTGGTTCAAAACACATACAAAAATAAATTTTTGACATGGTACTTTTGCAGTACCCACACAATTGTGTTAATAAAACACAAAAGGGCTATGTATATGAATTTTTATTGTTTTTCATTTCTTTTTACTTAGTATCATCGCTACGGGTGTTGAGTATCAAGGATAATACTCTATTATCAGTCCATAATATTTAATGCTCTAGGGACTAAAATAACAATTCAACCAGTAAATTTACGAGTTCAAATTGAAAGTTGCAGTTCCTACTTCGTTGTTAGCGATGCATTATCGTGTATCCAGATTTTCAGTTTTTAACAGAAGACAACTTTCGATTTTTATACTTTGCTTATGCGGCTTAAAACATGTCTGTTATGGAAATGAAACTTGGACAAACAAATCGATGAAGGCGATCTTAAGGATAATGTAATAATACGAATTTGACGGATTTTTAGTTATGTACACAGTATTCCATCGTTAACGACGATCATTATTTTAACATTTAGGTGGTTCCCCTTATATAAATTTTCTTAATATAAAGCTAGCATTTCAAATATATATACCATTACACATACTTACATAACAACCCTAATAAAATCTATAACTATTTTTTTTTTGTTGCAGGAATGGAAGCAATAATGTCTGAATTTTTTAATGATACAACAACCGCATTTTACATAATACTTGTGGTATGGGTAGCTGACCAATATTATGTCATCTGCTGTCAAACAGCATTAACCAAAAAATATTGGTTAAGGTAAGTGGAAACTTATACATATATTTTACCAATCTAAATTCTATTACACTATTATTATACCTTGTGCTCTTGATATGTGGAAAATTATTTTGAGGTGAAATTTTGATTCATACATGTTTATTTTATGACGATTATGATTTTGTTGTTTACCATACATATTTTATGTGCGACTGTGTGATTATTTTTTGTATATGGATTTTTTTTTAGTTTTGCTCCGGCATTACAAAATGCTCGTATACGTAAAATGTACATATGTTTTTGTTGTGTATACAAAATATTTATACATAATAACATTAACATATTATTTTAGCTTCGGGGATGTTAGGTGTATTTTTATTATTAATTTTTTTGTTTCATTTTTCGATTTTGGGTGAATGATTTCGATGGGTGTGCTATATAATATGTATATATGTATGCTTACATCATCAACCGTTTATTTTATTATTAAAATTATATCCAATTGCTGATAAAATTTTATAAATATATTTGATTGAGTGATTATAATATTATTGACTTTTGTTTTTCTCTACCGAAATGATGTGTATGGGTCTTTTAAGCATTTTTCGTATTTATAATTTCGTTAAAAAGTATTTTTAAAAAATTAAATTTTCTGTTAGTAATATGCTCTTAATATGATTAGATACTAAGTATAATATGTACTTAAATATATTTTGATTCGGATAATTCAGTAAAACTGGGGACCTACAAAAGTTGACCAGAAAACGGAATATGAAAATAGTTCAAAACGATTACTCTTAAAAAATTCTCGCAACCTGTTTTTTATTTCAACGTAAAATTCGAAAAAAATTCCTCCTACAAATCAATCTGGTATTCTTATCAACTTTGAGCCAGTAATTTCGTTGTTTTTTTCAATGTTCATCAAAACTCCAATGCAATGCACATCCAATTTGCGAAAATCTAAACATGTTTTACAATATATCAATATATGGTGCAAAATACGTCAAATCACAAAATTTTGAAAATGTTATTTTAATTTTATGATTTGAATGTGTAGTCTTGTTTAAATTTTTTTTTTTTGTAGAATATGTTTTTTTCTGTGGTTGTGAGGAATTGTTTCCAATTTTGAGGAAAAATTTTAACATGATGTTGTATGGCTATAAAAAGAAACATAGTCATCCGATAATTATAAATCAAGGTTCATTTTAAAGAAAAGTTGTTCCCTCATTTAATTCTATTGAACATATTAAAACAATATAAAAAATTAAAATATTAATATTTTTCGTTTTTTACGTATTTTAGTTAAAATATGACGATAGACCTATTTTGGAATTTCTTATTTGAATTTCGCGTCCAGAAATCGTGTGATCTATTTCTGGCTTCCTAAATCCCATTTTTATTGAAACTTTGCCCAGATGTATGTCTTCAGTGACAATTCTATTAAAATTTGGAAGTGATTCAACCCCAGATCATAATTTCCTTATATCACTTCAATATAGTTTTGTTGTGATGTTTCATCTTGGTACATGTAAAAGACTCATCAAACATAAAGAGAATTTACACCGACCAAATGGCACAGTGGTTAATGCTTTGGCTTGGATCGGCAGTTACCGGGTTCGAATCTTAGGGCGGGATGCAAAGTGAAATTTCATCAACAGATTACGTTCTATGGTGAAATGTAACACAACTATGACCCCTTGTCGGTCAGCAAAACCCATAGTCTGGCATGGAGCTTGCAATGTGCAGGTGGTCTTAAATCGGTCCGTACTTCCTAGAGTTGACTGAGTATGCGTAAAGCAAGGACGTAAAAAGCACAACCACGAAAGAGCAGGATGAGTCTTGAGCCCCAAAACAGATTTCATTGTAAATAAAATAAAAAAAAAGGAATTTACATCGAAATTTTTAATTAATCATAAATAGTTTTTTTGTAATTTTATATCATTTTTAGAAAAACTTTTAAATATTTTTCACTTAATTCTCTTTGACATTCCAAAAAATTTTGCTTTCAAATTCTCGAATCTATTGGCTAGTTAAATTTGTTTTTATTATCAGTCAGTTTTGAACAAAATTAAAAAATCATAGCAGTTTTCAAGGTTTAGCCCATTTTAAAAATCATGTTCATTGGTGAGAATGGCTCTGAACGCCATTCCTTACCCTAGTGATTTCGGTAGTGTAGACAAAAGTTGTATTTCACAATTTTTCTCTAACTGTCGGATTAGTTGAACCAAGAGTTCATCATAAAAACGTGCTTTATTATGGTTACTTTGATATGATATTGCATATGACAATTTTCAAATACCTTTCAGAGTTTTAAGAATTTTCAATTTTGACTTTTTTTAAATTTGTGATGAATTTTATATTTGTGACGAAAAAAACGTAACATAGTTTATGGACGATGCCAAAATTGCCAATTTTTTTCGTTTCGTTTTTAGTTTTTTTATTAAGTAAGAATGTACTCCGGTTTATTGCTACGAATTTTTATCTTCTACATGTATTGATGTTATTTGAACTCAAATTTAGATATCCATGATTATCGACCATTCTTTGAGATCGTGATCCAGGTCTGGCTCGTACATGAAATTGGCCAATGAGTCACCTAACTAAAACCAGCACTAGGTGTACAATGCAGTACTTCAGAGTTTTTGCTACGAATTTAATCTTTTAGGTGATATTGTTTTCACTCTGATTTAGATGAGCTTTGAGATCGTGATTCAGATCTAGTACATGATATTGGCCATTAAGCCACCCTGACTAAAACCACCTTGTACTAAATGTATACTAATTAAATTTTTACTCAAGTTTGGATGCCATTATCGGCAATTTCTGGAGATTGTGATTCAGGTGCGGCTAGTACGTGAAGTACTACACGTAGCCTAAACCACAACAATGCACGACTTCACATTTATTGTTACGAATTTTTATCTGCAATGTGTCACCCAACTTGAACCATCTGAAACCTTTGCTTTGTTAGGTGTACTAATGTTACGAATCCAGCGCCGTACCAATCTATATCAGTGTACAGGTTGACATGGAACTTGCAATGTACGGGTGTTATAATGTAATTGTGTGAATAAGTGGTGTGTGCGTGAATGAAAAGGGTGGTATTAATTGACATTACAAGGACATTAAATCCACTGGACTTCCTTTATATTTAATAAAAAATAATAAAAAAATAAAATAGTAACAAATTCCTAGGCTGGCCTAATTTCACGCGAGAGTAGGTTAGTTATTTTTATCTAAGTTTAGCGTTGCCTAATGGAATTTTTTATTTGCTTTAAATAGTAGTATGCGAAATCTTTGCTTTCTTTGAACTTGTAGTTTAAAGAGATCTACTGCTAGGAATCCTTTCTAGCATTTTGAAAAATAAGCAAAAATTAACCACATCGAATATTAAATTTTAACTATTTTGGTATCAGACATTATTAAAACGTGTTAGCGGTCTCGTAAATCACCCATTTTAGGACACGATGACCATCGCATCGAGAAGATGCGATGACCTACGATATAACAGTAAAACTATTAAATAAATATTCTTTGCGAATATTTGATTTATAAAAAAATTTCCCAAGTCTGACACTCGCTCACACATTGCAGGTGACTGACGCCAAAGAAAGGTTATTAAACAAATAATAGAATTTCCCTCAAAAATAACAACAAAATTAATTAATATAAATGAAGTTCAAAAGAAAATTGTATTATATGTATGTTTGCGTATTATACACATATAATTTATTATCCCTGATGGAAAATTATTTTTCCATAATTTCCCATTTTTTTATGATTAATATAAATCATAAAGTAAATCAAAGTGGAATCTTAAATGTTAAAAGACGTACAATTTTAATAAGATTTTTGTTGTTGTTGTTTGTGTCTTAATCAGAAGAAAATGCTTCCAATCTGTATATGCTCTTGTGTATGTATCATTTTTTTGTTAAATAGAGAAAATTCGTATATATGAAAATATAATTATATATATAAATATATCTTGTATATACCATGAGATCCCATGTTCGTCTTAATTTGATGTAATTTTTAAGAAAAATTTTGTGCTGCTATTTTTATTTGACATTTTAATACAATCAAAATAATTGTGTACCCAAAAGAGTTTTATGCTTGCTGTAATGCATGTTATGTAAGGGAAATTAATTCTTTTTAAAGTACCTGTGAGACCTGATGAAAGATTCATAAGTTTTTTATTAATGTAAATTTACAATGCCATTCTACGTGTAAAGTTGAATGGAAAAGATTTTTGCCGAAATGTAACCAAACAATTTGTGATATAATTACATATCATTTTAGATTAGTCTAAGCTTTATTCTTATTATGTATATCGACCTGTAAATTAAGCTGAGGAAAAATTAACTTGCTATATAAGATGTTAATATGTTGTTGTTGTTTTTCGGTTGTACATATACATTTTCCTCCTAAATAGAAGAAGGTATGATAAAGTTAAGAAAAAATAAAAATAAGTCTTAGGTATACGACGGATACACTGAATCACTATGTTGTGTAAAAATACCATAGACTTTAGGTATGAGAAGGAACATGCTTTTTTATCTTAAATCCAAACAAATTAAATTTAAATCTTTAAAATAAAAGCAGAAACATAAAAGTGGATGGAAAATAAAAAGATGTAGCAAGAACAGTAAGATTTTGTGTATACGAAATCAAATGAAAATAAATGAAGTTCTATAGTCGGTTTGTGTATGTATAGGTTAAGCTAATAATTACTATTTGAAGATATATTGGTTCATTCATCTTCGAGACGGTTTCAAGAATTCGAGACACGTTAAAAAATTGGAAATGAAGACATATGTTTTCGGGATCAATTTGATTTATTGTGCAATTTGACCAAATTAATTTCGAGTCTGATTTGATGGTGTGACAGGCTTCGAGCAGTAATAGTTTATGCAATTTTTATTGTTGTAAATTTAAATACATATTTTCTTTTTTATCGCATATAGTTCAGTGTACTTTGTTGCAGTTTGATGGCAGGGAGGTGATCGTGTTAGTAACTATCAAACTGTGAGATTTATTTTTAAATCAAATCAAGGTATACTAAAATTTATACTGTCCTTATCACTTTGGTTGAAAATAGATGCATGAGTTGTGCAAGTGTCATACGATGCAGGTTTTCTTGTACATTTTATTAAATAATTCAAGATACAATCCCAACTCAAGCACACTAAATTCCACAGTCGGCCCTCATTGTTCCAGAGAGTTGTTGAATTAATACCAAAATTAAGTGAATTTGGGCAAAAACCCTTCCACGGTACGGCTATGTCGCCAATCAAAATATGAGAAAGAGAATATTATATCACAAATGTTGCAAATAATAGACACAAATTTAGAATTATGATACTAAATTTTAAATATTTATTTCTAAATTACCAAAAATTTTTGATTTACTTAATTTTGTGATTGAATTTATTGATAATCGTGTTGCATCGACCGACACAAACATTAAATCAAAAAACATCATTATCTGTCCATTTGCTGGAAAATTAGGGACTCTGTAATTGAAGGGTCTTTCTTTCGTTGTTTTTGTTTTAGCTGAAATCATTTTATAAAGTGGCTTTCATATCATCGAGTATTTTACGGAATTTTGCGAAACAAGAAAACAAGTGTTTAAAAAATGTGTTTATTAAGTGTAAGTGTGTTTCGCCAAGTGTCCACGGCAAATAGTGTTAAAAGTAGTATTTCGTAAAGATGGAAATTCATTTAGCAGAGCAAGTCTTATAGCGGTACATGTTGAGTTTAACAGTATTTTCCTAGAAATGACAATCTGAAGGTTTTGTATATTAAAATTTAAATAGAAATGGAATGGAAAGAATAGTTTCGATCTGTTTCGTTATACCCAATTTACTCAATTTTTCAAAATCACATTTGGAACTCATATTGGAATCCCATCATATGTTTAGCATAAAAGAGGGTTGTATCCTAATCGGTTAAAAAATGGCTTGGGTTCATTTAAATTGACAATTTTCCAGATGCATTTCGTTCCACCCTCTTCGAATAATAAATTACATAGTTCTATTATGGAGCAATACGCAACATAACGACTAAAAGG
The DNA here is from genome assembly GCA_932526605.1 of Nephrotoma flavescens. NCBI lineage: Eukaryota > Metazoa > Arthropoda > Insecta > Diptera > Tipulidae > Nephrotoma > Nephrotoma flavescens. Next base: position 253,301,299 of record OW052222.1, on the reverse strand, counting down.
ACGCACCTCTCAACAAATTCCCCAACACAAGATATATCAATATGTTATATCATATCTCATATTTTTTATCAAAATCGTTGGACTCGGATCCTATTTGAGAACCCCTTCAATGAATTTTCTTGAATTTAGAATTCATCACAATCGCTTCTTAGCTCGCAAACCCCTCTCACCCAGGTTCATAAAAATCGTTCGCACCGAATCCTAAGACTAACTCGAAGTAATATTGGTTTATGATACTCGAAAACGCTCCTCCAGCTATTTTTATGAAAATGGTGCGATCCGGGATCTTTATAAAAACCATCCGGGTCGTTTCACCGTAGAACCCACAAACGGTTTTGTGAGAATACAGGACCCATCGCAACCGATTCTTCACATTTGAAAACAATTTTATATCAATTTTTATCAAAATCAGGTGAGCCAATAAAAACAGGAAAATCGTGCAAACCTAAAATATCAAATAGTGGGAATCTGCCCTCCTCCGAATAACCACCTTAATGAATTTCTCCGAAATTAGAACCCATCGCAATTGGTTTCTAGTACTCGACAATATCCCAGTCTCAGTAAATTTTTATTAAAGTCGTGCGAGTCGAAATAAATTAAAGAAAATCTTGAACCCAGCAGATGACGTGAACATTGTTTGATGCAGAATAAAATATGAAAAGAAGACCAGCACCCGGATCAAAACATTACAATCAACATTTTCAAAAGGAGAATATTAGTGCAACCATGTAATGTCTCCGTAACGCAACGAACACAACATTCTTAAATATGATGGAAAACAACACAAGATATTTAATTATAGAAAACACAAAGCAACATGAGGCAACGTGGTACAATCGTCCAATATGGTGCAACATCATACAACGCGATACACATGACGGAACATGGTGTAACATCTAGTATCATCCCTTAACATGAAGCAACATTTTGCAATATTGTTCAACACGACGCAACATAGTGGAACATCACGTAGCATCTCTCAACAAGATGCAATATCAAGCAACATGGTGAAACATCAAGCAACATGGTGCAATATGATAACATAATGCAACATACCACAACAGGGTGCAATATCTCGAAACGTAATGCAAGATTATACAACAAGGTGCAACATGACGCTACATTGTGTATCATCTCGCAACATCGTGCAACATGACATGGGTTGTTCGGAGGCTCTTAAATAAATTATCCAGAAATCAGAACTTGTAAAGTTTCTGATTTTTTTGTTAAAGAAAAATGACTGCAATTGTGACCAAATTTACCACTCCTTGAAAATGTGGCTCGGTTACCTCTGTACTCAACAATATGCACATATTGCAAAATATGCACCCTTGAAAATAGACTACTTCTCTTGGACTCGGCTTTTATTGGTAACGTTTTGCTTGGTCACATTGATTCATCATACATTTTGGGTAACATATCTATAATGTAGGGCATTTCGAAACCATGAGTTGGGAAAACAGCCAAAATTATTTTTAAAATTTTCAAAATTTTTATTTATTTATGTTTTGTTTTAATTTAATTTTTGTTTCAAACTGAATGTTGTTTGTGAAATCATACAAGTAACTCACAGAATAGACTTTAATAGATAAATAAACGAATGTACCCCTTGATATTAGGAAACTTTCATCACCGTAATTTTTATCAAGATAGATCGAGCCGAAACAAATAATAATAAAGGGTTCCGGGCCCCTCCAAAGGATCCCCAAAACGAATTGTCTCGAAATTAGAACCCATTGAAATCGATTCCTGGCATTTGAAATCCCCCTTCACCAATTTTTACCAAAATCGTTCGAACCAAAAAAAATTTAATAATTGAACCCGGCCATCTCCGGATGACCTCTTAAATGAATTGTCCCGAAATTAAGACCCGTCACAATCAGTTTTTGGTACTCGAGAACGCTTCTACGTTTTTTTCAAAAAAAATGTGCAAACCGAAAAAAATAAAAGCCAGTCCCATAGGACGACACTCTGAACGGATTTTCCCGAAAAACCACTCATCGCAATCGACTCCAGGCATTCGAAAATTCTTCCACGGGGCCTAACCTATGACCCTCTGAACGAAATTCCCGGAAATCTGGACCAATTGTAATCAAATCCTGGCAAATAAAAACCCCCCTTCATCAATTTTATTAAAATCGTGCGTACCAAAAAAAAATTAAGAAAAGGGATTCCAAGCCCCACCATATGATTACAAGGTCATATGGTGTCGATTCCTGGTGCTTGAACAGTGTTAGAACTTAGAGAAAATTTGTATGAAAAATTGTATGTATTTTGTATGAACAAGAAATATTTTTTATTTATTTTTAAATGCTTAATCAAAAAGTGAACTCAAAAGCAGATGTTCTAATTTTTTAAAAAAGCTAACTTTCGTCAATATCTCTAATGCTGAGTTTAAGCTCTTGCAAAATCACCACCACTAAACGTCCTCCTCGACACTTGAACGGTTTTTTTGTAAGTAATTTCTTTGAAGTTGCATCGTTTCCACGATAAAAGCCTGGAATTTATGAAAAAACTCACCCTGTATAATTATTCCTCGAATTATTATATTAGATTTGAACAAAGTTTTGACTTTCAATTTTAGCAATAAATTACTTTTATATTTTACGTTGTTGTTGTTTTATTGTAATGGTTTTGTTGTGATTGTTCCGTACATTGGTCTATTTCAGTATATCTCGAATTAAATTTCATCTATAATTCAAATTAAATTCTAATAAATTACTGTTTAATTTTATGGTCAATCGGATCTGATTGGTAGTTAATTCAATTAAATAATTAAAACAAAATTTATTTTATTTAAGTTTTGAGGTAAATCGGCTTCTGAATTTTTTTGATATCTATATGAGTTACTTATACTTGCCGAAAGACTAACACCTTAAGTTGAATAGACTATCGATTATTTATATAAATAAAAAACAAATCTATAATTAAAATCGACTAGTTGTTGAACCTGAGAACGTATACATTTGATTAAATTTCTAATTAAAATTTGTATTTTGTTTTTATTTATTTCAGAATTTTTCCCTATTTTCCTTTTCCACATACCAGTATCCAGACATATCAAAATGTAATTTTTTACCTCTCTTTAAAAAGCTTCATATATATAAATGATGTCCCAAATCAAATTGCTTATTCCCTAATTAATATAAATAATAATATTTTCTCTACCCCACCTTATTCTTGCGACAAATCCCATAAAAAAAAATATCCCATAAAAAATCGAGGAAACCTGATACAACATATAGATATATAGATGTATGCAGGTATATTATGTCGATCAAATGTAAATTTTACTGATTGGTGCGTTATTTGACAAAAGATAAAATATGAAACCTCAGAAAATTATTTTAATGCCAAAAACAATTTTAATTGTGGAACAAATAAACGTTGGAACATTTTCAGAAAAATATGTTTTTCATTTTGGCTATTTATACATAAACATCAAAAATAACAACCCGGAATTTATTGATGAAAAACAGTGAATAGAAAATCCGTTCTTGTCATCATACTCCTTTACACAGCTTAAGCTCTGCAATATACAAGTATAAAAGATGTTTGTCGATTTTCCTGTATCGTATTCCTATATATTCCACTAGGGATTTTTAGATTTTTAACGCTGTCCATATTAACAACAAAGAAATATTTGATGTTTACAGTGAGATATGCACGTACTTATCGAACCTAGGTTTTATCCGATAAACTGGCGATGAAATTTATGTAATACCAACTGTACCCATGGTTCCAAAGAGACAGGAATTTTCACAATATGTATAATACATAAGTATATCCTTTTTCCTTATAAAAAAAATATTTCCATGCACCACCATGTATGTATATTTTGTTTTTGAACTTTTAGATTTTCTGTTCAAATTTATTGTATTTTTTAACAAGAATATTTTAAAATAGAAAAGAAAATATTTTCATATAAGCAGATGAAAAAATGAAAATATATTTTTTTATGTGTGTATGTATGTACTTTGATTATATACACAACAATAGGAAAAATTGAAAAGAGAGATCATTCTTATTCATTGCTATGGGATGTTGTTATGCTTTCTTTTCCTGTTTGAGCTACCTTATTTTCCTCATTTTCTATATGAATGGATGTTTCATACATGATGATATAAAAAAGGATAACAGAAATTTTAAGGTATACTTTATAAATGATGTAAATTATTATTTTCGGTTATATAACGTTACTAAAAATGTGTTTGTAATTTTACTTATAATATGTACTTGTTTCTTCGTCTCCATAAACGAAAGGACTCGATCATAAAACTTCATTCCCTTAACAAGAGTTATAATTTCGAAAGAATCGGAAAATTAGCGTTATACAAACATTTTATTTTAAATTTATTTCAATAAACAAATTTTATGTTTCGGTGAAACCATAAAGAACATGGAAAACCGAAAAACTTTTTCATCATAATAATTAAAAAAGAAAATTTGAATTTCATTCAAACATTTTTCCATATAATTTTAGGTCAAAAAGAAATAATAATATTTTGCCCCATACAAAGATCAGAAGCACAAAATACTTAAAGAAGCGTATACCACCATTTATCATCATACATAACATAAAAAAAAAATCCACAAACAATAAATTTAATTTATTCTCAAATTATACATAAATACCTTACTTAAAAGAAATATTTAACATAAATAATAAAAAAAAGTCAAGAACTATACAACATCGAAAATATGAGAGCACAGAATTTGCCACAGTAATTTTTATGTTTTCAAAAAATAAAATAAAAAATTTGAAAAGAAAATTGTTGTTCTTTTTGCTACTGTTTTCTAAATTTCAAGGTAAGTAACACCAAATAATAATAATATGCACGAATGTGAAGATTCCGACAAAATGAACAAACCAAGTATATGTGTGCTAGAACAACAGTAGGTGAAAAGTGGTGGAACAATGTGGAAAAATATTGTGAAAATTGTGCAAATTCCGGGTCAATTCAATAACAAATTTTATACCCGCTGTAAAAAAAATTCTTATACATGTAACGTTTTGTTACGTTTCGGAAATTTAATTTTCATTAATATGTAACACCTAAAAGTACAACAATTAATAAAATAATAAAAATTGGGTTTGTTTTGCAAAATAAGAATATACATTTATTAAAAAATAAAATTTTGACTTACGATAAATAAAATATTTAGAAGAAATAGAATTATTTTGTTCCATTAAAAAACATTTTAATTTGTTTTTCATTTTCTGAGTAGGTACGTACATTTTATAATCTCAAGGGAAAACAACAATTTTAATTTCTTAGTAGAAAGTTGATTTTGCGTCAAACAAACCAAATGATTGCCTAACATCTATAACTTTTGGCTATATAATGATCCCGCTCGTGTACCGTAATTTTAACAGTATTTGTATTCGTAAGGCTTTATAAACAGAATATTGCCGTTAAGTAATTCTCAAATAAATAATTTTTAGTTTTTTTACTAATTATACTTATAATTATCAATTTACTATTAGTGGATTAAACCGTGGAAATGACGGAATAAGTGGTGCAATTATTAAGTTCCAGAATTAGGGAACCGCAGACTGGCATAGAGCTTGTAACGTACAAATGAAATACAGTGATAGACATTCGTATTTCTTCGTATACCATTTATTTCTTCGCCGTTCTTTCTAGATAATTTTATTTGCCTGCACTAAAGACAAAAGAACAGTACGGCGAAATATACAAAATTAAATAAAAAATATCCTAAGTAATCAGTATTTGCAGAGACATTCGTTTAAATGCAATACGTGAAAAGTGATTTTTTATTAAAGTTTTTATTTATTTCTAATTTTAAAAAAAGGTCTAAATTATGGTTTAAAAGCCCCAACAAAAGCTAAGATCTTAGCACTTGAAACTGGTCAAATTCGATATGAGGCTACCCGAAATCGGCATTCAAAGGTGGCACTAGTATCTTTTAAATATGCTTTGCCTCCGATTAAAAACTAAATTGTAAACTAAACTAAATTATGGCTTTTCATACGTCATATTGTTTTCAACAAGACCGGTTTTTTATTATTTAAAATCAAGGAAATAGAAAAATAAAATAAATATGGATATTGGAATGGCATTATTCATGAATGTGATTATAAATTACAATCGAAATTTAAGAATGAGGGTATTTCCTTTTAGACAATTTTTACTCGTATTCGATAAAAAAATAATAAAAACAAAAAGTGAAAATGACAACTAAATAGTCAAGCAACCTTAGCAGGAGTCTAAAGGATAAAAACTGGTGGCTAATACCATAACTACTCATTAATTTAGTTTAGTCGGCAATTTAGTCGAAAAAATCGCTCTCAGGCACACAATCTAAATGCCTTATAGGCGTTTGCTGCAATGGTCCGTTATGGCGACAGACTTGCAGAGCAATCCGGTTGTTTATTTAAAAAACAATAAAAATAAAATAAAAACGTGTAGTGGTTATAAGTTTGATGCTTAGATTGCTCCCCCTCCCCTCTTAGGGAGGTACTGGGTTCAAATCCCAGCAGAGGCAGGATTCAAAAGTGCAAGATTTAATAAGAGCCGTAACCCGACCCATTTCCATGGCAGTGTGCAGGTTTACAAAGAACCTGTAACGCGCGGTATACTGTAATTGTATGAGATAAATGGGTAGTGTGTGAGTTGTGTGAGTGACAACTGCCGAACCATTATTCGTGTGCATTTGATTTTAATTTCAGATAATGATTGAAAATGATAAATTCAAGAATATCTATTTAAATTTTGAACGCCGAAAAAGCTCGCCAAATAAAAAAAAAATGTATTGGTAAATAAATTTTGTTGAGCTGGTTAACTAAGCTATTTTTGGTGCTATCGGAGCCTAAGTTCCAATATATCTTAGAAGATGGTCGTTTATCATTTTAGCTCTATTTATGTATTGAACGCATTTTTTTCAAAAATGTTTTATTAGTTTGATCCGCTCAATGTAAAAACAATCGCTTTGGCGAAGTTTGCTTTACCTGGCGAAACCCGCACATGAAACAAAAAAAAATTTTGTTAATTTTTATTGTTATGTATCATGTAATTTGAAGAAAATTCGGGTATTTCGATTGATGGTAGCTATAATATGATGAAGTAAATTGAAGAAATAATTTTTAGAAAAAATTAATTTTGTTGTAATTTTATTTTCACAATATTTTAATGACAATACGTTTACCATTTATCGTTAATCAAATTATCGTAAGCATTGAGTTTGCCAGGAAACTCCATATAAGATATAATCTAAATATTTCTCTTATTATTAACATAACTGATTGTGCGAGCTGGTGTTAATTTTTTAAATGGGAAAATCCTTGGAAAATGGAAAAGCATTGCTATTAGAAATAACACGAACCTTATGTTCACTTTAAATATTTACAGTTAAATTTTCCTTTGAAAGTATAATCGTTTGGTAAATATAGACCAAAATCGATTATGTTCGACCGCAACCTTAATTCCAAACCTAAAATTAAAACAAATTTCATAACCAAGTCTTTATACTCATCCAACCAGATTACAAGTTTAAATTTCACAACATTTTCTCATTCCGATAAGTATTTCTATGTAGGAGTATGTCGTATTTCATACTTAATTGGAATTTTATATTAGACGACAGTTTGTTTGGATGAAGGTAAAATAAAACAATAACATTGTACGTAGGTCCAACGTATATTGCGCTTACATAAGAAATTTTTACGTGCTTTTTTAATTTTATTTTATTTTTATAACAGAGCTTATTTAATTACTTCTATACATATATACAGCAGGAATATTATAGATTGGCAAGAGGAGAGCATCATGGCCCACAGTACAAAAAAAAAATATTGAAACATATAAACAAACAAAATTTTATTTTCCCTATTTTCATTATATCCATATAGTTAGTATGTGTACATTTTCACTTTGTCTATCTAGTTTCATTTTCCTTATGTACATTATATAAATAAATCTAGAAATATAATAAAGATTTTGTTGTTATTTTGGAAGAATAAAGGTAGATGAAAAATAAACAAACAAAAATCTGGGGACATGAAAATGATTACATCTGAGACAGTGATTAGATTCTCTATGCTTTTATCAAAACTTCTTAAGAAACAATTTTTGTTTGTTATATCTTTAAAAACATAAATAGTATCCAATTTCAATATATTTTTTATTTTTAGAATAACAATACTCGATGTATTTATTTACAACTTTATTTAACAAAAAACTTTCTGATGTAGATGTATATTCAGAAAAGCTAAAAGCTCTTTCTTTAGGATATTCTCTAAAAGTATTTATTTTTTTAAATATATATATCGAACAAAAGAAACAAACATTTTTATTATTTTACATTAATCTACCTTGATTATTACTTTCATATTTAATATTAAATTTGATACATCTTGAAATAAATCTTTAATCTGTTACGCTGTGTACTAAGATGAAAATACAAACAAAAAGAAAATAGAATATGTCATGATTTGTTGTTTTGTCTTATGATACATATTATGATTTATTTAATTTGAACCATGAAATTGAGCTTTCAGAATAAATCTTCATAATATTTTTGTTATATGTTGTCATAAATGTAATGTTATAATATGTTATATGTACATACACGGAAAGTTTCTCCCACATTTGGGATTTTAATATTTCAAATATGTATATACATAGATTTACATTTACCTAAGTAGTTTTGAATTTTGATTTATTTTTAAAGTGCAGACTAAAGGATGAAACACACCAAGCAGCAGCAGCGAGCAGCCAATTTAAATATCGCCTTATTCGCTTATTTAATGTAACAAGATCATAGTTCGAGTGTAAATATACGTATTTCCAATAAAAGAAATCAAATATTTTGTAATTTTAAGAGAAAAATTTAAATTTAAAAAACTTATATTGAATGAAGTTGCATCTGTCGCGGCATCAATAGGTTCCACACCCAGCAGCTTCAATTGACGCTACTCATAACCTCAATAAAATTGAGACAAGTGCATTTTACTACTAAAACAAAATAAACTGCTGCGCTGCTTGATGTACACACCCATTCGCAGCCGCTAGTGTGGATTGTTTGGAATATGTTGCGCTGCTCTTGGTGTGTTTCATCCTTAATACACGATTTACATGTTCCAATTTTTTTTCACAGTAAAAATGAAGGGTTAAGTATATTACGATTTTCGTTTGCGAGAGGAGCACAAAACAAATTCCAGTAAAATAAAATTGGGTTTTTGTTTTTAGAAAGCACCAAATTTTTATTGCATACAAAGTTTGTTTAAAAAATTTCAAATTGGGAAATTATGGTCGAAAAGTTCATATTTCTAATTTTTTACTTAATTTCAGGTCTAAATAATTTAAAAAACTATATTTGTGAGACACACATTGACGGGCGATCTTATAAGCTTTTAAATGAATAAAATATTATAAAAGTATACTAGTTTAAGAGATAGTCCCTAGAGAACCGAGCGTCGCCCGGCCAAAGTTGGTTAAATTGGAAGCTTTTATGCCATTAAGAAGAAACCTTTCAAAATTGCTACGTTAATTTTTAATAGTAATACCTATACCATAGGTGTGGAAACCCGAGGTACTGTTTCAATCATATTAAATATTTTCATCAAAGTAAATCATGATCAATTGCAGTCATTTCATGGCCCTCGAAAGTCCTCTCCTTATCTGTCTCAATTTTTATTTTCAAAATCATTCGACTCGTTTTTTTGTAGATCCCCCCCCCCCCCCATTTCTTCAGAACCCCCAAAACAAATTTTCCCTAATTAACAACTCATCACAACCGATTCCTAGCAGTCGAAACCAGGGGATTTGAGCCATTTTTATAAAAATCTTTCAAACCGAAGAAACCTCTAACTGAATATTTCCAAAATTAGAACTCGAAAGTTGGCACTTGAAATAACAATTTCCAAAACCTTTGGCACAAACATAAATCTTATGGCGTTTAAATATGTATTCTTGGTCGAAAATAAAATATCATTTTAAAATCCCATTTTTATCCAACAGACCCAATCACACCTCAATCATAAGGCCATATTCCAAAACTCGTGCCCAAAATATTTTAAGAATGCAATTTTCATACATCATACCGAGTCACATCACAATCGGTTATAAAAAAGCCGTGTTTCGTTCCAAATGACCATATTCCTGAACTTCTTGTAAAAATCATTTTAGAATTCCTTTTCCATACAACATATACCCAATCCCATCATCATCGATTTAGAAATGGCTGAGTTCCATTTCAAGTAGCCATATCCCAGAACTGCTTCCACAAATCAATTAAGAATCCCATTTCCATCCCATCGTAATTGGTTCAGAAATGGCCGAGTTCCGTCCCATTTGGCCGTAATCAAGAACTTCTTGCAAAAATCATTTTAGTTTCATCCATCATACCCATCCCATCAAAACCGGTTAAGAATTCCGTCCCAGGTAACTATGTTCCAAAACTACTTGCAAAAATAATTTTAGAATCCCATTTCCATTCAACATACCCAATCTCGTCATAATCGATTAAGAACGGGCCGAGTTTGCGTTCTAGGTGGCTTTATTCCAGAACTTGTTCCAAAAATCATGTAGAATTCCATTTCCATCAAACATACCCAATCCCATCATTATCTGTTAAGGAAATGGGATAAAATTTCACAAACCGACGACCTTTAATTTTTTATTTACCTTTAATTCTGTTATACGGCCAATTTTGTAAACCGTATATCGTTTATCATTCGATAAATTCTCCACTCGATAAATGGTGTCCAAGATAAACCGTTAATTTAAAACACTATAAATTGTTTAAGATAATGCATCCGGCACCTGAATAATACAGATCAATATTGTCACCTAAATAATTAATTCGATAATAAATTGAGTAAAAATATTTAAAGAACATTTTCGAAAACCCCCAATCCCCACCAGCAGCATGCTGATGAAATATCACGCAACACTGTACAATATCCCGCAACATGTAACAACATAGTGCAACCTCACACAACATGACTCCAAAATAACTGATAACTCATGAATTTCCATCAAAACCATCCAAGCTGAAAAAATTCGCAAATGTGGTACCACCCCATCGCAATTGTTTCCAGGTAATTGAATACTCTTCTTTAGCAATGTCCATCAATGTTGTTTAAACTGTGATAAAAATATAAAATAGGTACTCCGCTGTCAGGAAACCGTCCTCCCAACCCTCCGAAATTTCAAAAATAGGATTACATCGCAGTCGATTTTTGGTATTCAAAAACCCCATTAACCAATTTTAATTAAATTCGATTGAACGAAAAAAATGGAGGTAAGAAACTCGGGCCCTACTGGAGGACTTCCTAACCAAATTTTCTCGAAATCGGAACCCATAGTAATTTGCCCCCAGGCATTTGAAATCCCCCTTAACTAATTTTTACCAAAATTGTGCGAGCAGTAAAAATTAAATAATAGAATCCAGCCCACACTAGATGACCCCCTAGATATATTTTCCCCAAATCAGGACCCATTACAATCGGTTTGTAATACTAACGCTCCCTCAGCAATTTTTTTAAAAATCGAACGATTCTAAAAAATTAAAGAAAAGGATCTCTCCTCCAACCGAATGACATCAAAATCGTTCGAGGTATAACAAATATGAAAAGCGGACATAAACTTTCAATTTTGCGAAACCTTAATAGCTGCCAACAGTAAAATTGTGCAAAAATAAAATAATAACTAATAAAAAAAAATCAACATCGGACTAATAAATTTGATTACTGAATCAAAGCTTTTCTAAAATAGTGAAGAGCTTCCATATTTACCATAATTACCATTAATAAAAATATGTGCAAAATCCCTTTAGAATTTCCGTTTATAATTGTGACGTTGACATTTAAAATTAAAAAAACAACAACGAAAATAAACGTTACCCAATTTAATTCATCGTGCCAATTTTACTATTGTTTGACGGAAAATCGACAATAAAGTAGATGAAAAACGAAGGAAAAATTCATATATTTTTCATTTCGATAAATAAAATTATCTTGCTTAAGTTTATTATTATCATTTATTATTGTATCCGCATTTTCTACTCAATTAGAGTAGCTAGACTACCCCGCACCAATCAATACACTAAACTCTGTAACAAAGCAAACCAGCAAAACATTGATTTTATTTTAATCATTTTGTTGTACATGTAAAGAAAATGAGGAAAACTAAAAATGAAAGAAAGAAAAAATTGGAGGATTTAAAAATTCCTATCTATCTTTTCAGAGCAAATTTTTTTATTGTAATTTTTGTTTGTAGTAGTTGAAAATTTAATTTGGTTTTGACAGAATTTTCATAATTTCCTTTTTCTTACTCATTTTTTTTATTTAGTTTTTTATTTATTTTCCCATTATTTATTATATTTTTTTAAGCTAATTTTAATAAAAATGAAAATTCCCAATTGTATAGTGTGCGGTTTGATTAAAATTGTTGCTGCTTTCTATAAGCTTTAAGTTTAAAGTAATGGTTGAAAAATAATATACCGTAAAAATGGAAAAATATAATAATAGACATTATATTTTTTGTCCAGGTTTTCATGATTATTTTCATTCCATTCATCTTTATATATTTTTGACGTCAATTTTAAAGGCGAGTATTGTGAGTTGAGTTTTATGAAACGAAAATTATTGTTTATTGTTTACTGGACAAAAGTGCGGGATTATATAGAAAATTGAGTTTGGTTAGCAATAAATGGTATATACTGCGCAATTAGAATTTTCTTAACAATATTGTTTATTCAATTTTCTTGCATTTCCATTTATTATTTTACAAAAAAGAGAATTGGAATCACTTAACGTTTTATATTCCTTTTGAATTTATTCATGAAATAAAAGAAAATGCATTAAAAATTGACCGCACTTTAATAATATGTAATCTACCCTGAGTTAATGTACCCTCAATATACCATAATTTTCATTGAAAGATTAATAGCCATATTTCTACCCATAAAATAAAATCTTTTTTTCATTTATTACCTAAAATGATATATAAATTACAAATCTTTAGGATAAAAAGCGTTCCTTTATTTTCTCTTGTGTTATGTAATAGATACTTAAAAGTTCAAATAACCGTACACCCTTAAAAATGAACAATAATTAATTTACTAACACCCGAAACCAAAATCATTATTAACATCATTTTTATTATATATTTTTCCGTTTTCTATACTATGCTACCATCACCCACTCAAGAAAATAATTCTGCTTTATTTATTTTTCTTGATGCTTACTTATACTCGCCACTCCACAGAGAGTATCAAATTCATTTCAGGGCTGTCTGATTTTGTCAAATTTTAACAGAATACATGAACAGCATGTCCGATGATATATTTATTTTCTATATCGTTGGTTCATTTCCTATATACACTTACATACATACATAGATTTTCTTCTCCTGTCTAAAATATCTTCACATAAACAAATAACTCAAAATCTTAGCTTAATAAAAAAATAGACGACATTCAAGGAAAAGTAAATTAGGTTAAATTATCTTCTTGTGTTTATATAGCGGGGAGGATGATGTCCGAATTTGATTTGAGGAGTAGAGGTAGAAAAGGAAAACTTTAATTTTCCAATGAGTAATGCTCTTTTATTTAACCTTAGACATCTCCTTTAAATCTCGAAAATAGATAGACAGTAGTCCAGTTTATAGTCTTTTCGATCCTAAACGAATATTAGGATCAGTGAAGCTGTTCAACTTGTGGCATTTTGATCGGTTTGTTAAAAAAACCAAAAATAAAACGATTTAGGGTACGTTATGAGACAGTTTTACCGATTCAAGAATAAAAACCGAAGAGGTTTTTTGTGAAAAAGAGAACTTTTAACGTAAACATTGTTTAAAATAAATGTTAAATTATACTAGGTTGTTCAGTAAGTTGTGTCGTTCGATAAAAGAAAGCGCTATTAGGTTCGTCGTTTCATCCCAATCATCCCAAATCCGACATGCATTAACATATTCACCAATTTCAAAATGTGCTTCATCAGAATAGATGATTTTTTTGGGGAAAATTCCCATTGTTCTTTGATCCAATTTACAAAATTGCACGATATTTTGAATGATCCAATGGCTTTAATACCTGTGTTATTTGAACCTTATAGGCCTTTAAAGGTAAATATTTTCGTAAAATATTGTGTGTTGTGGTTTCACTAAGCCCAACTTATTTTGAATGTCGACTAACGCAGACTGTATTTTTTATAATTTTATCATCCCATCCACCGAACCAGTAAGTTGAAATTTACAACACTTTGATTAATGGAGCTTTCAGATGGACGAATACGTCGACCGTAAATATGTATTACGTAATTTTCTATCAACATTTTTCACTGAATGCCCATTTTCATAGAATAATTAAGCAATTTGAAGGCAATATTAGATGGCCAAATAGGCAAAATCGCAACGCCATTTGTGTTTTATTAAAGCGCAATTAAACCCGCACAATTTGAAAGTATATACAAGGGCGTTTATTAGTACAGACAAGGGCGATAAGGCTCTTAGTAGCAAACAAATTTTCAAGATACTGCAATATTTGCAAAGTCGATTGCGAATTTATGACTATACCGTTAAAGTTAGTCGATATTATCCAGCCAAAAAGTGTTTGTAATGCAGATTCAGTCGTAACAACCGTATGTAACCTACCAACAAATGTCGATGCTGCGATCACAGAGATCACATAAGTCTTTACTCTAAATGAAATATTATTTTTTTTTGTGTTTCCTTGTGCAATCTGAAAAGTTCCCATCGAATTAGAAATAATATTATTTAAGTAGCTGTAAAATGTCGGTAATGTAGATTCGGTACGAATTGTATGTACTCAACCGACAAATGATGCAGATAATGCAGATTACGAGTATCATAATAAATATATCTGCCTAAAAATATCGAAATAGAAGTTTAATATCAATAAATAGCCGAAAATGTTTGATAATACAACCATATGTAGTCGTCCGAGAATTGCCGATAATGTAGATTCAAATTATCATCACAAATATATCAGCAGAAGAACGCCGATATAGAAGACTAATTTCAATAAACTGTCTGAAAATGTTGGTAATGCAAATTTGTCAGTTACAACCAAAAATTATAATACCGATTAAAACTTGATTATAAATACCAAGCGAAAAATGTTGATAAAGAAGATCAACGTCAATAATCAGCCGAAGTCTGTCGATAATAAAAAAATGTTTGTTAAACGACATAAAAGTCTAATTTTCTTCCATACATACAGAGCAAAAAACATTACTACGGATTGACGAAATAAATGAGCGCGAATGGTAGGCTGATCTTTTATTTCTGCTTCACCATAGTCTGTAATCTGTTCATCTTTTTAATAAACAGATGTAAACTTCTTTTTATACACCACATCAGTTATGACTAAATGCATGCAGTGGTTATGGCAAACTTGAGATGTTATGCCCATGATTCTTCCATAACCGAGCCAAAGAAAATCGTAAACACAGATATGTATTTTTAGATTACTTATTTGTAGTATGGGGGTAACCCAGTCATTAACGATTGAAAAATTTACGTTTAAACATGCTCAACATAAAATTAATTTATAAATTACGAATATTGGAATTATTCTTCAAAAATATCCGGATAATCGAATAGTCCAAATTGGTCGAATAACCCAGATAATTCGATAACCGGATATCCGGTTTGGAAACCCTATCGAATAGTCGTACCTAAATTTCGTTAACAATATGATCATTTGAAATTCTTCAACTTTTACGGGCCGACTTTATGTTGGCTGACTATATCAAAATTAACAAAATTACAATCTGCATTATCGATTATTTTATTTTCGGTTGACAATTTTCGGCGAAATTGGATATTTTTTTTCATTAATTTTGGTCACAGTTTCAATTTTTTTTTTACAATTCCCTATACCCAGGGAAAGCAAGAACAGTGCCACAGGAAGTAATTTTGATGAGTCACGCTTTCGGGAAAGTTAGTTTCGAGGGTACGCCACCAAGGTTCGTTTTAATTTTTAAACTCAAAAGATCTTTTAAAATTGCTGAGAGATGCCTTTTTACGTTTAGAAGTTCCCTCAATGGGAATCGACCTCTTTTTTGTTTTAATTTTTAGTTTCACACCATTTAGATTACTTTGTAATGCATGCACCTTTGTGAGGACGTCAAGAAAGAAATTCTAAATCCGGAATTGCCAGTGTTAAAAGAAAGTACGATTCCCGCTAGTTCTTTGGAAACAATGGTTCTGAAAAATATCATTATTATGAGGTTTTCATTTGAATCTCCCATTTATGTATACAATCTTAAATATAATCTTGATTTTTACTCAGTATTACCATTTTCGACTTTCGAAAGATTTATATGTAATTTGTTTGCTACAGAAATAAATTAAGTACTTTTCAATATGTTCAATTTATAAATTACGATACAAGCACAACATACAAAATCATAATGAATTTGTATCATTATTTTGTTATCATAACTTGTAAATTGAAAATATCATATAATTTTAATGATAACAGAAGCTTTATCGTAATAAAGCTGACACTGTATATCATATAATTGATATGTTAACAAACCGAGTTAATGATGCATCATTATCAACGCATTTTTATTTGTACGATTTAAAGTAACCAATTAAGTCACTAATAAAGGATCGTATTCTATCACAATGTTAATTGGAGATTGAATATATTCAGATGGTTTTAATTTTTTAAAGCGGATAATAATTATTTTTGCACATATAATATAACAATAAAAGGTTTTGTATGCTTTATATCAACAACACTGCGGTTCAACTGAATAGTAACGATCTTTGAAAAATTTTGGAATTGGTACAATCTTTTTCATATCAAATTTACAACAATCTGTAAAAGGTATTTTATGATTAATTTCTTTCCAAATGTTCATTGTCAATTTTACTCTAAAAACCGTTCCTATTTAAATGAACTGCAGTGTAGATGTTATCGTATAGCTTTTTTAACAAATTCATCAAATAATAACAAACTCTTCCAAACACGTACAAAATTATATACGTATAGAATCGACCTACATGAATTTTTTACAAAATAACAAAAATATATGGGTTTCCTTCTATGTAACGAAAAACATCAAAGGAAAATTGAAAATATGAAAATAAGACAAGATCATTTTCTTATTTATTATATAATCTTTTTTTCCCATAATAAATTAAATAGAAAATAAAAATATAATTTTTCGTTATTTACGTTGTTTGCTTTATGTTTTTTTTCATAAATAAACGTTCCTGTTTTCTTATTTAAATTGGTATATAATTTGACGAAAATATGTTTTGTACAGGGAGGGATGTTGCAATATTACAGAGATATTAAAAAATTACGCAATTACTCTCGATGAGACTGCAAATCATTTCTTACCTCCTTTAAATATTTAAAACAATCAACACGAGCACAACTATCAACTCAAAAACATAGTTTTGCTCCGACATATAAAATGAAAATTTGTGTGTTGTAACAAAAATAATAGAACCAGTAAAATATTATGTCAGAATCACCACCCGTTTTTTTTATTCCTGACGATTGATTTAATTAAACCCATTGAAACATTAAACTGTCATCTTCGCCGTTTCTGTTAGTAATCTACACGTGAGGTGCTATTAACCTATCCCTCGTGCATTCAGGAAAAACACTCTGGGCTACTTTCGACGTAATGAAACTGATTTTAGCGCTCTGATCGGAGTCTAACTGTAAAACTCAAAATACCTCTTTCAGATATAACATTGTACCCCATCCAATCTACTGCTTCTCTTATTCTTTTAATTGAGCTTGGAACATGCTGTCAATTATCGGAAGGTGAATAGAGCGTAATACCCCCTCCCCCTTCTCCCCCTCCAACTTTACCATTTGTGAAGTAGTTAACAACACTTTTAGGGTCCAAAGCAGCTTCTCCCACCCAGTCCTCTCTAGTGGGAATATCAGTTCTCCTCAAATGATGGTGGTGATGGGTCAGGGTTGCCGCATGGTATTGGGATGTCTCTGTTATATAAGATAGACGAGGGTCCTGTGGACATGCAGGTCCACATGTAGATGTAGTTGAGCCTTATAGTTGCGCTAGCGGTTATTTGTTTACCTAGCATTACTAAGGGTGTGAGATGAAAAAGAATCTCCAGTGCTTGAGTGGCCGAGTTTCTGACTGCTCTACTGATGCACAGGGTGCTGTTTGTAACACTTTCATCGAGGACGTTATGTTCGTCACAACATTTAGGCCGGCCACCATACCGTAATCCCATTTAATAGACCCAGCTTTATATGGGAAGGCTAAATTGGCACAGCCTTATGTGGATTGACGCCGAAACTACAGCTATTGGCTTGGAAAGTAAGCTAAGCTCACTTTGCACGCACTTACTTAGGATTTTTATAAATAGTAACGTCACCTGAATATGCAACCTGATGAATCAGCCAATAAATAGCTAGCGTGTGCTAGCCCAAAACCCGAGTGATCGCTCCGGGTCGACCGTATTAAAGGCGAACACTATATTCAGCAAGGTTATAATGGAGAATTTCTCAATAGTGTAGATAAGGGAGAATATAATCTTATAAGTCTAAAATCTTTGCGGTTGCAATGGCAAGTTTTTCTCGCCTACGGTATAAAATTGGAAAAGGCTTAAGCCACACTAACAATAAGCCAGTGGTCTGTTGGACACACGCAAGGATAATCCCAACAAGTCCTGCCGATCTGGAGCGGTTGAAACCCTATGAGGCCCTAGATCATAGTGGCCATTGGCTCCTGTGGAGCGTTTTCGGAGCGGCCAAGAAAGTGGGAGTCCTGAAATGAAGCCCCTCCGGTCGTTTAAAGTAGCTCAAGATGGTAGGTCTGGTAGCTAAAACTGTATGTTTGTTGCCTAGATATTTCCGAAGATTTCTATATTTTATGACACTACGGCCTCCAAGCGTTGATTCCTTTCGAATTCTTCCAACCTCCAATGAGGTCACGGTTTACTCAAGGGTCGACTACGAGGACGTATGCACTAGCTCAGCAAGCTCTTTATTTTATTCATGAGGTTTTGGAACCGGTACCGCTAATGAATGTCCTAGAATAGCTTTGAAGGTATCCCCGTCGGCCATCATCCTGTTCATTAATATAGATTTATTAGTTGGTTTTTTATCCACTTCACCTTAGAGATCACAGTGATCCGAAAAACAACTATCGTCGGGACCCTTCCAGTTTTCCACACTGACGTTTATAAAATCAGGCGTGTAATTTCTGTAATGTTCAATCTGGAATATACATAGGTTTGTACTAAGAATAAAAACAAAAAGTAACTCATCTCTCTCTTTCGGTGTTTGTACTACCCCTGTTTGTGTGACATCAATTCGTATCGTTTCCTAGGATGACTCCTGCTGAGTCATGAGTCTCCGTTACAACGCGAGGGAAGCTGTAATTTTGTAACAGAAACACATTTATAATATTTTTAGCAAGAATACAAGATTGAGTCGCACTTGTTTTCTTTGCATGAAATGTATTAAGTCCGGAGTCTTAAGCCCAAGTACCCTGCCTTCAATGACCCAAATTTCAATTCGCTCTGCATTTTTTGCAACTTAATCATTTAGGTTGGCTCGCTCGCCCTCAGCACTGAACCTGGTTTTTTGGCGCTAAAGTAGCGGGGTTGAAGTCAGTTTCTTGATTTTGTAGCTTCACAGTCTTCCAGTTGGAAATTTGAAGGTCTGGATTGCTTAACTGCCTTTTCCGGAAACTCCTATGAATCGCTAAAGGTACCTGGGAACCACGTCCGCGCTTGGAAACCATGTAGGCGGGTTTACAGGAAATATTCTCCGTACATCGCCAACACCGCCAGTATGGTTTAAAAATCTCGTCCAAAAACAACTCCAGACTCATTTCTATCGTGAGCAAATTTAATTATGATCAAATATCCTTTTTCGAATTTCCATTCGTCACTATTTACATTCGCCATACCCAATTTCATCGCAGGTCTATCAGAACCAAAAATTAATTCAGAGTTCCATTTTCATCCACCATATTCAATTTCACTATGATCGGTTTATAAATGCCTTAGGCCCATCCGAATTCCAGAATATTAGTTTTAGAATTCAAGATTAGTTAGATTAGATAGATTAGATAGTTTAGATAGATTAGATAGATTAGATAGATTATAGATTAGATAGATTAGATAGATTAGATAGATTAGATAGATTAGATAGATTAGATAGATTAGATAGATTAGATAGATTAGATAGATTAGATAGATTAGATAGATTAGATAGATTAGATAGATTAGATAGATTAGATAGATTAGATAGATTAGATAGATTAGATAGATTAGATAGATTAGATAGATTAGATAGATTAGATAGATTAGATAGATTAGATAGATTAGATAGATTAGATAGATTAGATAGATTAGATAGATTAGATAGATTAGATAGATTAGATAGATTAGATAGATTAGATAGATTAGATAGATTAGATAGATTAGATAGATTAGATAGATTAGATAGATTAGATAGATTAGATAGATTAGATAGATTAGATAGATTAGATAGATTAGATAGATTAGATAGATTAGATAGATTAGATAGATTAGATAGATTAGATAGATTAGATAGATTAGATAGATTAGATAGATTAGATAGATTAAATAGATTAGATAGATTAGATAGATTAAATAGATTAGGTAGATTAAATAGATTAGATAGATCGATAGAAGCCTAGACGAATCACATAGAAGCCGATCTTCAGTCCTGCTCATTGTTCATTTTTTTCTGCCGTGAAAATGACTGAATTTC
The DNA here is from genome assembly GCA_932526605.1 of Nephrotoma flavescens. Lineage (NCBI taxonomy): Eukaryota > Metazoa > Arthropoda > Insecta > Diptera > Tipulidae > Nephrotoma > Nephrotoma flavescens. Next base: position 253,280,563 of record OW052222.1, on the reverse strand, counting down.
TCTCGAATTTGATTGACCTGAAAGTACGCAGATGGATAAATTCAGGATTGTGTATCGATGGGTGAACGTAATTGACATACTTTAGAGCGAAAATATTTTAGTTGATCATGTCCAGGGATGACAATTGGATTCGCTACATGTTGGATGTAAATAGAAGTGTTTGATGTAAGAAGGATTGTTTGTTTCGTATTTTAAAATGAATTCTAATTGCCAGTAGTTTTGATTTAATCGATTTACTTTGATGAGTTCGTTCGTTATTTATCTTTATCGTTATTGCAGTCGTTGCCATGTTCAACGAACTGTAGCATCTTATTGATGTATGATGTGCGATTTTTTAATATCAAAATAAGCAGTCGACGTTGCACGAATTTGTTCAAACTGCTGCATGTTTGTCGGCTTAACTACTCAATATGAGCCAGCAATGCAATGTTATGCTTTAACGCGACTGAACTACTACTGAAGTTGTTATATTGCTAGTTAGCTGGGCCTCCAGTTTTTTTTTTTAATTTGCTGCCAATAATTAATTAAGTTGTATCGAATTATAAATTTGTGCACTTTGTTCCGATTACTTCTATTTTTACGGTTTTTGCAGGTCTAGTTTTTTCGACTTTTGGCTAAATTTGTATCCGTTCACCAAGAGATGTTGTTCATCATACTGAACATTCATCCATGACAGTAGATATGTATGCCGGGAGTCTTAATTGTTTTAAGGCTGGGCATAAAGATGGCGTTACCCGTTCAACGCTCTGTAAAAAAAATTGCAGCCGTTCTCGTCTGTATCAGTCGATTTCGGTACTATTGTGAAAAGGGAAAAAACCTAAAAGATCAGAGATAGTGTTGTTGCCAAAATTCATTATTTGCATTTTGATGTGATTACCCAAAGTATTCATCAGATTTACTGATTATTTCTTATTTTCTAAGCTCTACTTTTGACTCCGAGGATAAAGATTTGCATCAAACAACATGGTCATTGCAGACGTGAACACTTATTTAGGAAATCCTAAAAACACCTTGCGTGATTCAGACGATTAAAGAGGTTGGGTTAACTCTGGAAAATTTATATCGATTTGAAAAAGATTTCTTGTTATTATAAATATTGGTCCATGAGGTGGAAAGTCTATTCTAAGTCGTTCTTCGAATGGTAACTGCTACTTTTTACCCGTGTTATGTAGATTATTCGCTAGATTTACATGGACTGTACATTTTTCAATATCACTTCGCGAAAAGCATACTTAACTGTGCTATCTTTCAGTTAGAAGGGCTTCCTTGATCCCATTCCGAAGTTGATAGAATTTTGGTCACTCGATTTACCACAAACGATTTTTTTGTGGATGTTGTGTAGGCTTTCGTATCCTCTCGTGGCCCGTGTGGTCAAATAATCTGGTTGCCGCGAGTCATATTATCACCTGACCATTGGTAGGTGGTTCTTTTATAAACTTTCGTTGTAAGCATGCATCTTTACCCAAAATATATTCAGCCTTTTCCAAATCAAATTAAATCTTTTCTTAACCAATTTAACCGTAGACAACTTAAAACCAACACAAAGTTTGCTGGATTTAAATTTTAGAAACAAAATGACTCGCAACTCGTCAGTTCTAAGAAATTCCTTGTTATTAACAAAGTCCAGCGCTTTATTATTTATATTCTCAATGCGCTTCTTTAAGTTTAGTTCGATATGAAAAATGACATCCTCGCGGCTCTTTTCCTGTAAATATTAGTAGTTATATCTGAATCTCTCCGGGTGATCCATCAATCTGCTCTCCTTAACCTGTTTTAATTGCCAAAACAAGGCTACTGGAACTGAATACGTGGTTTCCAGTTGGGTTGAACAAAAAAAAACCATCCAGTCAGTATTTAGTCTATCGGCTTCCAGTAAAATGGCAATTGGGGCCGAAGTGTCGAACCTCGGATTAAACAAGACTAACCGATCCAATTTATCAATTACTGGGTGTTGCTTGAAAGGCACTGAAACCTCCATCGTAATAGCAATATATTGTTGTGAAGTAGTGTTGTGAAACTGTACGTTTTTTCACTCAGCTAATTTTAGTAGGAAATTTTGCTGCCTAACAATAAATGTTGGATTTTGGACTATGACGTTTAACGGGTTTCTCGGTGAGTACCTTTGCTGAGCTTTTAGTACCTCGCACGTCCAGAGTCCAGATTAGAAATTCAACATTAAAATTCCTCTCGGTTAGGGCAAGCATGTTTCATATGTTTACGTATTTCCGATAGTTTCGTCTCAATGGGCACTCAAATCTAAGATTTGGAATTTCGACCATAGTTTCGACGGTTGTGTTATGTAAAGCTTCTAATATTTGATGCAATTGCTTAAGAAATATTAATCAATGATGGTGGGGGTTTGTAATCGATTTCGACTAGTAATCGCTTGTTCATATCTCGTTTTAAAGATACTTAAGGATCTGGTAGTTTTCTTGCATTTCGGAAAGATTTCTAATGATATTTCACGTTTGATTTCAAATACAACACATTCGTGGTGTTTATCGGCATTTACTAATCCATACGGATAGAGTTACGATGTTTAGGGCATGTTCAAATTAGGAACATGAAGTAAAAATGAATTAGTTGGTTGAGCATTTAAAACTGCCTTATCTTATAAAATCTTCGGCAAAGTGTACTACCTTTCTTGTCCAAGGAAACTTAAGTTCCGTAGTAAAAATCTACCTGATATTTGATGAAAAAACCTTCTTACCAATTTTGTAGAGTGAACTTTAATTTGTAGAGCGCCAAACACTAAATCTATTTTATATATTTAGGAACGGTTGATTTGATTTGTACACTGATCCGCTGACCTACTTGACCAAAAATGTCCTTTTTTTATAATTTTAGAATTTTCAATTCTGCCGGACAGAACATTCTCAAGTAAACATATATGATGTCTTTTTCTATTTGATTACGTGTGTGTGTGTGTATTATGTGTACTAGGCGTATACACACGACAAGATACTTATTTTCTAGGGGTGGAATCTTTTCAATTCAATCTCATGTTCTCTACTATATCGTCTTAAATATTATAAATCAGTTTCGTATTTTGCTCAAATTTTTTGATGGATCCTTTTATTATTATTTTTTTTTTACCAATTTTTAGGGTAGCATATGTTATGGTTTATTTCTTATATATTTCTGGTTGTTTTATTAGGTTGTCCTATTGTTGATTGTATTTTCAATAAGACAGGAAAAAATACTGTTACATGTTTTGTTGAACGGACGAAATATCCACACACAGGGTAGGTTAGATCAAAGGTCAATAAACAAGGTTAAATTTACTTATTTTTGGGTTGCTTATAAATTGGGTAATTTATATTTTCCCATCTATATATAATTGGTGTAGCTGATTAGCTTTTTTGATGTTTTGTAAACGATAATATCGTGCATGCGTGTAACGTGTCTATTATTTTGTTGGACTAATCTTCAAATAATTGAATATCGAATAAAATATTATTTAACCCTATCACATGATTCCCCTCGTGCATCTGTTACACAATATGGTTACTATTTAAATACTTTAAAACTTTTATGTATTTTGTATGGTATAAAGCAGCTATTTTCGTTTTCTTCAAATCGATTTTAATCAAAATCAAGGATCAAATCTATACGTATGCGAGCAGGAATCTCTATATGTCGTTTTAATACTTTTTTTTATTTATCCTTGAACAAAAAAATGGAACCAAAAAGTCTTACGTGTTTTTTTCCGTGACATGACTAAAACAAAAGTAATTCAACTTGACATTTTTGTTTTCTTATATGTGTATGCTTTTTGCTCTCCTACCTACTTTTTAGGTTTTCCTCATTCACATCAAATAAAAGTTCTATTAAAAAATAAATAAATAAATTTTCTCAATTCAAAAATCATTTCACATCAAAAATATTTATTTTTATATACCTATGTGCATGTGGAAAGCTTGAAAAACTGGTAAGTTCAAAAAGGGAAATATTTTTATTACGTTTGTTTTTGTGTGAAAATAAAATTTTATATAGAACACATTTTACAGTTTAATGTGTCATTTATTTTCAAGATGAATTAGGACATGTTAATATTATTACAGGAAATTTATGTCAGGCCCCCGGAGAGCAAAATTGGTTATGTTTTTGAAATTGGTGCTACCTGGAAAATACTGGAATACAGGTTAAATAGCTCTAAACGAACCTCAGAAATATAGTTTTTTACAATTTTGTGCTAGTGTTGTAATGTACATTTTCCCGCACTTCTTTTTCAATGGATACCATTTCCGCACACGAATCTTTTATTTATTTTAGTATACGTATAAGAAGTCGTGCTTTTAAAAATTAACCATAAAAGAAATTGAACCATAACATTAAAAATACGAAAAATTTCATCCAAATATTGATTTAAAGTTTCCTCTAATTTTCCCACCCACGCGCACATAAACATGCCCCAATAAAAATAATAGACCAAATTAAAACAATAAAAACAACAAAAATTAATTAAAATTTAAGGGCTTGTAGCAATGTATAGTCACGTTCATCTCTTTATTTTCCACCAAACAATCCAACAACAAAGACGTTAAAAAAATGATTTCCTTTTTAAAAATATAAAAATTTTCTTTCCATCATGTTCGCCTTTATTTTAAAAATAAGCACGATACTATGGTGTAGTATAGCATACACAATAAAATAACCTGATTTGGTTTTTCCTCTAAGAAAATATAAAAATAGAAAATTTTCCAAAGGAACAGAGCAAAATATAATGTAAAAGTAATTCTTATATAGTGTCGTCGACAAACCAATTTAATGATAAGAAAATAAAAATACGATCCAAAAGTCTTGTTTTTGAGGAAAACTTTTTGCTTCGAATTTAATTTGGTAGTTGGATTTTTTTTTTTCGTTTTATTTCATCATAAAAAAATTATTGCAATTTCCCGCTTTTCCTTCCTACATTTTTTTTGGTGACAATTTTTATTTATTTTTTTTTATTTTCTTCAACTTTTTTTGTTGTTGTTTTATCGATGCAAAAATATAATAGAGCTGCCTGATAGGATGGAAAATAATGACAAATTGCTGTATTATTACGTAATAATGGTACAGTACACTGTGTATACCCGTAGTTGTAATCGAAAAGCTTGATTTTATTTTTATGGTTCCGTTCGTTGTCTTTTTTTTATGGGTAAAAGATTTTTTACTCGATTTTATTATTTATAAATTTAATTTAAGTTTTAAACGTTTTATTAATTACATAACTTTATTTTGATTTTTGTTTGTTTTTTTTTTATTACAGGTAAGTGAGCTGAATTTACTAATTGCGGCCAAGAGGGTGCTTACGTGCGTGAGTAAATTTCATTTAAACTCTTCATATAGTATTTTATAAGTTTACGTTTACCGGAAGTTTTACTTCCGAATAACACTTTTACGGAAATAACAATTTAGCGATTCAATTTTGGACACAATTTTTATTTGACTTTTTTGTAAAATTTCTTAGTGTATGAGACACAAATTCATCAAATACATTTTATGTTGTACTGTATAAGACTTATTTTATTATGTAATTTTTATGTTATTGTTGGAAGAATTATGTGATCATAAATTGAATTTGCTTTCTATCTTACTTTACACTACGAAATTTCGTTTAGAAAAAATATGAATTGCCAGATAAAATAATAATTGCCACGAAAAATGTTATCAATTTTGTCAAACTAGAATATCGGCCGCCCGTGAAAAACACAAATACCTTTTGTGGCCGATTAAAGGAATATAAAGACTACTGCAGGACGATAAAGAAACGTGTGTACTGCCAGTCTTCGGCCGACTGAAATTTCGGTTTGAAATGAGTAAGTTGAAAACCGTCGAACACAGTTGGGCTTTTGACACTAATTCAGTTCTACGAAGGATCCAGTTAGTGACCTTAGGTACGGCTTTTTGACCTACATTTCGGTATTTGCTAACATTTTTATGATGACGGTCATTTCTTGACTCTTTGCAACCAATTCGTGCAATGCGTGAGAAAAATGCTTTTTGTACAACTATAAATTGCCTGATTTAAATTTTTTATCCTATTAGGAAGTAACAAAATATTTTGTGAATACAGAATTTTGAAATTTTAAAATTTTATAATACAAAATTACGTTACCGATTCGGTGAATAATAGCGTAGTACTTGGGCGTAGTAAAACTGCAATAAACAACTATCTCTCTGATCCGGGCTGGCTACGGTTCTTTAAATCTAGGATGCACATATTCTGCCACAATATTAAAGAAATGCGATTTATATTACGAATTAATTAAGGCACAATGTGAAGTTAAAGAATATTACAAGCAAAAATATAGTGAATCCGAAAATTGAAACAAAACCCCGTTTTAAAACAAATTCACACACATTCACAGAAACCATGAAAATTTATAAAATTGAAATAGAAACATGAGACAGATATAGCATTCAATAAATTTGCATTGAATAAGAAAAAATGGAGGAGTTAATATGTTGTGGCTATAATACCCTACTTTCTTTTACCACAAATGTAAACATCGATCTCGAATACACCACACTTGATTTCTAAAGCGAAAAATGAAACATTGGATTTTTGGCAGAATTTAAGACCCTACTACTGCGAGTACCCTTTATTCAGTGGGGCAGTAGTTTCTTTCTGCGGCGATTAACAAACGGCTTGTATATTCGATTGGCCTTTCATCATCCCATCATCAAAATCGGAGCATCCGTTAATAAGCGCTTTTAATTTTGGAAAGCAGAATTTTCAGTTTCACCCCACCTCCCCACGGTGGATCCTTCTTTGTCAAATTGGTTAACTATCGAGCGACATTCGAAAACAAACAGGTTTATAAAAAGGTGCGAACTTGTAATATCTAAACTAGTGACACCTTGCTCGGGTCAGTTTTTTAACCACCGAGGGTTATAATATGACCTAGTAACTACATTACGACGGAAAAAATTAATTAAATAGTTGTATTCGCTGGAAAACCATATCCAGGGGGTCGGTTTTTTCCAAAATTCGACGGACGACACATGACGTTTTCGTATATGTATAAGGAGTATAGTATACAATTTTATATTAGTGTGTGTAATTTTTCTGTGGTTATATTGTATTTGTTTGTTTTCTGCGAATGCAAGCATCAAAAATTATGAATCGGTACAAATCGGTTTAGTTTTTTGGTGCTTATGTCCTTTCGTCGTCCCAATTTTCTGTCATCTCGCCAAGTATGTATTTGAGTGGTGAGTTAACACGTTCGTGGAAATGACTGCTATAACGGTCATACAATTTTTTGAATTTTTAACAAGTTTGTGCAAACAACATTCATTTTTTAAGGAACAATTCGACATATTTTTCAATTGACTGATGCACGAAACTTTTAGTGTTAACTTTTAGTGAAAATCGTCTACACCATGTTTACAAACATAAGGAAAATTAAATTTTTCGTGCTAGAAAAACCCTGCAAATAATTCCGGTAGCTAAATGCTGCTTATTATGCTTGATCAAAAATTGAAATGGGTACCCACATATCACCAACAATTTATTAGTTACTTCACCTGTCAAAGAATGTTTGATAAAACATATGGTGTAATTCCTCAGATGACTGACTCTTGACTGACTCTTGATGCAATGACTACGATTTGCAAGCGGTTTTAATTGGGAGAGCAAATAAAACCTTAACCAACAGTAAATAAAATTCAAAGACTAATCTTTCAAATAAAACCTTGTAAACCAAACAGTATCTCGGCCAAGTTACATCTGTTTTCGGTGAAATCTTATCTCAGAGAAATTGTGTGTAGACTCGAACATCTTCATATTCTCGGATAGTCAAACAACCAGCTCTAGTCGACCCAGTCTTCTATTCTTAGCTGATATGAAACTACTATTAGTATTTAAATTAACTAAAAACAATTAAAATAAGATTACTTTATCGTGGTTCCCTTATCACTCTACCATTTTAACAAGGCAGTAGATCTCTGACGAATAATGTACTTGATAAAAACACCATAGAAGAAGGTTGGTTGAAACATCGTTTAGGGTAGGGTTGAGGCAAACTAAAAAATTTCTTATAATACCGGATATGTAGAGTACGCCACTGAAGTTGTAATGTTAATCACTGAAACCCGACTAGGGATACATGACAATCTTCATTGCTTTTGTTAAAATTTGCAGAGCTTCGATTTCAAGTTCCAGGAAGCCATTAGAATAGGTGACTAGTTTTAGAAAATTCGTTGTGTTTGTGCCCTAATTTTTGGAAATATTCATAACTATGTTCATCCGTTGTTGTTGTTGTTGTTGTTGTTGTTTTAATTCCTTCCCAAATTGGTGAGTTGATGTAATTCCAAAATAAATTCTGGGTGCAACCCGAGAATTCTGAAAATAACCAATTCTGAACGATATAACCAATTTAAAAGTACCAATTCTCTCATTTGTTTGGTATAGAACTAAGATATCTAGGCAAATTCTTAATAGATCAGGGCATATGGATTCTGGTTCATTATATTCAACGAAATTTTCGAAATAGATACTACAACCCACTGTGTGAACGTTACGTTAAACGTCACTAAAAACATCCGCATTGAGAACGAATTAAGCGTTAAACTGCCTTGTCGGCAAATAATACTGACTCAAGCATTTGGAAATTTTGAGTAAACCACTTTTCTAGGCTATATTGTGTCGAGGATAATTGTTGACCTTGTATTTTATAAGTTGTGAAAAATCTATATGGTTGATAAAATAAAGTCACAAATCTCTAATTGTTTGGTCATATGAGTTATGATCATCAAAATTATTTTTCCGTTGAACCAAATTCAAGTTTTGTTTTAACTTTGAATGATTACATCTCAACAGTTCTTTAATGCCTTTAAATTATCGAAGTTTCATCGGAAAAGGCCGAATAGAGAAATATAATTTTTTAAATTTGTTGTTTTATGGAACATTTTGTAATTTTTATTTTTATTAAACATAAATGAATTTCTTATTAATTTATGTATATAACTATTTTTCATCTTTGGATATTCATGAAATTACACGTATCCAGCCAGCGATACATTTTGGTAAAGGAAAATTTTGTCATGCGCCACCTAAGACAGTCGGCCCTATGTCAGCCTTCTAATAATAGGTATATGATATATGGTACAGAAAATAAAAAAAATAATTAAATTATATAATGAAATTTAAAAAAAAAAATATTTCTTAAAACATAAATAATAATAAAAAAAATCGGCCCTTCGACCCATTCGACCCTTCGACACATGCGGCCCTTCGACATTCGGACAGTCGACATTCGGCCCTTCGACACATTCGGCCCTTCGACACATTCGGCCCTTCGAAACATTCGGCTCTGCGACATTCAGCTCTTCGACATTCGGCCCTTTGATATCATACCGTTTAATCATCCACCCTGATTTCAAAGAGCCTCATAATTAATCCGCGCCACTGTTTTGACAATTTTATGGTTGTCGACCTGTGTTTTAGTGATATTGTGAAGTCATATTTGTCCTTTGTTACACTTAAATATGTGTACGCTTTACCAATTATCTATACCAGTTTTTTTTGTACACACCTGATCTGCAGATTTAATACCTGAGTTTTATTGATAATCTGATTTCATCCTAAGTCATACTGATGTTCTTTTATTTGCAGTTACTTCAGAAATAAGAATCATAAATCCATTATTTTTAACCAATCTTGACGAGAGCTATTTCATTTGAAAGATAACGAAATTTAAGGCACAAATAAAAAATTGTACATAAAAGTTGAAGAAAAACTTGGATGGATGGACAAAATATCAAAAACGTAAAAAAGGCAATTCCTCTTATTTTCAAAAGATTTCAAAATTGTTTAATTTCTTTTAGACAAAACCTTCACTTTAAGGAAGTAAGAACGTAAAATTTTAGAATTTCAAAAATAAGGGCCATCATAACACATATCCATTCAAACTTGCGATAATTGACACTCACTCCCATTCTTAACTACAACATTTTATACAAAATTTTGTAATTAAGAGATTTTGTAATCAGGATATAGGGGCCAAATTGCTGAAGTGAATTTGTAAAATCCATGCTTTTCACGCTGGTCAACTCTATGTTGCTTGCTCCGAAACAAATTAAAATTAGTTTTGGTGGCTTTATATTTATAAGTCGTAAATTTTGCCATTTTGTTTCCATTATTTGGGTACTGTCCATTGATGTTGGATTGGAATCTTCAATAAAAGTGAAAACCTTCAAATTGCTGCCACCAAGCGGTTGTGTACCAGCAGTCCCATCAACAACACTGTTCAGGTCGATCAATCTAATGATGGCTTGTTCGGTAGGCGTGCTGTGCCCGATACGAGTATACTTATTTTATTTATTTTAGTTTTTTATGTGGAATTTAAAATCTGGCGAAGAAAATATTTAGAACGTATCATTAATTTTCGAATACGTATTAGAATTAAACGTATTCTTGAAATCGGTGGAAATTTCCACATGCGCGGATTATAATTTATAGTAAATTCTTATTGAGCTATGGAGTTCAACCACACAACTCAAACATAAATGGAATAAAAAATATTTCAAGGACATTTTTGACTCATTTTAGTTAAAATTTTATTTAAGAAAGAGCAGAACAAAACATTTGGTTTGAAAAAAAAGCCAAAATACAAAAAACCCTCGTGTGGAATGGAGCATTATTATTCGAATTTTTCGTCGGCTGCTTTAATCGTTTTTTCAAATTTGTATAAAAGTTTCTATGGTTTATTTCCCTACTGAGGGAATAATTCTGCATTGATTTTCCCAGTCGGAATTTTTCCATTAGTAGGGTAATAAATAATAGAAAACTACAAACAAATTTAAAAAAAACGATTAAAGTAGCCGACGAAAAATTCGAATAATATTAAGAATTTACTTTAAATTATATTCCGCGCATGTAGAAATTTCCACCGATTTCAAGAATACACGCCCAGGAATATACTGATTCGTAATTTTTCAGTCGGATTTGTATTCAGGAATAGGGTTGCAGTTTTATTGTCATTATTTAAGTAAAAGTAAATATTTTTTAACATAAACCAAGGTGGCGTAATAGTTTGAGATGCCATTTCGTACTACGGAAGTTATTTGAATTTTTCTAGCACGAAAATGACTGCAGTTTCGTACAAAGTAATTTTGTAAAAGGCTTTTTCGAAAATTTAAAGTGATTTCCGTGCTTTTGCGATGAGTTTACCAATATAATTATTACAAGGTGGGGTGGCTTCAAGGGAAGTGTATGGAGGAGGCAAGTAATATGAAGATAAACTTTAAAATAAGTCTAAATTATTTGGGCGCTCCGCGATTCGATGCCTGCACGAATTTTCGAAACTGTTTATGCGAAAAGAGGTAATACCCATTATTAAAAGCAATGGAAATAAACTAAACATTGGTTTTGCACTTCAAATTCACGATTTTGCAAAAAATCGAATTGATCGAGTTCCGTCACAGAACCAAAAATTGTGGTTGATTTAGAAAAAATTGACAAGGATGTATAAAAAATTTTGGCTGACTTATAAAAAGTTGTGAATGACCTAAAAAAAAATTGAATATCATTTGCAAAATTATGAATTTGAAGGGCAAAACCTTTAAGCGTACCAATAACAGACAGTGCTAGTTGTTTTTTAAAAAGTTTCAGTCTTTACAGAGATTTCTCTAGCGGTCGAATTCAAGTGACGCATATTTTTTGACTAAATTACAAGACTTGAAAAAATTACAGATAACGGGTTTACTGTTGGTTGGAATCTGTTTTACCATTATTATAAGTATTTAATAATACAACTTCTCAGCAATTCGTAAACATTCTCTTTTGTAGGAGAACAGTATAGATATCATCATATTTCAAATTTTAATGTGAAATATAATAAATTATTAAGAATGTATGACGTAAACAATTAATGCAAAATCACAGTTATGAAATCGTTAAATTAAAAATTAAGGGAAAATCCTTTTGAAATTACGTGGATCTATTTTCTGAGAATGGTTTATATGTTAAAAAAAACATTACAACAATCTTAATGTTTTTTCTTCCCATACTCTATTTGATACAATCTTCTGTGTCATCAACCCTCGTCTTGGCTCTACTCACACCTTTTAATTGAGATTTTAGGCAGGAAATTTATTTGTACTTTTGAAATCCGGAAAATTTCCATAGTCGGAAAATTTCTTTGTTCCAATTGGATTTCGTCTTTGCAAAGTTTCACTATATTGTGTGTACCTCCCACTAACAATTAACAAAATGTAGTTTGCCATATCAATTACAATTTTAAATTGTACTCTTTAAGCCAAACGATCTGCGAATGGTACAAAAATAAATAATTTTTGAAACAATATTAAATTCTTTAAAAAAATGAAAATTTTATATTTAGTATGAAATTTGCCATTTATGTTTGTGATAAGTTGTTCATCATCCAGAATTTTATTATGTATACATTTATACTAAACGACAACAAAAATTTCCCAAACGTAGGAAAAACAACAACAGGAACGAATGAAATGAAATGAATGATAAATAATAAAATAGCTTTACTTGTTATTTTGATATTATTATTTTTATTATTATTACTGTTGTTATGTTCGTGTTGTTGTAAAATTTTCGTAATGTATAACATAGAAATGACAAATCTTGTCTTTTGCAGTCTTTAAAAGAATGGACCACTTACTGTGCAATCCCAGTTAGTAGATTTTATTATTTATTTGTTTTTTTTTGTATACATAATATTTTGTTATTTTCATATTATATTTATGCACAATACATACGTACATAATATGTATATAAAGCACAAGAGTAAGGATTTAAAAAAATAAAAATGTAGAAAGAAAAAGGTTTTCTTATTTTTATATGCTATCGGGCTCTGTTTGTATAAAATTGGTTTATAATATATAAGTGACTGAAATTAATTTTACTACCGGGAGGTTAAATTAAGATACATGGTTTATTATGTACATTTTTCAAAAGCTAAATTTAGTGCATATATTGCACTTGCAAAAATGTATGTGAAGTTGGCGCAACATCCAACTCACAAAAATACTATGGCAACTCCAAAATATACGAATTATATTTATATACGTGTCAGCCCAAAAAATAGTCCGCAAAACGCTAATCCCAATATTATATAATGTATCTCTACAGGAAAATCCACCATATTTATCCTGTCAGCCCAGAAATAAAACGTTGTTATACTATAAAATGTCTTGATACCCGGAATTTTACTGTCAGCCCAAGAAATAATCATTTAATAAATTGAAAACAAACTGAACAAAGAAAAACAAACATAAAAAAATAAACATATCAACAATATAAAATATTGAATTGAATTTCCTATTCCTTTTAATTTAGTGTAAAAATTATTCGAATATTGGCGTTAACTTTGAGATATTTCTCTATTAGAGGGTGCTTAGCAGCATCCATGCCAATAACCATTTTTGTGAAATCGGAGTTCTAGCCTAGAGGATCCCCGATGCCAATATAACATTTATAAATTTTAATTCGTTTTATCAGTTGTCTCTGATGCAATCCATTTTCAAGCAGAGCCAACCCAGTTGATTGATCGTTTTGCCCTCGATGGTTGTTGAACTTAATCTTGGAGTTCTCCCAGTATCTTTTCTGTTTCATTGATTTGATATACTAATTAAGATTTCATGATTCTCGTTGAATGGATTCCCTTTAATTCCGATTTAGTGTTCGTCACTGTGCGCGACTGTTCTCACGGGAACTCTATTATCTTTCACAACGACTTCTTTTCGAAACTTAAGTTTGGTTTTTTCTTGAATTTGTTTATTAGCGGTGTATATTTGTTCTCCAACTTCTTATGTTTTTGGTCCGTTCTTTTTCTAGTTCTCCCTTTCTAATTTAAGCAGTTGGTTATTCCTGATTCGTCGTATATTGAATCCTCATTTACCTTTTCTTTGAAATATAGTAAATTTTGATAATTAATCCGTTGTGTTCGGCCAAAAAATATGTTGCTAGGCTTCCTTCCATTAACAGAGTGTACAGTGTTGTTGTATTTGTCGACTGGTATATTGACCAATTCTTTAATCGTGAAATCCTTTTATTCATTTTGCAGACATCAACTTATTTCGATTATAGTGGGAGTGAACCCATTCCGCTTCTCCGTTTACATCGCTTTTATGTGAAGGCGTTAAGTAAATTTGGATTCCCAGTGTTCTTAAGTAGTCCGCTACAATAGGACTGACGAAGCTTGTCTTGTAGTCCATTACCATTATTCCGGGGGTCATAATATAATGTAGAATTTTGATAATTTTCTCGCCAGTACACAGCTGTTCTGTCCTTGACACAAACTCCTGAAGTTGCGGTTTATTGGGATGACGATCGTATTTATTTTGATTGCATATGTCACAGTTCTGTGTGTATTCCTTTATTAAGCTGGTCATCTGCAGGAATAATACTTTTGTAATATTTCTTCTACTATACGTCGCGTCTGGGTCATCCGTATTTAGTAATTGTATAGATGTTTTCCGTAAATTTCTTGAAGTAATTGGAAATACTTTTACAAAATTTTGATGCTATTTACAGATGTTGGGTGCAACCTTCCATTCTGATTTTTGATGAGTTTTTCCTTTGCATGATCTTCCGATAGGGAGATGTAAAGCTTATGATAGTTCTGGTGTGGTTTCTCATAAGCGAAAATTCCGTCAGTCTTAATAATGAGTCAGCTACTTTGTTTGTACTTTCGGATTTGTATACAAATATGTTAGTCTATAGACTATCTCGTAGTTGTACCCCTTTAGCCTGACTTTCCAGTTTTTTAGCTTGTTGTTGTTATTCCTGCTACTGAAAGCGTATGTCAGTGACTGGTGATCAGTCAGTAAAAAATCCTAATTTTCTTTGCTCCGTAGCTGCGTGTCCGCGCGATGATGGATCTAGATATATACGTTATATGTTGATCCTTGATAATGCCACAACTATTTATGAAGCAGTTCTAGCTAGATGTTGGAATGCTTCCACCTCGACGTCTATTAAGTTTATGTTTACTTTCTTGGACTGGCTGGCTTTTATTTGTGCATCGATTTGTAATCCAGGACCATCCGATATTTTTGTAACTGCTATGTGTCCTTTTTTTTCTCCACAATCCAAATGTACCTTTTGAGGGCATTATAATGCCGTCGTTGAGCAGTTTCGGCCCTCATGTTGATTGCGTATGGATATGAATTTGTGTAAATTGGCCCCTCGTTAGTAGTTTTAATCTCTGCCCTCACGTTCGTTTCAATGGTTGGTTGGTCTTAGCAGCGAAGAGTGGTAAATATTTATTGAGCATCTCTCTCAGTTTTAATTTTGTTTCATCATTCAGGTGATCATTTGTTGTTCCGGTGTTCACTTGAATAGATATTTTGACGTTCAAAGAGAGCTCTGATGCCTGATTTTATTGTAAGAATATTATTTTTCCTGTCGATTAATGTTTCCAATTTTTTTGAAGTATGTCGTCTCCGATTATCCCGTCGAATGTTTTTAGTCCTGGAAGAACATAAAAATCCAGCACAATATCAATGCCAAAATTTTTAAAGAACGGTGTTGATAATTTTTGTTGGTTTTTGATGTTAACAACAATTTAGTATTTCTGGTGATTTCGGGTCTTATACAATTTTTGTATACCCCAGTGTCGAGAAGAAATCTTAGGATCTTGTTGTTATTTGTTCGATACTCTACGTAAGGTATGCTCGTTGTAAAATTTGAATTTAAAAAAAAAAAAATCTATGACATTGAAAGGAAATACAGTCACAAAAGTCTACATACACCACTAAAATTTGCATAATCGACATAAATGGAACCAACCAAATATTGTAATATTAATTAAATAATATATTTAAACAAAGAAAATTATTATTGGACAAAAAAAAATAAAAAAAGAATAATAATTTTCAAAAGGCTGAAAAAATTCATAAAATCTATATCAAAAAAGTCTACATACAGTAAATAAAACAAAAAGGATCATATTCAGTCACACCTAAAAACTAAAATTAATATTTAGTTCGGCCGCCATTAGACTGAATAACAGCGCTTAGTCGCCTGGGCATTGATAAAACTAGGTTCTCAGTAATCGCTGACGAAATTTCAGCTCATGCACTTTTTAATGAATGGTAATCCTATATTTTCGGGCCCTTTGTTTCAGTTTACATCAGATGTGCTCTATTGCATTCAGATCCGGTGACTGGGGAGATGGATGATGTTGTTTCGACACATTATATAGAAGCCATCGTCTTACTGCCATCGCCGTATGTTTTGGATCATTATCTTTATATAAGATCCACTGGTTGTCTAATCCTAAGCATTCGACGGTGAGCCATATTACCTTTTATAAATACCAATTTTCCGACGCTAGCTGCAGCCATAGATCCCCAAACCATTATCTTGCCACTGCCGTGTTTAACGTTGGAAAGCAAATTTTATGGAGCTATATCTTGGTTTGTTTTTCGTCAAATTGTTTCCCCTCCATCGGGTCCGAATATATTGAATTTACTTTCGTCAGTTAAAATCACTTTGCTCCAAAGTTCAGTTCCTTCATTAACGTATTTTTTGCAAATTCAAGCCTTTACTACTTATTTACTAGGGTTTTAAATGGTTTTTGTCCTTGACACTTTTCCATTAAACTCTTCATTTCGTAAAATTGTACTGTTTCTGGATGAATATCCTTATCAGTGCCATTCCGAATCTCAACCGCTATTTTTGGAGCAATAATCTTCGGATTGGATGCCCCTTTTCTAATTATGCTTCGAACATCCCGTCCTTTCAGTTTTTTAGGACGCCCGCAGATCGTTGTTTATTTTGAATAGTTCGTTGTATCAAAATTTCGCTCTATTGTTTGTATGGTTGCTCGACTTTTACCAATAATTTTAGGTATTCCATTATAACTCTAATTCTGTTAACGTAGGTTTATTATTAAATTTCATATTTCGATTGACACTTCCATTCGACGCACCATTTTTTAATGCCAAAGACGAAAAATATTTCTCACTCAAGACGAATGCAAAGTAATACTAAAAGTGTCGATAGACGTGCCTACTAGGTATTTATATAAAAAAAGATAACGCGGTACTTTGCAATAATTCGAGACTAAATAGAAACGTGCAACTGTATGTACACTTTTGTGATATAAATTTTATGAATTTTTGAAAATTATTTTTTTTGTTCAATAACAATTTTTTTTTTTGTTTAAATCTATTATTTAATTAATATTACAATATTTAGTTTGTTTCATTTATCTCGTTTTTGCAAATTTTAGTGGTGTATGTAGACTTTTGTGACTGACTGTATGATGATTTGAGTGTCATATGTCGTTGGATTCGTTTAAACGTCTACTATTACTTTTATGAATATCAAGAAAATTATCTGACCTTGCAAGGAAGGATTTGAGTCGTTCGATTCGTTCCAAATTTAATTTTAGTGTTAGAGGCGATTAACGAGCACATGTCATGTCATATGTCATTGGATTGAATATCTTACATAGCATATTCATAAAGGTAATAGTAGACTCTTAAATGCATCCAACGGCATGCGACGGCATATGACAAGTGTACGCTAATCGCCTCTAGCATTGAAATTTTAAATTAATTCTTCATTACACAATATACGATTAGTTTTTAGATTTTTAATAGTTTTTAGTCATTTTTGAAATGCTTGAGACTTCATCGTGGCAAGAAACATTCCATTTCAACGTATAATTTTTTCAAATGTCAATTTGTCTGCGAAATAAATTTGTCGTCCTCCATCTGAAGCCTTCACATGATAATATATGGTTAATAGTGTTTCAACCTGGGGTGGCATATTATACCATTACTTAGATTAGATTCGAATCGATTTTGAGAGTCGAATCGTAAAAAGTGAGATTCGGCATCTTGTATCATTTTCGAGTACTATCGTTTTTTTTTAAATCTTGCAATAGTTTTTCGAGAATGAAATGTCAACTAAATTTATTATTACTTTGGTTTTAAATGATGAAACTTTATCATTATTGCGATTCGAAAATAATATACCGCCTTCATGAAAGAGTAAATAAATTACCTTTATTGGTATAGGACAAACTTCACTAATTTGTAGAGAAACGCGAAGTTTGTTCTGAATTAGGACAAAATTAAGACATACTTCACGGGAATCCAGAAATGGTTGTTAACATGTTTTGAAATATTATTTGTTTTTGTATTCATGTAACGTACTTTGGTGCATACTTTTTGCATATTCATACAAAGAAATGTACGACATTTTGCAAACGGCATTTAAGTTAGTTCACGATTATTGCTTTAGTATTACCAGCCTATAAAATGCGTACCTTTTTGGGATACAATTTTCAGCCCAATTTTCCAAAGGTCTTGCAAAATACAGGCCAGTTTAAAAAGTTTCGAGATTAGGAAACTTCCAATATAATGAAATCCTTGTGGCACACATTTTCTTGACACCTCTGTTATACCGAAATGGTTTTTATTTTAAATTAAATAAAACACTCAAATTGCTCCAATAATACGGGTAATATTTTTAACCAAATTTTCTCAATTATTTTAGTCACTTTAAATTGTTTTTGATTGACATTGACATTTCCTTTTGACTTAAAAAAAAAATGAAAACAAAATAATGGGAATACTCAAGCAACCGCAAGAAATTAAATTTAAACCCCAAATGCTTTTCTATGTACGCGTACTTAATATTGTTGGAGGTTCGCGGATCAATAAAGTAATTTCGTTTTTGTTGGGAAAATTATTATTTTATTTTTGTTTTTTAGGTTTTTCCTTGAACTTAATTCGAATATGTCATTTTGCACACACAACAACAACAAAATAAAAGAAACCGAGAATGTCTTGAATATTAAATTTTTGTGTTCTGTTTGAAAATATAAGTATGAAAAATGCGGAAATTTTCATTGAAAAACTAAAGAAAAAATATTATTATTATTGAAATACGTGACACTCATTCACTCATTCATATTTTTTTTTTTTTTTTTTTCGTATAATCCTCGTCATCGTCATCCATATTATAATCATAATAATAATCATAATCATTTTTCGATGTCGTCTATATATTGTCATACATTTTTAGTCGTCAAAACTTCTTTCATTGAGACATAATTTAATCTTTAAATAATAAGACGGTAAAAGTCAGTGTACCGATAAGCAATACACCGTCGTCGCGCGGAGAAATTATTTTGTATACGTTGATACACAGCTTTGTGCGGTTCACACTTTGGTACACTAGCATCAACAATGTTTTATAATCATCTTACCGTCGTCGTAAAACCTAAATTGCAAGACGGAAAAGTTGAAAATATAAATAGTAGCGTTAATCAAAATGCATTTAAAAAAATTTCAACATTGAATTTATGGGTAAATTTTGTGTATGTACAAGAGTGTATTGCTGTAGAGCATTCATTTTCACAGCGGGAGACATTATAGAGAACAACAACAACAAAAATAACAGCGCCAGTGTAAAATGTATATACTGTATGTATATATATACATCTATGTACATATATATGTAGTAGTAATAATAATAAAAAAAAAATATTTTGGAAAAATAAAATAATAACATTATATACAAAACACAACAAAATTATAGCAGCATGTTTTAACAGCATATTGATGTAAAGTCAATCATTTTTATTTTTATTTTTTGACTACTATATGCTCCCTATGCTGCCGCCACCACCCCAAACCCCATCAAACACAAAAATATTTCTCATAAAATTCCACTCACTCTACATGTGTACGAGTAATATTATTATGTATCGACTCGATACATAGTTAACTGTTGATTATTATTTTCTCCAATCTACCACCGTATATACATACATGTTGTGTCTTTACTATATATATATGTTACTCGTATGGTTTAAGAGGGTTATGTACGAGTGTTACATGGAATGTGTTTATAACATTTTATAGACCACCACCTCATGTTTTTATGTGATATGTTGTGTTAAAAATCATGTGTTTTTTCGGTTTCATGTTTGTTTTTTTTATTGGTATTTTGAACAATTTCTAGTTATTTTCCGCATATAAAGCAGTGCAGAAAATTGTATATGGAAATTGAATTTATATTGAATTTAATTAGGAAGTGAAGTTGCGAGAGGTTTATAGGAAAAAAAATGAATGACATTTTTGTTTAGAATTTTATAAAGGGCCGTCGGAAATGAAGTCGATTATATAGAATCCGTGGACCTATCGCAACCGATTGGCTTAAGTCATAGTAGTGATTGGAATTAATTAACACTTCAGTTTTGGCGGTGAAAGTGTGAAGACCATAACTCGTTTTAAAAGAATATTTACTTTTCTTTTAACTTCCGCCTTTCATAATACAATACGTTTTTATTTATTTATACTTATAACATTAATTTAAATATATAATAATAAAAGTGTGAATGACTACTAGTGGATTTAATTTCCCTTAAAAATTCTTCATTCTATGTTATATGTATTACATGTAAAGCATATAGTGTCAGACTAAAATTTCATTGCGCATAACAATATCAAATTCTATGTACTTGAATTTGATATTGTAATTAATTAAAATTGAATGATAACATAAATCATAAATAATCTTTGACTGATGATATCAGGTGAGTATTCATCATTCGTTTAAACCAGGTAAATTAATAAAAATATACGGCTCAATAAATGTTAGTCGTTAACTCTTTTTGACCTGTTTTACATGAGTATGGACAAACTTTTCAAAGAGACGTAGTATTCACGAAATTCATATTTTCTCCTCTATAGCATGTTTGTTTCAGATTTTCTATCTCTTTTTCATCATTCGATTCCAATAAATTCCCTAAAACTACAAAAATGAGATCAGTATTCCTTTATTTTGGTGGAAATCATTTATTTTTTAGCCCAATTTTAGAGCAAATAAAAAAAATCCTGGTAAGCCAAATAATGTTTTTTATACATTTAAATATTCAATAATGTATATTCTAAAAACAAATTGTTGTTTAAGTCATATTGAAATATGATTTAATATGATGTACATGTATATATGTACAAATATAGCCAACGGGCATGTAGATCCTCTTGTACATGGTATAGAAACAATTTTTTCTTATTGCCTTTGTTTTTATTTGAAGGTTATCATTTATCACTATTAAACTCTGTTTGGCTCGTAAATATGTAACGCATGACGAATTGTTGATCATTTTCTATGAAGATAGTGACAATCCTCATGATGCTGAGGAGGGGCAAGCAGAACTGTGTAGCCCTACAAGCACCAACAAAAGATTTCCAACAAGAATCGAAGTAGGCGGCTGGTAAATATGACGAAAACGCAAACACCGACCCAAAAACAGTGGTGGCAATTGTCATTGCAGGGGTATAAACCGAAGAAACTGTAACTGAAATTTCAAGAACAAGAACTGAAATTTCTGATTCCCATCGACAAAAATTCAAGTTTGATGCAGCACTCAATTTAATTTAAAGAATTGAGGTACCGGGACTATAATTCGATAATTTTTTTATGACTTACAATGTATTGGAAATATTACAAAATAGAAGTGTAAATGCAATTGGGACCCTTCGAATTAACCAATTTCACAAGCCAGATTTTTCGAAAGACCGCCAATTTGGGAAGAGTTGATCTTTTAAAACAACGGATCCAATATTATAGGTTGGAATTCCGGTTACATGTGTCACATTCTGATGAATTCTTTCACCAATTCACGAAAACGAGGACGTCCTCCACCGGATATTACCAATACCGGATTTCCGTACCGGTGTAAAGTTTTTGGACACTTATAATTTGGACAAAAATTTACGCGAGTGTCCAAAACTAATTTTTTTAGACATGATTTCGATTTTAAGCAGATATTTTGACACGTGTACATTTCTAAAAACTGTAAATACAAAAAAAAAATTGTTTATAAAAAAGATCTAATTTTTGTATTGGCTCATTTCGAAATGACATTAGGTGATTTTAATTCCATAATGTATGCTTTTTCAAACATATGTATATTGCAACTATGGGAGCCAATCTCTGAGATTTGTGTAATTTACCATAAGCTACAACGACATCCTTTCATACAAAAATTGGATATACCATATTCCTGATGATTAAAGTAATTTCTGAAAAATTTAATAAGTAAATATATGAAATACAAAAATTTGATCTTTTTTATTAACAAAATTTTTTTTGTATTAACATTTTTTAGTGTGCAAATGGCTGTCTAAAATTGAAATTATGTCTAAAAAAAATTTGTGTTGGACACCCGCGTAAATTTCTGTCCAAATTAAAATAGTGTCCAAAAATTTATAAATGTTGAAAAACTTCACACCGGTGATTTCCATCTCATTCAAGAAGAACACAGAGCGAAATTTGTCCAATCTCGGATATTCGATATGATTAAATTGTTCATTTTCCTGAGTTTAGTGGAAATAAAGAGGCAACTAGATGCAAGTGTAAAGCTATGTGTTTCGCACGCACGTTACTGTGAGAAATGTTCTATACATCTTCGTCTACTAAAAGAAAGGCATTGTTTTCATAAAAATGAACGTGATTTTAAAACTGTGAGATTGAAATATTTAAATTTTTATTTATTTGATGTTACTTTGTTTATATTATTTTTTATATTGTGCGTGTACATTATGTAAAACCTACCTTGACTTATTTTTTAAATTTTTTTCTTATTTTTACTTAAAATGGTACCCAAGCAACCCAAAACATGTCACAAGAAAAATCTATTTGGCCCAGTTTTAAATCAGGACTGAAGCTTTGTTCACACGACGGATAAAAATCTCTGATTTTTCTATCCCATCGTTTTAACCAATTACATCACGTAAATTATACGCACGCCTCTTTTCATAGAAAATAGTTGAAACATATTGAAAAAAAAATCTCGGATGGACAAATCCGAGATTTTTATCTGTCTAGTGAACACAGCTTGAAAGAGTTAACGGATTATTTACGCAGACTGAAAATAAAATTCACCAATCTGTGGGTTGGTGTGTTGCAAAATGTTAGTTTTGGAGTTTTTCTCTTAAATTGCCAAGTTTTCCGGAAAATGCATTTTAGTTTATGTGTCATATATGACACAAGGCGAATGAGGCCCCTGCTCGAGCAAAGCATACGAAAAAAGATTATTGAATAAATTGTTAAAACCTGAAAAAAATTAACTGGGATGTTCTAACCTTACCATTTTTCGATATTTTATCGAAGTCTACGTCTCTTTCTGCTAGAATTAATTTGAATTATGTTTCGTTTATCAATTATTTTCTATATTGTAAAACATCACAATGTTGCAATCTAGCAGACTGGTAAATGATATAAAAATTGAAACAGAGACAAATTTTATTCTACAAAAACGAGAAATAAACTTTGATAACTTATCGAAAAATAGTGATGATAGAACATCCCAGCCCAGATTACAGTAAAAATAAAAAAACCGAAATGTAAAAAACCGACAATTTATGGACACCCTTTCACGCCAAAATTAAACTGTGAAGTGGTTAAATAGAATTAAATATTGATGGCAAATGTTTCTTATTCAGTCTATGCTGTGCTGTGCTAGTGTGCTACTGTACTATATATAATATTTTTATTATTCATCAATGAAAATCATAAAAACAGTTGCGAACATTTCATAAAGCTCCGACTGGTGCATACTGAGTCATTTTACACCTGGTTGTCTTATCCCAAATAGGGAAATGGTCAATATTGTCAAGTCGAATATCCTTTATTCCGATTTTTTCGCGATTTTATCAATAAAGCATTCGCTCTAAATTTATCATGAACTCACAAATAGTCAAGAGCTACTGGTTTTTTATTTTGCACATCTTCAGTGCATTATCCAAGAATCTACTACTATCACATGAAGCATGTGAAAGAAGACTCTGAGATACCATTTTAATTTCGCGTAAACCTCCCATATGCAGATTGTTTTGTTTGATAATATCTGGGTATTGAATACCCACTTCAATACGTTTTATTATCCCATATTTTTATTACTGACACCGGATTTGCACCAACAAAGGTTGAGATAAGAGTTTCTGGCTTGTTATCCTTCTATTGTATTAGGCAAAATTCAGTACCGTCAAATGTTCTTCGTATGACCCTCTCGGTAGTTTGGTAATTTCTCTTTCGGTCTTTAGCTTCGAATTTGACATCCGGTAATGCCTAATTGTCCCAATACAAAGGATTCCCTTTTGTTGGAGGAATAATATAAGTTGGATTGTGACAAAGTAGTTATCACAAAAAAATGTATAACCCATATTTCGTGAAATAGGTCTGCATAAGCGGACAACTAAATTTGCAGAAGCCCCAAGATTTTCTTCGTTTGGAATTATGTAGTTATTCTCTTGGCCAGAGTAAATTTCAAAATTATACATGTACCCTAAAATACAAAAAATGTTGATGGCACAGATCGTAACCAATGAAAGAGAGTTTAAGAATGGATAAGAAACTTAACTGATGAGCCTCCTGTTAATGCAAATATTTTAAACCGCCAATAATACGCCTTGGATCGGGGGTACTGTTTCATGAAGCTTCGGATTTTTGTTGCACATATTTGCTCATCGACTGATAAGTGGTTCTTTTCCAACGGCATTTGAGCGTAGGTACTTTTGTTGCAAAATACTTAAAAATGGTCGAAGCTTAAATAATCGATTGAACTGTGCGTGGGTTTTTGGTAGTGACTGTTTTAAGGGCATTGCCTCCTGCGCTCTTATTTCCCACAAGTATATTCCAATGAGCTCTGCGTTGGGAGCTTGATGGAAAGAAGAAATCAAACCAATTCTCAGAAACTTTTTCAAATCCATTTATGCGGAATATAAATTCGATTGCACTACGACTAGATTCTGCATTTCATATTTTTCTCTCATTTGTTTTACTCCGCTTTCCTCGTCACTAATTCCTTGTTGTTCAGCCTCATTTCCATATTTTCAAAAATATAAGCACCTCTCTGGTCAATATTATTGGAATATTTTCTATATATAAATACTGAACTGTGAATTTCCTGTTTGCATCGACGGTTGCGTCCGATTCATCATTCATTAATTCATCACCAGCATCGTCATTTACATCTTCCCCGCTACTGTCAGGCAATTCTTCAATTATTTTCTTTCTCTTCTGTAGAAATAACATTCCACTACCTAAATTTTAGTAATCTAAAATTATTTAAATAAATGTACTCAAAATATAAAACAGAGCATATTTGACGTGTATTTAGAAAACGACATCAACGGATTATGTGTCATATATGACACATTAAGTTAACTTACAAATTATGTATTAGCAAATTACTTTGATTTCAATACCGAAATGTATTTTAAAATAAATTTCACAATAATTTTGAGTTATTTATTGGTTTTGGCCATATAAATTTTATGAGAAACGGCAGCGTAAGCGCAGCGATTTTATGTGTGATTTTCGACTACAGTAAAAAATAGGTTATGTCAAAATAGCTCGATGAACGAAAACATAAACAAAACGAAAATTACTGTAATACTCAGTGCCAATAAACATCACAAACAGAATGTGGTCGGAAATTATACATTTTTGAAGAACATGAGGTATGTACCATAAATGACTCAAATACCAGTTAAGGGTTAATGATTTTCTGCCAAATTTTGTTTTTAATTTGGGGGCACTTCAACTGACTATAGAATTTCTGGTTGAATAGCCATGACCTTAAAAATCCAAATTATAAAGTCGACGGTAATGATTGGATGTGCAAACACTTAAACATGTATAGGTTGGACACATACGTCTCAAAAATTGCTTTTACTGGGAGAATGCCTATAGATAGAGTTTCACACTAGGAAACAGGTGACGCAGTTTTCATTGCTTTACAGCACCTATTTTGTGAAATCTGCAAGTTATTCAGTTTCCTTTAAATGGCTGAACCATAGCTTGATGCGTATGTGAATTGGGTATGAATAAATGAGAAAATATTTTTTTAAACACATATACTGTAACCAAATCAGCCAAGTTTTCGCCATCCCACGTCATATGCTTGTTGAATATTACTCCAAGGTACTTAAATTTAACTACTCGATCTATGGTGTAATTTGCTACTAGAAGTGGTGGTAAATGTGTCGTAGGCGTATTGAGTGAAAAATTATATATTTCGTTTTGCGAAAATTCACTGATATTTTGTTTAAATGAACAAAAGCAAAATAATATCATCCGTCATAAGTAACATTGCTAGCTGACAAACTTTGGGTTCATAGAACACCGTATCGATAGCAAACATTCTAATATGAACCGTGAGCGGTAAATTGGCCATATCATTTAATGTAGAGTAAAAATAATATAGAGACAAGGATACTTCTTTGAGGAACACCACAGTACACATCTAAAGTGGAGGTTTTTACACCATTTAAAATCACAAACTGCTTTCGCAGGTCAAAATTACGATAGATCATACGATAGTAATGTCTGTTAGGGTGAAATCTGTACCAGAGCCTTGTCAAAATCCATACTGACGAGAATAACAAAAACTGTTTCTAAAATTTGGTCAAATATTGACAAAAATGAAATTGGACAAATATTTTTAACTAAGTAGTTTGAAACTTCCATTTGACTTAAAGATTGGCGTCATTTTAGCAATTTTAAGACAATCGGGGTAAACACTGCTTTCCTAATCCACTGCTTTCCAAAATCAAAACCACCGAAAATAAAAAAGACCATTTACTCACAATAGATCTACCATAAAGTAGAAAATCAATCCCCCCCTCCTCGCCCCCGAGGAAATAGAGAGCATTAATTTTCTATTTCTTGCGGTAGATATATTGTGAGAAAATGACCTCTTTGTTTTCTATGACTAGAAAATCGTAAACGTTGTATAGATGGCATTAAAAATAATATTTTGTCCGAAAAACTGAAAAAATCGTTAATAAATGAATATTATGAACTATTTTAAAAACTTTTTAAGTACATAAGTTTGATTCCAAGTGATCAATCCGCCTGGACTGTAGAGAGGCCGAATTTTGGTGACGTAATTTTTGATGTGTAAACATCTTTACGCGCGCCTACCAAAATTTTTTGTATTAGAGTAAACTTGTAAATGAAACGAACGGAAATGACGTATACCTACTTCGTTTGAAAAAAAACGCAAGAAACTCAACAAAAACAATTTTTACTATACATGGCATGCTTTTATGTATATGTATAATAGTAGGGAAAATGAAAAAATTAATTTAATGAATGAAATAGAAACCATCGACATTTCCATCGATCAGAAAAATCAAAAAAAAAAAATACGATACGAAATACGGATTACGATTACGAAATTGCATACTCATACGATTAAAAACACAGTCAACAACTTGTGTATATTGCTTTATCACGAGTGACGAGTCTCTAGGCGCTGTTCATCACGTCGGCTATCAATGATCATGTCTTCTACTGAATGGGGTTATAATGACATCACGTTTTTAACATTGAACTGCCAGAGTCTCATGTCACAGTTCTTAATTCATTTGGTTTTCGAGACCTGGCTGCGCAATGACGAACTTGTTAATATTCCTACGTTTGAATGCTGTTTTCAGTTCAATAGAAATGGTCAGTGGGCTGCCGGAGTAGCAATTCCGTCAAAAGATCCATAAAATGAGCATAGTGGACACAAATAATTTGCCGTACTTTTTCAAAACCAATATTGACGTAACAAATAGACTGGCGAATGGAACTATGGGCTGTCTAAAGTATATCGAATGCATAGGCATCCTAACCAGGACAACGAGAACGATGAAAACGTCGACAGTAAAAAATGTCAAACGACTCTGGATGGATTTCGGTTCAAATTCACAAGTTGGCAAGAAGGTCAGGTGGCTTGAAGCTGGATGAGCGCAGAAAACGAATATCGACCGATGTTTGGTGAACATTTCTAGAAAAAGCTCAACTATTAATCGAAACAACAATTAATGTTAAGCATAAACAACAATTAATGTAAAGCGTCATACCTTCATGTGCCACCACAATTCATGCATCACAGGGTGGTACCTATAACGAGATAGTCAGTATATACTCTTACAATAAAATACACAGTTAATAAATTGTGTATATTGCTTTAGCACAAGCAACTAGTCTCGAAGGACTGTTCATTACGTCGGCTATCGATGATCATGTCGTCTACCATGGACGTAAAAATGGGACCTCAATGGGTCTTCTTCAAAATTAGCTATCGCGCCTCACTACAAATCCGCTTTATCCGTTGTAATGGCGAATTTTGTAGGAGATAATAATGACGTCTGGTTTTTAACATTGAACTGTCAGAGTCTTAGGTCATACACATCACCTCGACCTAACTGACACAATCACGCAAGGATGCTCAATTTTCTTGCTTTTCCAGATCTGCGTTCAGTTCAAGAGAGACGGTGAGTGAGCTGCCGGAGTAACAATATATAAAAATTCAAATAGAATACTCATACCATACAGTCACCTCGCATAAAGAAATCATCGTTGGACAAACAACTGGTATGAGCGTAACAACACAACTCATTGATGATATATATATACGCCTGAACTTCAGCTTCTCAATAGGAATAAGATGCTTTCTGTAGTTGTATTAACCTCGCCGAATAAATCTTTCGAAGACATAATGAAGTTCATACATTTCGTCCTTGCCCCATATCCTAAAGAATTTCAAAAATTCTCCAAGGAGACTATCATCTTTTGCCGGCGATTATGAGCGGGGATTTCAAAATTAATGTTGCTGTTCCTCAAGCTGAACCACTTATAAACTTCCTGCGAAACGAATTCGATTTGCACATGAATTCAGATCGAAATATATTTACTACTAGATATGGGACGACCATATTGTGCAGTTTTTCAATGAAAATTTTTAAAGTTAGAGTCGACAGTATATAATATATCTTATTTTACCTACCAAAATCCAATTGCGTCGATTATACCGAAAGAGTAATAGACCAATTTAACGATAATAAACAAATGAAAAACTCTGGTTAGTAAAATTGCATTCCTTCTTCCTTCAAAGTAAACTGTACCCACGTACTATACACACGCCATGTTTACACATCTCCTTGAGAGTACTAATGGACTCACTCATTTTTTTTTTTTTTTTTAAATGGTCTGAACTAATTTTGTTTAAATTTAATTTACAATCTTTTTATTTTTAATATTTTTTTCACAAATGTTATATACTTTTCAAAATATTTGTAAACTCAAAAAGCTCCTTTGGATGTTGTCACACTTCCAATGAACCGATGTCGACCAAAAATCACTGGCATCTTCCAATTTATGAAAAAAGCTTAAGTATGAAATTTCATCCCGGTCAATCAATTCGTATGGCTACAAGGGCCAAATTTTTGTTAAAAAAAGTATTTTATCTCAGAAATTGTCATTATAACATGCTTTGTTGGGCCAGTAGCACCTCAGTATTCTCTTACGACATTTATTTACAAACATCTGTACCTTATCGTTTATGTGTATTCTTCGAGGTTTCACAACCGTTCCGTGATAACAATTTTTTTACTTGTTGGTTTTATCATAGCCAACTGTAATATGCTAATGGGAATGTTTTAGGACCTTTAAAATATTGGTCCATCCTATAAAAGGTTGTCATTGCTGTTGTTATTGTGTCGTTATTGTCCAATTACCTCGGGATAGAAATTAAAAAAGGATCATCTTCATCTCCTGAATAATTTAGAAAGATACACATATTACAGTCAATCAAAACAGTTGGAATCTTTTCTTTTTTTGGTCCCTTCTATTTTACATAAAAAAATGTATGTTTCTGATCGGGATTGTTTACAATAATAAGAGAGTTGAATGAGAGCAAGCAAAAAAAAATATTTAAGTTATTCAAAACGAAATGAACGGAAAAAATCTGTTTTTCATCTTAAGAAAATTATTGAAAATCAAATAGAACATTTAAAAACACTGAATATCATATAATTGATTTAAGATTAAATTCATTGTAAGATTTAAAATTATTTATATTTATTTATACAATAAAAATAATAATAATAATTAGGGTGGTTTTGCCGTTTTTCTATTTGAATTAGATTTTCCTACGTTCGCTGTATTATAAAATTTTTTGTTGTAACGATATAACGAAAATCTGTCTTTAATTTACTGTTATAAGTATTATTCGCTTATTATAATTTTTATATAAAAAAAAATATTTTTTTTTTGTTTGTTTGAAAATTGAATTTCCTACTGCTGTGAAAAATAATATAATATTGAAAATGGAAATGAAAACGAGCAAAATATAATGTGTATATAAACATCTACTATATAAAACAAAAAGATGATTATTGGAATGAAAATTGGAAAATTTGATATAGCTTATTCAATTATATGACAAAAACAATTTTATTAATGGTAACAACAACTTTGCAGGAAAAAAAACTATATGTATTTGATCAGTGAAAGTTGTAATTGGTAAATGTAATAATGTTGATATCCTGCTGAACCCTGTAGCATGATGATTACTACTTGTTATTGGTATATTATTATTGCAACACGTTTCTATACATTTGTCTAATTAAGTTTGATGATTTGGAAATGAATATGGGTAATATTATTTTTAGAGCTTTACACGTTTCCACCCCCGTTGCTTTTTTGAAAAATTTATTTTTTGTTTAAGGGCAGCAATGTTTTTCTCTGGAATAGTGATTTTAAATTCAGAGGTAATATGGTTGGTTTCTTCGACATTGTATTCTAGCTTCATCATTCCATATTTATAAAATACCTATTGAAAGTATGTATTCAAAACAGACCCCTCCTTAAATCTTAATGCGTTCGCTACTTGATTATGGCCGCAAAATAGTAGTTTGCAATTATTTAAACATATATTTAAATTTGCTCATAAACTCGTTAATTGCCTCTACAATTATCTGTGTTAAGATAACTCAACTATCAACGCTATCTTAAGAACATTCAAAACAGTTGCTAGAGCTCCCTTGATTTTAATGAAAAAGTTTTAGTTACCTCCCGAGGTTTAAGGAAAGGTTTATGTTTAGGAAAAATTACTATTTCGACCTAAAAATTGATAACTCGGAAAAATTATTGGAACTGTTACATATTATATAATACACTAAAAATAACCTAGAGTCAAAATAGTTTATTTAAAAATTGTTTAAGCTTGGTTCAAGAATCTGAGACACGTATATATTCTATAATAAACTAACAATTTGACACCAGCGCTAGAACGGTGGATTTGTCAATGAATAATTCAAAATTTTTCCTGATCCAGTGTCATTCAAACGACTAAAAATCAAAAAGAGAGAATAATAAAAAAGACTGTAGTAGAACGGACCCAATTCGATTTCGAAGTGTCGACCTTTTCTTAACTGCAACACACCAATACGTTTAAAATATGGGTTCTGGACCATCGTTTAATATTTGTGGTTATGTAACCACTGGAAATATTTCCTATAGATTCCTACTTAATCGATAAATGTTGAGTGTTACGCCTACAGTTTGAATAGTTTGTTGAACAGCTGAATTTGTTGTAATTAATTTTCAGGGTTGGCGCAGTCTACCTCGCGCAATGTAATCTTCGAGGTTGTAAACACGAAATTTAATATGTACGTAAATTACATAGCGATTTGTTGCGTTCTGATGAGGACAATTTAGACAACGTCAACAGCCAAACATGATAAAGTGTAGTAGTCATGATAAAGTAAGTTGCGCATTAATAAAATACGTAAAAACATCAATAATTACTTAAAACTAATTCTAACAACGATATATTTAAAATCTCTAATTAACTAGAGACATCTACATAAAAAATGGAATAGCTACTTATAATAAATATAATTTAAAAGATTATTTGCTTTGCGCGCCTTCTCTTATCATATAGACTTATCGCGATTGAAATTTTTTTCCGACCATGACAGTGTACAATTTTGATATTTTATTTTTTACTTCTACTTTGTTCCTTCTGATTGCTATTAGTGAGACCTGCGACCGTGCAATTACGTAAAAAAGTCGATTTATCAGCCGTGGTGTCGAAAGCTAAAATACCCAGTAAATGGGTTAACTAGTGAACTTAAACGTTCATTTGTAAGATGGACCTGTAAAAGAATGAAACGAGACATCGCCTTTGTGGCATCCAATTCAGTCTTATTCATAATGAATATTTAAGAAAAAAAAAATACATCACAGTCAATGAATAAATTTGACAAAATGATTTTTTTCTGTGAACATTTTGACATTTATTTGAACTGTTCAGTGATCAAAATATTTCAAGTTCAATTCAACTTCTTATTTTTTTTTTAGTTTGACCATATTTCAAAAGATGTCAGCAAACTATATATGGTTCGAATTTTTACTACCATTTTTATAGAGATGGCACTGTGAATTCTTAATTATAATTTTAAAGAAATATTTTTTTTTTATTATGCGATTTGTATAGAAAACATTTCTATTTATTTCAACTGTTTATGCCTGGCACAAATGTCTTGCCTAAATTTCCGATTAACTAAATTCATTGTTAGTTCACTCTAGCCGTTCATAGATGGCACAATGAAAAATTTCTCATGTATAATTAACAATTAAAGTAAAAAGAAACAATCTCCATAATATTTCTAATATGCGATTGATAAATCTGAACTAAGTTTTCAGTTTAAAACTAAATGTCTGGCACATTTTGGTATATGGACATTAGCGATATCTATCAATAACTGGTATCAACTAACCACCTATTGAGCTAGTCGGTAATTTATAAAAAAAAAATTGGTGTCAGGCACACAGTATAGGTCATATCATAAAGTTTAGTGCTGTATGCCTCACGCCGATTTGTCCAAATTTCCAACAATTCTCAAGGGTTGACGTTGTCGACGAGGTGTCGACAAGATTACGTATAAATTGGTAGATGACGCGTAAACGCCCTACTCTATTAATTTTACATTGCCGAGATATGTCCATAATGATTCCCGTTCATGTTGAATGCACAATAAAATATAATCTCGGATGACCACTCATTTGCCATTCTATTAACCGAAGAAATGGAAACGTAAATAGTCGAAATTGTTGTCGAACATGTGCCTTGCTTCTTGATTTTTTTTTCCACTTTCTTCCCTTTTTCTTCCCACTTTTCCGCCTTCTGTAAAGTTTTGGTTTTGCTGCCCGGTTTATTATCTTTCTCCGATGTATCGATGTTACTAAAATATTAATGGACAAAAGCACTACCGATTTTACATGGAATGGAAATAAGCATTAGCATTTGGAAATTTTAGCAAATACCCATGGCATATTAAAAACACTCAGTCGTAATTTGTTTGTCTGGTCACCACGGGATATTGAACCCAGGATCTCCCGAATATCAGTGTTCCACTTATAACGGTAATTAATCAAGTATTACCCAATATTATGTGCAACAATTTTTTTAAAAAATATAAAAAAATTGGGACATTTGTAGCTTAGGATTACAACTAAAATACTGGAAAATATTCTCAAACTTAGTGGAACCGAAAACTTAGATTTTATTTTTGTAGATATTTTATGGGCACATACAAATGCGGTTTTCATCGAACTACCGAGGCTTTTTTCATCAGACACAACAGTATAGAAGAACGAGGTTTGGTGTTACATGCCTTATTCCCGAATTTCGTTAAAAATGATATCAAGATGAAAAATGTTGAGTCACACAATCAAAATAGAAAGAATTTACAAAATTGGTTTACTCTTGAATGCAACATAAACTAATCATAGGGGATTACTGGAAAACAAACTAATGTAATTCAATGAATCATTGGAAAGTAATAATCATAAAATTTCTTTAAGTAACAGTATTTTTTTTTTTTAGTTACGAGTTATCCCATGTTTTGTGGAGCTTGTAAAATGTTGGTCAGCCGTGTTTTCTGTAACTATTTTGTGATTAAATAACTGATATTTACTTTAAAATATTTAGGGAAATTAATTTTTTTTTAAACTTAAGAAAAATATCAATAAGTCGTCGCCAGACTAAGTGAAAAAGTCGATGATTGTGAAGCAATTCCTAATCCTAATAATAGGAATCCGTCATAACTTCGGGTAAATGAATAAATTGTAATTATTTTATTTAACTAAATTAGGTTTAATTAACAAATTCATTATGCGACTTTTGAAATACAGGTTGTTTCCAAATACTAAGCGTAACAAACGTCTACCAAATTTTGGTTAGATATGGTAATCAACGAGATAATAATTTTAAGAAGTAAGCGGTTTTCCATAAAAATTTTCCGGTCTGCTTTAAATACCGCACAGGACAATAGATTTTTCCAATTTATCCGACAACGATTTTAAATTTTCCTTATTTTTACTTTTAATAAAACTTCCAAGAGCAGAAACAAAATTGATTGAATAATTCCGAATTACTAGTAAACATGAAAGGGATAATTTGGTAAATTATTGGGAATGCGACATGTTGTAGGGATGTTTCTGTTTTTGGATATGCCACCACATGCTCCTTTAATATAGAGTTAATACCTAACGTCACCTGTGGCACTATTCTGGCTTTCCCTGGGAATATGAAATTGGGAATTAGTTTGGTGTATATTTTTTTTAGGAAAAAAAGTTGATTGGGAAATTTTTGTTCCCCAAAATTTGTACAGGAAAAAATAATTCCCAATATATCTATGCTTCAAAAATATTTACACCAAACTAATTCCAACAGTAGACCCAAAAAATATAATTTAGACTAAAGTGCTATGAATTTTATTCCCCAATTCCCTATTCCCAGGGAAAACTAGAATATTGCCACTGGCAGACAAACAGGAATTCTCTTCTTAATAGTAATGACCCACATTTATCAATCTTGGCCAATTATAAATTTCTTAAATCATTAGACATTTTAATTTTCAACAACACCTCTACACAGTAATCAGTAGCTTTGCAAAAGCACGTTTTAATTACATTTTTTTTGCAATGGTTACACATATATCATCTTTATGTTACTTGAGTGGCGACTATGCTTATCTAAAAATAAATATTTGAGCCTGCTTTTTCATCAATTGTGTTATACGGCTCTGGTATAACCCGTAAACCTCACATTTTGCGTACATGATACCAAACTCTCGTAATCGAGTAACGATTAAGATCTTGTTCCAGCAATTAGGTTCCAGAGATATGACCCAAATTAATTAAAATTTAAAGCAATCGTGAAAAAATGGAAAAATATCTACATTTCTCCTAACACCCCAAAAAATAGGTAACCCTTCTTTAAATTCCACCTTTTCTACCAAAACATAAATTTTAAACGCAAACAATTTAAAATCGATTTTATTTCTATTCTGTTTTTTGTTGTTGTTTAATTCCGTGATCATTATTCACCGAACAACACCCTAATTTAAATTTTAACATTATTGTTTTGTAATATCATAATTTTCCTATAAATTTTCCATTTTTAGTTTTTGGTCTTGTTTTTTATATAAACCCTTTGAAAATTATTTTTTATGTGTAAAATTTATTTCTAAAATTTAAATTAAATTCATTATAAATATAAAAAAATATTTTGTTTATTTAACTCCGGATAGAATTAAAAAATTCTTTTTTCGTTATGCGGAAAGAAAACCACAAAGAAAAAATCGACTAGGTTTTGGGAGTTTTCTATTAATTTAATTAAGACTTGATGGTACTCAAAAATTAATTGGTTTTTGGTATCGACTCAATTTAAATGCCACAATAATATGTCCAAATTGGCTTCTTACTTTAATATATTTGTCTAAAAGTTTGGGCCATTATTTTCATTTTCATCAGGGCTGCTCCTAAATCTTGCATAATATAACAAATTAAGGACCTCAAATTTCGGACGCATGTGCTTAGTGTATGTATTTTGGTGCTTTAATCGAATCACCGTTTCAACTCATTTTAACTTTGTTTTTGATTGATCTTCTGGCCTCATCGCGCAATCCGTACCGAATTTTAATAATTAATCTGCTCCATAAAGCACCAACTTGTTCGAAATCGGCAATTCTTCCTTCACAATATTTGAGTATAGCACCCGTTCCATGTCGATCGAATTGGGCAACCGTCATTGCTATCAGTTAACGCAGGAAACGTTCACCTAATTTCTTTTTACGTTCCGCCATCTGCCTCTGAACTGCACTGGTGGTGTTAACTGGTTTGAATTCTATTGATCAGAAACACCTTTAGGTCATCCCACGTTGACAATTACTTTGCATCACCATCGAGGAGACGCTTAACTTATTTATAGTCTTTAATATGTTGGTCCACAAATAAGTGGCGGCGATGCCACTTTTCTAAAACGTAGCCCTCACTTCCATCAAACATAGTTGCTCAAGTCTTAATGGTGGAGCAACCGCCTCAGTTATCCTTTTCAACGTTCTCTCGTGTCTCATTAATCCGATTTCCCGATGCATCAAATTGAGTTCGCTCGTCGTAATGACTAGCTGCCGGTTCGGATAGTGCAGCGGATGTGACTCGAATACTTAAGTCGGTGTCAACTTGAATGATCTGCACTTCAGCTTTAGTCAGATTTTTTATTTTCCATCCAACTTACGTTGATCATTCGCAACGTTAAGCCGCCTTAGCTTATCCGTTGGATATCTCTAAACCTAGATAAGGATAATCCCGGTCGAGCCACCTATAGTAAGTAATATTTTCACTACTTCATTTATTCAAATATCGAAAGTAAAATGCCAAATTCGTCATTATAACATAACCCATGTAAATTGCGATAATTGTTGTGTCTGTCGACTGTATAGTCGTTAAAATATTGTATTACCTATTATGAGACACCGGGACCATAATTATAATACCCAAAGTGGGGAAGATTAAATTACCAGAGGCAAAGCAGAGATTGGTTTGAGATATACGCACTGTGATTCGGCGGCTCTCGAAGGTGTTTGAGAATTAAAATCTGTTTACGTGCGGGACAGTCAATTAATACAAGAATCGACAAAACTGACCTACCAATGAACAGATGACTGATGCTGGATGGAATAAAATATTCGTGGGATCGTAATTTTTATACGATTTTTATCCAAGTATGGCCGAGTAAATTTCAACTTCTCAAGCAAGTAGCAAAATTTTCACCTCGTACTTTTACACATCAGACAAACATCAACTGCTGCTGGTTTAACTAAGGCTTTCATATTAGACGTAGAAAGTTTTGATTATGTCATTGAAGCCCTTATGTTTAAATATAAAAAATCGAATTTGCTGTATAATGATGAACTCGATAAAATGGATTTAAGAGAGTAGCAATCCACGAAGCGATGTAAAAAGGAACAGTTTCTATGGCAAAATCTGGTGTCCGGATGATGAAGTAACAGGACGTGATGAGGCCACCAAAAACTGAAAGAAGTCACCAAATTCTTAAAGAGCCCGGATAACTTGTTGTATTTGGGTGCAAATCACCGTTCAGATTATTATAGTATTTTTGAGGTTATTTATAACGGGTATACCTGATCTATTTAAGACAGCAAAACAACGTGCAGTCTTTGTGATACTTAGTCTTTTGCTAATCCAGTAAGTTTCACACAGCCCTAAACAACCTACAAAACAGTCAAACAAACATTAAACTTTTGTTGTTTAAAGCTTATCGATTGATCATAAAAAAATTGGTTTAAAATATATAATATGTAAAAGCACTGTCAATTCCATTATTAACAATATTACAATATTAAGGGATT
This sequence comes from Nephrotoma flavescens, assembly GCA_932526605.1. Classification (NCBI taxonomy): domain Eukaryota; kingdom Metazoa; phylum Arthropoda; class Insecta; order Diptera; family Tipulidae; genus Nephrotoma; species Nephrotoma flavescens. The sequence goes on along the minus strand of OW052222.1, from coordinate 253,243,069 downwards.
ACGCGAAAATAAAATATTAAAAAATTTGTAACACCTTGCTTCACGAGAGAGGATTACCGTACTAAGTACATACAAGTCTTGTATCTTTTGTTTACAATCTCTACATGCATGCGAAATTTTATTGTATCGTCCTAAATACCAAGAATTAGTATTCCTGTATTTGTTACGTTTCGCTCCTATATACATTCTAAATTCATTAAAATTAACTTAACCACCGCACACACCAGCAACAAAAGCACATTGAAAAGGACGAAGAAAGGATTTTATTTTTAAATATGAAAAAGCTATTATTAAAAAAAAATTGTTGGAGTTGGTCTTGTAACGGCAACTAACATGCTTTTAAACTTTTCAATAAAAGCCAAAAAATAAATAAAACAATATTACTTAACAAATACTGGTTTGGATTTTCATCCAAGTTTTTTTTTTTATTTATTTTAAAAATTTTCACTTTTGTTAGATTTTCAATGTGCAGATACATCGTGTACAGCAGAGTATAAAATTTCTCGGTGATTTTTATTTTTCATACCATTTTGGTAACAAACTGTGAACCAAAACAGCATCTCTTTATTTTTGGGCATGGTCGTTGATTTGGTGTGATTTGGTATGGGGCAGTGGGTCGCAAATGAAATAAAATATTAAAAAGTACATTACAATTTTTTTTTTTTTGCGCGAACTGTATGATACGATTATAACACAAATAAGTACACCAGGATAAAAATATATGTATATAAAAAAAACATGAAAAGTTTAAAAATAAAATTGAATTTTCCTAACAGCTTTAAGGCATTTGCCCAACATCAAACATTATGAATACATTTTTCATGAATACAATTTTTTTTTGTTTGTTTTTTTTAGTTTTCTGCATTTTTGTTTTTTTCACTTTGGTTTTTTGATTTTGGAATAATTTGTCGACCCAATTTGTGCGTTTTTGTGATTGTTCTGGAAATTTACGCTGTTTCGAAATTGTTTTGAAATAAAAAGTTAAATGTTTGATTTGGAAACATAAATTGGCAAACAATTACTGAAATTGTTATTTTTAATTCGTACAATTATAATTGCTATATTTATTCGATCTCCCTACTCCTTCATGCCCTTTTAGTCAATGGAATCTTATGTTTTTTTAATCCAAAGATTCTGAAATTCATGTTTTGTAACTCTCTTCGAATTGCCTCATCAATGCGATAATTTCAAAGCGATATCTTGCAAAACCTTTTCCTGATTAAGACCTGTTTGGTGGCCTCATCGTCTCGATCTTTTACTAAAGATATTATAAATAATAAATAAAATTGTCATCTGAGTTTTCTAGCGTCTTATTGTCAGAACGTTCTCCCTATAAATTTGGCTGAAAACAAATGTATGAATGTGATTGGCCGGTACGAGAAATATAGTTCAAATATGGTATACTATATTGGTATATTATTGAATGGCCTGCCTATTAATTTGAACTAATTTCAGGTGCATATTGTGAAAATTCTATTAGTCAACTCTTTCCGATACGTACTGTGGGAAAATTAACATTACTTTCTTGTTTTAATGGTCAAATTAATTAATCTTGCGGAATTATTAAAACGAAATGTACGACCAGGCAATTTAGTGAGACTCCCGGATGAGGCCCGGCCCGGCCGTACACTCTTACTACATTTAACAAGATAGAACGTTAGGATAAGCATGTTAAATACGAATTGACCCAGTTACATACACCTAAGTAGTCAATAGTAAATTGCTAGTTAAAAATATAATGTAATTTATGGTATACAGTTTCAGCAATCATCATCGTAAAAGAAATTTATAATTTAATTACGTTGGTAAATTTCCTGAAATAAAAAAATGGTAAATCTCCTGAAATAAAACGTCATTATTATGAGTGGAAATCCATGAAATTTCATTATTTAGAACAATGTACATGTATACTGCATCAAAGCAGGAAAAGAACGCACCACTTTTCTATCTTCAACTGGCTTTGCAAATCTGATATGTTAATGTATTAGTTAAATAAAAAAGCAGTTAAATAAAAAGTTAAATCATGTGAAGTCACTTGTCTTTTTACCATTCGTAATCTAACACAAACATGCTTATTTCTAAAAATAAAATAAAAATGAACCAAACGAAATCTAGTTGCAATAGAAAAACGAAGTTTATAAGCAAAACGACATCAATGCCGACCACCGGCTCATCCCTCAACTTTTTCACAAGAAAAAAAATATATGACGCTGATACAAAATCGCTAATATTTTAAAGTTATTTTGTTCACAGATCTTCAGTATTTGGATAAATCGTTTTATATCAGGCAATTTTAACCATAACTGGTGGCATCATACCGGACAAGTGGTGCAGTGGTGGGTGTGCTTGGGTTCGAATCCCATCAGAGGCTAGATGCAAATCGAATTTTCATCATCGATTACAATCGACGATGTTAATAAACACAACTATATGACCCTCTGATGGAGGGGGACATATCAATGTACAGGTTGACATTGCAATGTGCAGTTGGTATACTGTAGTTGTGTAAGTAGGTGAATGGGTTAATGATGTGGCGTGAATGCTTGGTATCACAATGGGCCAAGAATGGCCTAAGTGTCGAACGCTAATACTAAACTAATTAGAGATTTCATGGGTCCGTGAATTATTTCAAAGGTTTCTATAGATTTAAAATCATGCAGGATTACTCTTAAGTAAGTACAATAAATTTGGGAGATGATGGAAGACACTATTCTGAACAAAAGATCTGTCATCTTCCTATATCCTATCTGTAACCGTTATAATCAAGGATCTACCGTAAAATTAGTCACTTTGATTTTAACTAATAACTTTAAAATTATTACTTACAAATTTCTCAAATAAACGTTTCCTTATCGCAAATTTATTAGTTAGAACAAATAATAAGGTGAATTATTAATAAGTACACTTCACACTGAAAAAGTGTGAAAATTTTTAATTTTTTGATCAATACAACTAACACCCTAAAACCACAGTAAATCTTCCAAATAGTTTAAAAACACGCAAGAACGATTACATTAAAGATGATTTTTTTAAAGAAATATTAAAAAAGTCAATCATAATTAAGGATCCCATTTTAATATTTCTGGGGGCTGGGAAAGAGATTTTGGAAATTGTATCTGGTCACATAACCCGCTACGAGTGTTATCTAGAAAGTTTCTGACCTAACATAGATACAAGACATCATTTCTTTAAAATTATTTTAATTTCTCTACATAGTCTCCTTGTTAGTCTATACACTTATCCCAGCGATGAGCCCGTCCAAATAGTACTAGGCGTCTTTCTATTCAACGGGGCTAGACCTAATGAGTAAGGGACATGGTCAAGCAATTCAAACCGTAATTCGTGGATTTTCTCCCTGGCAACCGCGAAGGTGTGAGACGGCGCATCGTGTTGGTGGAGCAAGATTTTTTCTGCAAATGTGTCCGTGTTTCCGCAATTTCTGCCTTCAGCTTGTCACGTAATGATGCATAGTATGCTCTTGTAATGGTTTTCCCTTTTCGAAGATAATCGATCAAGATAACTTCATGATGTCTAGTACCAGAAAACAGTCGCCATCACTTCTCAGCCGAAGTCACAGCCTTTGTGTTTTTGAGCCGATGTCTTGTTAGCAGTTCACTGTTTTGACAATATATTTTTGATTCTGGATTGTGTTGGTGTATTCAAGTTTCATCAACCGTAATTATTTGGTCAAAAACTCTAGTTTATTGAGGTTAAACCGCGCAAACAGAGCGTTGGAAATGTACATTCGAACACGTTTTTGGTCCAATATGAGCAAACGCGGCACCCAACGCTCGGACAATTTTGATCCCTTTATATTGAGACATTTGCCAATTGGCAGTAGGTAAAAGGCACTCTGTTTGAGTCATTTTTATGTGACAATCTACTATACAAAATATCATATGCGGTTTCGGGCTTATAATTCATGAAGTTAACGATCATATCTCTATTTTATTTTTTTTGCTGCCATTCTCATCTTTATTGTTCCGTCCTCGCCTTTGGCGGAAAACAACTATTGTAAAATTTACTGTAAGCTTAAGAGCGTTCTTTACTAAATTAAATTTGTTGTTGAACCTAACCAAAAATTTAATTTCAATGTGTCTATTTATACATCATTTCTTTACCATTTGAACCTACCTAATAGAGGAACTCCGTATTTGCATACCAAACAATTCCCTTGCAACAACCCCTGCCGATACAGGACTATCGGCAATTTTCTGAGTCAATGTTCGGTAATGTGTTTCTATAATATAAAATTGAAATATGTAAAAACGAACAAAACTGTTGTATTTTCCGATCGAGCTTGCACAACTTCTCCAAATTTGAGAGCTAATAGCAAAATATTAAAAGAAATTTTCGTGAAAAGGAAAATCACAATGCGCGCAGTTTATGTACACGGTTTTGAACCATATTAAATGATTTTTTCAGCGATAAAAGATACCGATTTTAATTTCTTCTTTAAACCTCAAGCACGTGGAACACATATCTGTGCTTGGAGTTTTCAAATTTATGTTGAATCTAGTACAAAAAATCATGCGGAAGTAACTTTCTCTGACCTGGATTTCAGGATGTATATAAGTTGATATTGCCTCCACATTTTCGCAATTAACAGGTGAGATTATTTTGAATGACTTCGACGGTCTTTCCCTTTCTTTCAAATTTTAATTTACACCTATCACCTACTCGATTCGGTTTTCGACTGGAAATGCTGTTTGCAAATTATATACCACCTTGAAGAACCAATATATAAAATTTTTTAAAAAACATTATAATACACTGCCAGTAAATTGTTGTTTCGCGATCGTATGTAATGCTTAATCGTTAGCAATTTCCGGAGATCATCTTTCGCTCGATCTATTCGTTTTGGTGATTCAATTGAACAATATTTCAAAAAAAAGCATCTTGAGGTTTTGCTTTTCTTTTTGTAAAATGAGTTCGCAAAATTTAGTGCATCACCTTGCTTGATGCACTTGAAAATTGTACCCTTGTGACTGGACACCATTTTTGGAAGCTTAGTATATACTACTTGTATAAGATTTTTTCGGCTTTTGGAAACATCTTACAATGTTTATGACTATTTTAGTTAGTCACAGAAAACAAAGAGAGCATTTACGCATATATCTACCACAAAAAGTAGAAAAATTTACTCCGCCTCATTTTAACCCCATGGGAGCGTGTAAAAATGAATCGCATCGTTTTGCTACAAGTAACACATGCATAAAAAACTCGATTGGAATGGAACTGGTTTGAATGTGTGACAGAGATGAAATAGAGTCGGTTTGCAACCAGCCAGACATTTTGATCCTCTTTTTAAACGTGAATACGACTGGTTTGACGAGATTAAGTTAAATAATTTGATTTGACACAAACCTTTACAAAAATGAGAACTTCCTTAGGTCTCTTTTGGCAGCATGGTTTCGTACTGATAAAAAATTGGTATATATACTCATCAGGTTGCAACGACCAAACTGCAAAAATTCAACTCTTACTTTGTACCGATAGTACAAAGCAAAGACTTATCGATTTAGCGAATTATTTCACCAAACCAGAAACTGCTGCAAATTCTCACTATGTATGTGTACTAAGCCAACACAATATAATTAAGAAGTTTTTAAAATCGTCCGTGATATTAATTATGATTTTTATTAGATTTTTTCGGCTTTTCGGACAAAGTATTATTTGGCATCTTACTTAGTAGTATAGTTATCTATAATTAACTATATTAAATTTAAAAAATAGTAATGAACTGCGTACCTTCTAACTTTTTCGCTTCAACGATAATCGTACAACAGCTTTTCTTTCTATTGTATTGGGGCTGTATTAAAGTTGACGTTTCTTGGCAACCCATTGCCAAGGAATTTTTTGACGTATTGCATTTTTCGCGTTAAGAAGGAATACAATCGTTTTGCTACAAGTATTATACACATGCATAAAAAACTCGATTGGAATGGAACGGTTTTTAATGTGTGACAGAGATGGCATTGAGTTAGTTTGCAACTAGCCAGACATTTTGATCCTCGTTTTAAACATGAATACGACTGGTTTGACCAGATTAAGTTGAATAATTTGATTATATTGAACTAAAAAAGCATACCCTCATAATCACCTTAATTTTTTTAAATGTGGAAACGACACCGGTTTGCTTCTAAACTAAACAAATATTTCTTCGTGTTCTAAACTAGGTTTTACTCCAATGTAAGAGGATTCTAAGGATTCTAGTAACAAAACCCAAACAATGACATGGTAAATAGAATTTTCTACCACCTTTTCGATTTGAGTTGTGCTAGCTTTAAAATTAAAAACCCGATATTTTATAAACAAAAGATGGTGCCTAAAATTTCCTAGGTGGTTACTAAGCCTAAATAGAACTTTTAATTATTCACATGAGATGTTCTGTGTTGAGCTTTCTCTAGCAAAATCCAATGTTTTATCAAAAATAAATGGGACCTTTAAAATTACGATGCAATTATTGTAATTGTAATTTACATGTATTGTAATTTACATGTCCTGCTGCTAAATTTAGGTAAAATTATTCGATAGAAAGAAAAGCAGAAATAGCTATTTCCCTTTATTGCAAGGAACGCAGTTTAAGTTAAATGAAATTTTACATATAAAAATAACAAACGAAAACTAAAATTTCACCGTGGAATTTTATTTTGGGTACACAGTTTCGCCAGTGAAATTGGTATTTTTTGTAGGCTTTCACTGCATTTGTATCTGCAGGTACGATAAAAGTGAGCTAAATTTATGGAATATTAATTATATTTACTTGTTATTGTGTACAGTTTCAAAAATTATATTCAAGAGTTTTAAAATATGGCGGGGGGAAATTTTGTAGATGTTGAGTTTTGAACGAAAATTTGACATGAACCTATTTGCACTAAAATTTTACGAAAACCGATAAACTAATTTTTCCTAAAATAATTTATCTGATTAATTTTGGAGAACAGCGAAAATTTTTTTTCGCAACTGCTTACTATAGAAGGAAATCACCTCGACAACCTGTTTCACTTATATCCACTTTGTTGTTTAAACTCAACAAAGTGGATCACTTTTCTGCACTCACTTTTTCTAAAAAGCTTCCTCGAAAAAAAAGCTCCATCGAATATAATTCAGTTTACTAACCGAAGTGAACTTTTTAACGAAAAGTGTAGCGACACAAATTAATGAAAAGTGTAGCTACACAAATTAACAAAAAATGTATATTTGATGCTAATATCGGGATCAAATTTTATCAAAATAATTCTAGTCTGAAGGTTGGGGTTATTAAATTGACCATATTATAATATTCATTAAACTCATCGATTTAAAAATTATCGAGAAGCTATCCTAGATCATTTTTACGTGGTTAAAAGTTTTTAAGAGGACGATTTGTCCACTTTTAGAAAATATGAGCCCACACTCTTGGTAATAACTCTGAGTTTTCTGGAATCGGTCGTAGTGTAACAGGTATTTTGACAAATATTAGGATATTCATTAAATTTATCGATTTAATAATTATCGAGGAACAACCCCAAATTTAGAAGGTATATGCCCATAATTGGTAACATCTCTGGGTTTTCAGCAAACAGCCATAGTCTTGACGAATATTTAAATTTTTCATAAATTGTACACATTAAAACGTGTAGAGCCATCTCATATTCTATTATTTTAATGTGGTTAACTGTTCCGAACAGCTGAATATGTCCAGTCTTAAGCGATATATGCTCACACTTGGTAACATCTCTAAAATTCTTAGAATCGGCCATAGCGTAGTATTTTGAAGAATATTTGAATTTTATGATATTTACGTCCTAAAACTTGTGCGGAGCCACCCCAAAACTATTTATTTCAATTTAGTAAACTGTTTTGAACAGCTCAAGTTGTCCACTGTTATATGGTATATGCCTACACTAGGTAACATCTCAGATGTTTTTAATCGGCCATAGTATCGCATATGGATATTATTTCAAACATTTGAAGAATTATTTTTTTTTAATAACCCTAAACTTTAGACTAGAATTATTTAATTATAGTAATATAATATAATTTGACCCCGATATTTGCATCAAATATACTTTTTTGGTGATCTTTGTTAGTAAAGGTTTGCTATTTACACTTTCCATTACTACACTTTTTAGAACTTACACTTTTCGTTAATTAAGCTACACAAATTCTCGTTAATAAGTTTAATTCGGTAGTTTACAAAGTCATCTAAATTATGTTAGTATTACAACTAGCTACGTGTCACATTATCGCATTGTGAATATTTATTTCGTTTTCATTACGTACCAATAATAATTAACAAATTACCATACCATAAAAATTAATTTTAACCACAAATATATGGTTTACTATCTTTAAGGCACATACCACCCATAAATAAACGAATTCAAATAAATTTATGGCATAAAGATGTAACCACATAAAACGCCATCATCAACATCACCTAAAATAAACATGACATTATTTTATAGTGTATATATATCGATGAACCATAAAAATGAACTACTAAAAAAATAAAAAATCAGGGATGGGCACAAGTAGTGAAAATACATAAAATTTAATTGTGTTAAAAATAGCCGAGTTATCTAAAATGTATAGTTTATTACATTTAATATTGTTTTATCCTCAATCTAATTCGGGTCGTTTATATAGTTTCGTCTTCTGATTATATCATGTTTCCAAGTCTCGTCACCCAGAAAGAAAATATATTCAAACCCCTTCCTTATATGTTTTTTAACACTTTGTTTTAGTGGGTATGTATTGCCGATATAATTTTTTTTTTTGTCAACGGAATGTAAAATTAAGGGTGTGTCCCTAATTTCTAATTCATTTTCGGATAAATAATAAACAAATAAAAAATATTAGGTTTTCTTAAAATATTTATTTTATATTGTCGATATCGAAATTTATTGCTAAAATTATTTACAAGGAAATTGGTAACGTTTTAAATTAATACACAAATCCATCGATAAATGGTGTACATTATATTTTATCAACGATGAAAATAGAAATAAAAAAAATTTCCAATTTATTTCGATATAATATTGAAATAATTAAAATACAAAATGGAATAATAAAATTGTGAAATCCTTGGAAAATGAAGGTTATAAAATCGTAAGAAAAATAAAATGATTGAAAAATGTGGTTTCAGTATTTTATTTTTTGGTTTGTTGTTTTTGATAGAATTTTTAAAGAATACCGACCGAAACATCGGGAAAATTATGGATTTTTTTTTTAATGATTTGATAATTAATATTGGGTTTCTCAATTCTCCCGGAGCTTTTTTAAACTTTTCTTGTTAAATAAATATTTTTATTCGTATAAAATTTAATAAAGGTTGCCAAGCAATTGATATCCATATATCATCAAACATCGGTCTGTGTGTGTTTTTTTTTAAGACAAAATTGTCCAGTTTCGTGTCTCTCTTTCAAAATGACAAAAAATTTATATAATTTTTGAGACCTTTTAATAGAAAGTATATAACATTCTTTTCTTATTAAGTTTTTGTGTATAACAATACAATAAATAACCAAAATTGTCTAGACTTTGTGAAAAAGAATATTTCAGATTATGAAAAAAAAAAGTTTTATCCTAATTTTTTTTACTTTTTTCCTAATATCTTTTATAGAAATCTTGAAGAAATATGTTTTTATTTTATATAACTTAAATGTTTTGTTAGTATAAGCATAATATCTTAAACGGTTGTATTTGTGTGTAGATCAGATAATTTTTATTGTTCGACTCCTTTGAGTATACTTTTGTGTATTATAAGAATAGGTAGTTTACGACTATAAGACTAATTTTCACTTGGCAAATTTTCCAATGGGATCATAAAGTTCATATAAACTGGTATAGTTTTGCGGTGATAAGATCTAAGATACGAAAGTACAAATTATTGATTTTGTATACAGAAGATATTATATTGTAATATTAATTACAAAACAATTAATTTTTTAAGAAACATAAACCCTATGATAACAAGGTTTTTTGTCAAACAATGAACAGTCATATTTTTTATTTTAAAACAGTTTTTCCCTTTACTAATGTAAATGTTTGTCGGAATGTCTTTTTCATCTCATTTTCCTTCCTTCCTTCTGTTGAAATTATATAAATATCTGAATAATTTTATATATGCAGTTCTGTGCATCAAAGAGTTTTGATTTTCAGTTTATATGAGTAGACTGTTAGGCAATTATGCGGTATCGAAAAATATGGTGAGTTAGTCCGCCTTAAGAAAGTTAGTAAGATTCTTTTGGCTAAACTAGCTACTCACCAACTATACCATCAAAATATTCGAAGTAAAAATCGAATTAAAAAATTTACAGGCACTTGCAAGTAATTTGATAACTCCAATGGAATCCGCATATTACGTAGCATGACATTACCCAATTATCCCCTTCCCCCCCCCCCCCCCTCACGACAAATGAAAATCAAATGTGCTGAATATCGAGTTAAATATACGCAGTGCCCTACAAATTGGTTCCGAAAGACCGTAGTTTGTACATGATTGATCGTTGCATGTATCAATCAGCCGCTTTGACGCATACGACGTTCGGGAGTGGAGAGATTTAACCGTTGTGCAGTTTCGTGCAATTGATGCGAGAGTTGAAAACATCTCTAACTCAGAATGCAGCTCTAACATCCCATCGATAGTCTAAACGTTGTATATTTAATAAATTAGAGCGATCTTGATAATGCTGAAATACACTGTGCAAAACAAAAAACGCAACAGTAAATTTTTTTAGAAAAAATACCCTATTTTCAAACGCTTCTATCTTGGTGAAATGTCGTTTTAATTTTTTTTTTTTTACTTTTAAAATGTAGCAAATTTAGTCTACTTTCCGATGCTGATATCCGTTTTTTATTATTTTAGTTTATAACTTTCTTTTGAGTCAAACAAAAATGTTTTCAACGAGAAAAAAATCCCAAACTTTAAGACTGCCAACGAACTATCCTGATGTGTCATTCACGAATAAAAATAAGCCGTTTTGTAGAGAATTTCGGAACCTTGAGAATGAGACTATTGAAATTGATGTGCGACAAATCGCTGTTGAGTTATTGTAGTTTTAGCGAACTATTGTTAACACCATGAAATGTGTTTTTGCTAAGAAGTTTGTTATAACAATTTTTCGTGGAGTGCAAAGTTTACAAGATAAAACTTAAGATTTTTGTCGTAAACAACAACAGCGATTCGTCGTACATCAATTTCAATAGTCTCATTCTCAAGGTTTCTAAATTCTACAAAATTTGGCTTTTATGGATCGTGAATAACACATCAGAATAGTTCGTTGGCAGTCTTAAAGTTTGGGATTTTTTTCTCGTTAAAAACATTTTTATTTGACTCAAAAAAAGTCATAAAAATTAAAATATTAAAAACAGACATCAACATCGGAAAACTATTTTTTCTAAAAGATTTACTGTTGCGTTTTTTGTTTTGCGCAGTGTGTAAAATCGGTTGTCCTACTAGATGGCAGAATATGAGATGTGTACAATACAAATTGTTATCGGATAATCTCTATACTCTTCAGATGACACCGGTATATGATAGCGGCCATGCGGTGGATGTATGCTCTAACATTGATCGGGAAAATCTTTACAATTTCGATTGATGAAGCCTGACATATTGTACGGATTTGGGACAATAATGTTAATTTTTCGATTAAAAGTTGCATCAGTTAAAAACCGCTCCTAGATCAGATATGAACTCCACTGTGTCAGATTTCTACATTTACTCACATGTAGTCTGTTACCAGTTGACCATTTAGAAAATCTAACCCGAGGAAAAATGTTCATGTCATCGGCGAAAAGATAGCAACTTGTGAATTTAAAGCAATGAACGACATCGTTGTTAAATAATAAAAATGGCGGAGGGCCACCTGAGGTCACGTAAAATACTTTGGAAAATTAACCCAGAAGTTTTACAGTTGGTTGGCGGCCTGAAAAGTTATAGTGCAACCATTCTATAGAAATGAATTGGCACCCCAAATGCCTCAACTTATCGCTAAGTGATTGAATTGAATGGCCAATCTTGTCGAATGCCTTCGCAAAATCTGTATAGCCAACGCAAAGATGATCAATATATAATATATACATAATTAGAAACCTGCGAACAAAATGCATTTTTGATACAAATCAGCGAACTAACCCACATCGTAAACAAAAACTTATGTAAAGAAAAAATTTGTAAAAGAAAAATATTTTTATTCTCTATGTTGTCTGTTCTCGCTCACAAAAGTCGAAAATAATACAACTTTCACTTTTTCGATTCGATTTTTTTCGATTCGAAGTGATAGTACAACATACCGCCCCAGATTTTGTTGATTACGATAACATGGCAGATAAGGCTATTACCTGATGAAGTAAATGGAAAACGTGATAACAGGTCCCTATCAGGTGCTGGATGTTTAACAAATTCAGATGAATTGTTCTTTGGTTTTTAAACGGAATTTTGTTGTAATTAAAAATTTGTTTAAATTTGAAATAAGGCCACAGTTATAATATATAACTTGCGTATTTTTGTTAGCAGATTTAGGTGAAACTTAATTTGATTTATTAAAACGGAATTTTAAAATAAATTGTCCATAAAGCAATGGAGATATCGTATTAAATGGACTTTCCAAATTTTCCGGCGACTTTTCTAAATATGATATAGCTGATCGTTTTGGTATTACGATTATCGGGTGATTGGATATGTGATATGTATTTCTTAGAGAATTAGGGTTATTAATTTATTATATGTACGAATCTTACGCCACTTCTGGACTTTCAGCTAAAAATTACTGAGACCCCACAATTTATGAGAAAAGAAGTATGGAGTTCCACCCAATATTTCTAGGCTGTAGAAGATCTAAATATTTAATCTGAAAGAGTTTCATAATCATCACCGATGTATAATCGAATTTGACACAAATTGGTTTAGAAATGCCTATAGTTCCAATGCCACAACTTAAATTTCATTTAACCTCGGTAATCAATATTCAAGTTTTTGTGTAATTTGGAATCGTATTCCAGAACTTAAAAATACAAGAAAGTCAAACTCAAAATTTATTAATAAAGATTTATTTAACTAGCCCATATTTCAGTTCACTTAAATCGTTAACAAATTGGCTACCTGCATTTGTATGTTATATTAATTATCGTCTATATTTTATCATTAGAATATATTGCAGTTGAAAGTACACGATTATTATTTATTGTAAAATAATGAAGAACAAAATAGGAATTTAAAATTTCGTTTTTCTGTTTATAATATTTAAAGGGCTGAGGAAAAATAATTTTGTAGAAATAACAACACATCATAATTATATTCTAATTTTACGTCATTTTCAAAACAAAAAATATTTGAATGTGTGTACGTTTTAAATGAAAGTTTATTATAGCACATACATTCATAGGAAAAATAAAAAATATTTTCAATACATTCATTCATCTAATAAACAAAAAATATAAAAATTATTTTGTATATATACATTTGCTCATCTTCCTTCAATTTCCATTTCCATATTTCTACTTTCTACTAAATAAATAACAAACCAACAACATGATCATCGGCATCGATCGACACGATAATAAAAAAAAGTATGAAGAGAGAAAACACACAACATAGAGAATTTAATATATTTTTATTTTTCAAATTTTTAACTTCACATGACTTTCTGTTTACGATGTGGGTTAGTTCGCGGATTTGTATCAAAAATGCATTTTGTTCGCAGGTTTCTATCTATGTATATTGAAGTTAATAAGGTTCGACCTCTCTGAAAAAACCTGTTGTGCTGAATATATAATAGGTTTAATGTGGAAACTTTATACTTTATGAATCATAAAAGATTTTGATATGACAGGTATAATGGCTTTTCCAAATCCGTCGTGACCGGCCATCAACATTAATTTGAAGCTTGCAATTAAGAACATCCTGTTCTGTGAACCTGATAAAGTTAAACCTTTCAAAGACTTCAGAATGTTGTGGTACAGTAGATGGTATCGAAACTGGATCATATAGGGAAGCGAAAAATCTCGCAAACAACTCACAATTACTCGAGGGATAACTAGCGACCGAACTCTGGTAGGTAGATGGGAAGGTACTTTTTTCCTGGTATTCAAGAAATTCCAAATATATTTAGAACAAAACGTCAACTCTTCCTCAATTCACCTTATATAATTACTATACAAAAACCAATTTAGACTTTTCCCGGGTTCTATCAAAATCTGGGGAGCAATCTATTGCTACCCAGACTGCTCGGTATAGTTTGGACAGTCTCTGTGCTTTGCTGCGACCTTTCTCCAGATTCATTAACTCCTTATTATACCAATGCTCCGAAAGCCAGCTTTATTTTTAATCAACGGAAGGTCTCTTTCCATACTATTTTCCATACTACATTCCGGCAACGTTGAATTCCAATTGCTATTTCTGAAGAAACCTAAAAATACAAAGCATTATTAGCAAAAATCAGAGCCAGCTTATCTCTTCTGTTGCTAGTACGATTTAGTTTAGTTGTCAGTATGCTAGTAATGTCGTCTATAATCGATAAAGCTCTTTCGTTCGTAGAAGATGGGGTAAATATGTCGTTAAAATCTATCCAGTCGCTGAGTCGTAGTCAGATAAGATGCGGGATCGATGAAATTGATAATCACGTTGTAGCAATCCAGATCTGATTCATATTTAGCATAGACAGCGGCAAACATAATTGATGAACTAGCCACATTAGCTCAGACAACAATGACGTCAAGATTAGGTAGTGAATCTTTTATGGCAATCAGTACCTCGTCTCCTCTATATGGGTGGTATCAAAATAAATTATATCAGCCCCAAGACGAAAACTTTTGGCTTTATTTTTGATACTGGATGCGTTATGGTAATAAAGCAAAAGTCTACTTGTACAAAGCTCAAAACGCACTCATCCACATTTTGTAAAATTATCAAATTTAGTGTACCAAATTATATCTTGGTGCTTCTACTATACGATATAATTGTCGAGTATCGGGGGCAAGTGGAATTTATAATAGTTTTAGTTATAGAGAATAGAATTGTTGCACTACAGCCATTACCAAACGGAGAACCAAGTTATGTATATTCAGCTGTATTTTGTAGTCGAGTCGTTTCTCATTTCAAGTGACTTATATGTATATGATCGCAGTCACTACAAAACGACGTATTTTACACGGGAGATTTTCTTTCATGAGGTTAAATTTATGAATCTATATGTATGTTATATAAATTTTGAAACTCTCAGCAAATTACTAGGCAATTAAAATACATTTTTATGGTTATGTTTTGCCATTTTAATTTACACTTACAGTGTTAAGACGTCGATTTTCTCTTAATTTTAAATTAAAAATTAATAATTAAAATTTTTGAAAACCTTAATTATATTTTTCATTAAGTCTACAGTCTGCTATACTGCTTTAATATAAAAACCTATAAATTGGCTGACAATATTTACGGATTTTTTGACATTTAAAGAAATTATTATGAGACTAAAATGCCTAGAAATGATATGTGTTTGAAAATTATTTATCAATACATTGAAAAAAAATATACACATAAATAAAATATCATGAGAGAAAGGGTCAGCGGTTTTGCATAGTGTAGACCTCGTGTTATGCCTTTTCTAGTCACCTCAAAATTTCACCCGTCTCAAAATGACAGTTTTTAAAGGCACATTTAGTGTTGCGTTCTTTCGTTCCTTTCTTCGTTCTGAAATTTTTTTTAAACCAATTTCATTGGTTGATGACGTTTTTTTTTCTTTTGAATTTTTTCCAGCAAGTTTGATTGATTTAAAAAAAAAATCAGAGAGAAGGAAGGAACGAACGAACGCAACACTGAATCTGGCCTAATTGTTTCTTTCGCTTCAAGTCTCTTATTTTGGTATGGCAATTGGCAAATGTTTCATACAAATAACAGTACTTGAAACAACTCGACTAGTGGAACAAAGCTGCAAAATGACTTAATTTCCAAGAATGCAATGAAGTGACTCTGAAAATGACTGGCCAACAACAGGGAAAAGAGCTTTGCAACTAAAAACAGATACACAATACCCTTTTATTTATATATAGAACATATGATCCTTTACAAAATTCTCATGGGAGGATTGCGATATCTCTTTGGTCTACGCCAAGTAGGCTATGCCTCTAATGAGTGATGGTTCACGATAATTGACAAAATCATTATGTTGGCAAGTAACCTTTGTCATCAATTTGGTGTTGGCATGTACGCAAAAATAGATGCAGAAAGAATGTGTTACATTTGAACTTATTTCAAAGTTTTAACTCACTTGTGTCTGTGATTCATATTTACATCGACGAAATATCACGAACAATGACGTAACAGGTGGAGAGCTGGATGACTTTGCATCATACCATCATGTTGCACACTGGCAAATGTACGCAATTATGGTCGACGTGACCTATTTTTCACATTGCCATGCAATGCGAAGGAGAAAGAACTTCAGTATTAGTTTCTTCCTGGATAAACGTTCCTGGATATTAGTTTCTTCCTGGATAAAATGGACAGACATGATCTCTTGGCTAGAGGATTCCGGTTACTAATATTGATTTATTTAATGACAAAATTTAATGATCGTGAAATACATACCAAAAATTTACACTCGTTGTAAATATCAAATAATTTTCTAACGATTTGAGATAAATACGAGAACGATGACACATTTTGCTAAAAATTGTAATATTCTAAAGAAGGAATGCTTTTATATCTCTGATCCTAGAAATGTTCACGGGCCACCTATACACCAAATAGCTAAATCCACCCCCATTTGTGCACGGAGAACGGGATTTACATATTATGATGATTTTAGTTTCAGTCTATTTTCCAAGTCTTCTATTACCGCCCCTAGAGATGTTCATAGATTTTTGAATGTATTTTAAGATAGGTTTAGTTTTGAGATAATTAACTGAGTCATACGTGTTGGAAGTTCCTTAGATATGAATAAATTGTCTAATTTATTTCACCGATCCTAGAGATGAGGAACGGGAACGGGATTTATATTGATAGAAAACTCGCTGAGCTATTCGAATATATGAACGAGAACCCGTGAACTTTTCTGGGAAGGACGATGAACGTAAGAATGTCTTGTTACGGATTGCCAGATTGAAATAGGATGACGATCATCTATGATCGTTCCGAAAATATCTGCCGTAACCGAAATTTAATTGAATATTACATCAGAGCCTCCAAGGCGGTCATTTGAGTCCGGCTAAGGCTCAGGAGCTATGGGGTGGGCTTTCTTGGAGGATGATATAATCTCGACAGACCGCATATGATTGGAAGGGATTATAGAAAAACTCAACAGGATTGAGAGGGAAGAAAAAAAAAATCAGGTTCTAAAGAAAAATTTCAAGCGGACGAAGCATACTCACCTAAAACCACCACACTAGTCTCACCACCCACGATATACTCCACGAATTTACTCCCTCATTCTCATAATTGAAATCAAATAAGAACCCATAAATATTTGAATTTTACAAAATAGCATTATAAAGTTTGTATTTCAAAACAAAAATTGAGAGAAATAATTACAAAATAGAATATTGGACTTAATTAACCTACTACGACCTAGCTAAACCTACTACTATACGCATATAATATTTATGTAAACCAAGAATGATCATCATCATTCTAATAAAAATTTAATAAATAAAAAAAAGGAAACAAGAATAAAAAAAAATATAAGACTTATGAAATATTTAGTGCCTTAAAAAAAAATTAAATAAATCCAAAAAAAAATAAAAAAATTTACTTGATAAACGCCATCTTATGTTGATTGCAGAGTTGTGGATTAAAGATGATGTGTTGAAGCGTTGAATGATTTGTATCCAAATACTTCTCGCATACCCTCGTTCGCACATAATATCAGGCACACGTATTAATGTATCGGTGCTGGTATTTCGAGTCGTGGCATGCACTAACAGCTAACATAATTTTTGGTATACTGTGTACACTGAACATTTGAATTTATTTTCATTCGGAATTATGAAAATACTACGGTACACACAATATCATTATCATACGCGCACTGTGGAGGTTGTGTTTCGGTGCATATAAACTTAGAATTAGTTATGGTTATATTAATTAATAGATTATTTTTATTTTAATATTAGTTCATAGGATTGAAGTATATATTATTATTATGGTTTTATGTTTTATGTTATTTAGTTAATTATAATTTTACTGACAGCGTGGAATTATCGCACCTTAATGTCTATGCACTTAACAGTTCTTTACAGAAATTTAACGCTTGTTTTGGGTTTGGGAATTTTTCAATATCGCAAACAAATTCACCGATTTTATTGATTTCACTGAAAGTTTTATATATATTTTTTTTTTTTTTGTTTATATTTAATCACAAATTTATGTTAAATTTATCTTATAATTTAATTATTATTTATTTTTTTTTTTATCTTATAATTCTCATATAGTTTTCATGCACTCGAATTAATCTTTGATATTTTTTTTTTCTTTCACAACTGTAGAATTTCAGTATGATTATCACATAAAGGACACATTAGAAATTTATAACAGTCTTTTTTCACTTGCAGATTTTTTATTTTTTTTTTTATTTTTACAGTCTTTGTGAATGCACTAAATTTTAAATGTTATTGTGTTTGTTTAATTTAAATAAATTTTATATGTACAGTATATTGTTATTTATAAAAAAAAACAACAAAATTCACATAAAGATTATCACTTAAGCTAATTCAAATATTTATTTTTAACTTATTATTTTCCCTTACTAACAAAATTATATTTTATTCTTAACTTTAAGGGGTCTCGCACTCAACTAAATATTTGGTACTACTCTCTCGGTGTACCATCACGAACTCTCGACCGCTTCAAATTTTTTGTTTTTTATAGCCATAAACCCCACCCGATCTAACGAAATCAGAACTTGTTTTTCGTTACACAACATAAAAGTATTGCCAAATAAACAATTTCACCTGTCGCGTTAAACGCACTGACGCGGCGACAGGCATTTAGAAAATGTACGAAGCGTCATGTAATGTGAACAGGGCGTTGAACGTAACAGTCTTTAGACAAGTTAAAAATCACAATTAGATCCCGTTCACCACACGTATTGGGGTTTAGTCTGAGATATCTGACCATGTATTCCAACCATCATAATTTCTAATAATACGTATATACAAAAACGTACTCATTTCGAACGCACCCATTATGTAACTTTAGTAACTAAAATTTGCAATTAAATTCATTCAACTTATATAAATCAGCACATGAATGAACATCCAAAATTCAAATAAAACATCAATATCACAATTTTTGATGCAACCAAAAAAATTCAAACTGTCTTTCCAAAGTTTTATTATTCCAAATTTGTGTTTCTTACGTATTTTTTGTGTAAAACTTATTATGTAAATTTAAAACCAGCATATAAATTTCAAATTATTCTATACAGAAACAAAAAATAACACACCGCATAAAAAATTGCCAAATTTTTTTTTTGCTCCCTATAATATATCAGTCTCTCTCTTACTGTGAGCTTCAGTAATAATATATAATTTATTGATTTTCCTGCCAAAGAACCATCTGAATGAAGACGATGATGAAGAAAAAACAGTACCCGAAAAAACGAAAACCGAACTGAATTTTTTTTGACTAATTTTCGGTTCCTCATTTTCATTTCGTTTTTTTTTTTAATTTTATTTAAATACAATTTTCCAGTTGCAGAACAGTATGATGATGTTTTTTTGGGTGAGTTAATGTTAAAAACAGCAACAAAAATTCTATTTTTAAGAAAATTTAAATTTTATTTTTTTGGAAATGTTTAATTATATTCTTGGGAAAAAATAACATTGAAAACATCTTCAAATCATCATATAATTGTTATCATTATAATAATCATTATCATGGATACAAAATAAAAAGGAAATACGAAGAAAAATCAAGATAAAAATTGTAATCATATTTTTTTACTTGTTTCAACGAAAACCGAGAATTGTTTTTCTCACTCAAACTATGTATAAATAATGAAGTTCACTAAAACGTGTCACTATTTGATTGATATCGTCCAAATTAAGTCTGAAACCTAAGATTAATTTTTATCCCGTTCGTCTTCTCGCCTTTTGGTTCTTCCGAATTTCTAATACATTTTCACAACACCAGACACTTACATTGTATTTTATGCTGTATTACAATTTTATGTTTTCGGACATTTATTTAATTATTTTCTTTAAATTAAAAATTACGTCTTGGATTAGTTTTATTTTTATAGTTAGTTTTTAATTCATTTAACACAATAAACATTTCGAAAGGATTAAGTTTTGAAGGGAACTAATGGTAGTTTTTCTAAGTCATTTGATAATTTTAATGAAATTTAAACGGAGAAAAATAATTAAAAGCAACTGGAAACATTTTATTGAAAATATACAGAAAATTAATTTCCATATAAACAATAAAAAAATAAAATATAAATAAAATTGAAACCTATAAGAGAAAAGTAATTTAAATGTACCCGACCGATAATCAATTGGTTCGATTCGAAGGAATTCAATAAATTGTCTTAACCCTAGTAATTTACTACGGTTAAAACAGAATGTTATTTTTGTAATTTGTATCGAGTTTTGTTGGTGTGGCAAAATTTTAATGACGATTCTTACTTCATTAGTATCGAGAGAATTTATTGCATATAATTTAGTTTTCGAAAAACAAATTTAAATAAGTTAGTTAGAATACAAGACGTGATCTATGACTCGGCTATCACTTGCAATTTACTATAATCCTCGGAAATAATAAGCTTTGATGTAATTAATATTTTTTTTATATAGAAATTTAGCCCAAACATAAAACGGTTAGAAAGGACGGATATAATTTGACGGTTATAACACCAATCTATCTCATAATTTACACCGCCTCTGGAATATTTCTGAAAATAATCTTAATATAATTTTCAAAATACTTAACTCTTAAAAACATAACAACAAATAATTTTCTAGACTCACCGGGATTTATACATAAGTAATATTCTCGACGGTTCTTTTCTATACTAATATAATCTGCAATACCACAAAACCATCATAAAACTACCTCTAATGCTACTACTTAAACCTAGATATCACTAATCTTACAAAAAAATCTTATTAATTTTGTAAACCATAAATGAACAATTTTCTCGAATAAGTGTCTGCCCACGCTGAATTGTTTCTTCCGACCTAAGCCTGTTCGTCCCGAATAAAATCGAAACTACCCAACCGTTCCAAATTCAGTACCCTGGGTTCCCCTTGCTGCTCGTGCTGTATTCTGGTATTTATCTTTGTGATTACAGTATTTGGCTCCTCCCATACCGGTGGGAGCTTCGGTAATAATGCTTTTTTTCGTTGCGGATTGTAGAGCCAAACCAGTTGCCCTTATTCGAAAGTTTTATTATTTGAATTTGTTCTCTTGCATTTGCAGTGACGTAATCTTGAATAAATAACGCTGATGATGGGATATCACCAAACTTAATATCTGCTGATAAACGTAGATTATTGCCGAAATTTATTTCGACTCGCGTAACCCCGATCGAGACATGTACTGTTGATTGAAATTGTTTTTTAAATATTTCTTTCAGAGCCTTTCAGTCTAACGCCCGATAATGTGTTTAATGTGTCAACGATTCGTGGTAATGGATAATCCGTGAGTTCCACGGGGCGCTCGATTACTCGATAACCCTGCCGCTCGCATGTCCGTTATCATTCGATCCACATCTTCTTGTTTTTCCGAAGGCAATCTTCCAGGTGCTTGGCGTATTGGTGTCTCTGTTTCGGTGTCAATTCTTAGTGGTCCTTCCATTATTTTCTAGTGTGCTACAGAAAATAGACATGTTGACAGTATAATCGATGCGCTTAATTTTTCTACTTCTTAGTGAGATCTTCTGTTCAGTTCTACATAAATTGTCTTATTATTTCCTTTTGTTATGATGTGTTGGCTTTTATCACGGGATTTTTGTATTCGCATTTCATTATGGTACATACCTTCCGGGTCATTAGCTTTTACAACCCACAATTTTGGTGACCCAAACCGCCCTCTAATCTTCCCCAAATAATTATTTTTGTATTTGGTGACAGCTTTTCTCCGTGGTCAATTATTACTCGCCTGATGGTTGTTTCATTTGAACCGCTAAGTCGAAGTTGCATCTCGACATTACCGTAGCTCAGGACCCTTCGTCCAACATTTAACACGAGGTTATTCGTTCTCGTAAAGTCCATACAGAAGAATGACCTCGTCGACAACTGCCGTATTTCTTGACGCTTATTGATCCGGATCAATTCCGGATCAGATTACAAATTATGATTTTAAGTCTAGCAAGCGCCTTTGTGTTGTTTCATGAAACATGAATTGAACTGGATCAGATCAAGCGCCAAGAAACACAGCTAATATCGGCGACCAGTTTTTCAGTCCTGTCTTTCATCATTGTCCGGCATAAAATTCGATCCATTGTCACAAAAGATGTGGGAATCTGTTCATCGTCGTCTGCCTCTGAAACGGGTGATAAGAGATGCGATAAATCCATCTGGTAAGAGATTGCTTACTGGTTCGACGTGAATTGCCTTAGTAACAAACAAACAAATACGCACATACATAATCCTGTAGAACACTTATTTTCTCTGCTCTTTGACATTCGTATGTCAATTGGACCAGCATAGTCAACACCAACGTTCGAAAACTGTCATCAAATTTTAAACTTTGCAGGTTGCATTTATTTAGAAGGTTTTGTTAATCATAGTTCAATGCTGCTTCTTTGATGAAATTTTTGGAGCTGCGGTTTCTTCTGATATTTTGACCAACTCGACGGCAAAAATCATCTCGTCTGTTATAATCATTTCCTTGAAGCGATCACCAGTGTATTTTCTTCATCGCACCATACAAAAAGTGGAAATGGTCAAAGTTAGTTACGACGAGTTCTATGATTTCCCGTTCTGATGCAGCTTTTGGATTCGGTTGTTCTCGCTTACGCTCGTTTCTGCAGTAGATCTTCTTCACGTTCTGCAGACGGACTCTCATTTGAAGTTCGTCTGCTTCGTGAACCGGTCAAAATTCTATGAACTGATGCTGATCTTTCTCCGCTATATCGCCAAAGTCAAAAAAGTGGTTTTTAAAGTACTCTGTGTGTGTTTGTGTCTGCGTGATGCTGTACAATCTAAATGTCTGTGTACTTTACAGTCCAGACGGTTGATTAAAGTGAAACTTCGTACATAAGCTCTTTCATAATTTGGGCGATCCTAGTGATTTTTGGTCGAAATCGGTCCACCGGAAGTGGCAGCTTGGAGGTCAAACCATACATAGAGGTTTATTTTGAAAAGTATGTTTTCTATGAGAAAAACTACAACGTACGAAGTCTTAATTAAATTTGCAACAATATCGGTCCAAATATCTTTTCCAAAATGTAAGCGAAACAGGTGATTTTTGAAAAAAAAAACAGATTTTCAAATAAAATTTGCCAACTCTACATCATGGATTGACTGATCGGGATGAGAATTCATACTTTTATTCAAGCTTTTTCAATAAATTAGGAGATCCTTGTAAAATGTGTTTACAAGAAGAGGTGGCATATACTGGTTGATTTTTTAAGCTGAAACTTTCAAATATCTCGAAAAATGAGCACTCTACGAAAAAAATTCCATTATCAAAATTTAATCATTTCGGGGGGGGGGGGGGGCGGGGGGCCTACATTAGTGCTAAAATTAGTACCCCTATACCCCTTCTAGGTGGGTGAAATTAAAATAGGAACCCCTATTTTTTATTCCTGATTCGGAATGTGGCTTAAAGTACGTAGGATTTCGTTGAAACATTTTTTTCGATTCGTGATAGATGGCGCTGTAATAACGATATTAAATTTACATATGCTTACGATTCTGCAATACGTTTGAATTAAAAATAAGACGTTTTCAATGTAAATACTTGAAACTAGTCTTAAACAAATTGTAATTCTTAAATTAGGAAAAAAGGATTAATTAAAAAAAAAAAAAAAATAATTATTTTTTAATTGTTTCAAAAAATTTCAAATTCTATTTTAATTTCAAAGTTACTCCCCGCCCCACCTATAAGAAGGGGAGGAGGCTACTAATTGTAGCACAAATATATGTCCCTCCTCCCGGAATGATTAAATTTTGACAATGGACTTTTTTTCGTAGAACGCAAAACGACAAAGAACTGAAAACTCAAATAAATTTTAAAGATTAAATTTTCAACAAGAGTTGACCTTTGTTGGTTTTCTGAAATTTATGATTTTTGATATATGCGCATAATGATTTTTGATTATACAAAACAGTTTTTATCAAAAGTCCGATGGGTTTAATTTTTTCCTTTACAAATGAAGTATAGCCTATTCGAAGTCTATTTACATTCAAGGTAAAATAAAGTAGTGGTAGCCACACCGGGATTCCAGTGAAAGCCCGAAACTCAAAATCCCGAAAATTAGATTCATGAAATACTGAAAAATATAAAACTTAAATACAAACGGCCGAAACAGTAACATCCTGAAACTCGAAATACTGAAATTAACCATTAACTCATAAGTTTAAGAAATTTAGAATGAACATTTTTGGGATACTGTTTAAATAATTATTATAATATTGTTTTTTTTTTATATTTTGTATTTAAAATATAAAATACTCGGTGTGTGAAATTATGTATAATAAAATTTCCGAGTTTCAACATTTGACATAGGATGTCATTTCAGCAAAATATTTCCGAATTTAGCTATTAAACATCGAAATTTTGATCGATTAGTGTACATGTTCATCTACTCAAAATATTATCGGAGTCGGTTATGTCAACGGATCGCCAGTCTATACTACAACTATTTCTTGCCAGATTTCCATCGTAGTTAAGACCTATTTGTGAACGTTCTGTTGGAATCATGTTTTTTATAGGCCAAATTGATCGTTAATGTTCGTCATTTGATTGTTAAATGTTTTTTGTAATAAAATTTTTTCGATAACTTTTTTGATTATTTTTTTTTTGTTAAATTTTTGTTCAACGGTTCATCATTCGGTATTTTCGTTTCGATATTTTCGCAAACTGCCAGTTAATTTTGGATTACCAAAATCTTGCTCAATCTTTAAAGCAGGAGTGTTTTCAATGGTTCATTTCACACTTCAATTCTCAATTTTACCAATTATAATCAACAATCAAATTTCTAAAGTTGCAGAAAAGGGTGCCGCTAACGGTATTATATTAAAAATTCGACATTTAAAATCCCGAAAACTAAAAATCCTGCAAAAAATATTTTCAAAAATACCGAAACAAAAAATACTGAAAAATTTCGAAATTTAAAACACTAAAATTCCTTTGCAGCAGCTCATTGTTTCTTAATTTAATCATAAAATTAATTAAATTCTTTCAGACAGATTTTACAAAAATTTTACAGTTTTTCGAAGTTTTTAAGGATTTTGTTATTTAGTATTTTTAATTTCAGGATTTCAATTTTTCGTGATTTATTTTTTCGGGTATTTTCAGTATTTCAAGTTTAAAGAAATATGCGAAAGTCAGTTATCTTCAATAATTATTAAATCCAAACGATAACCCGAAAAAATACCGAAAATGTTGAAACCAGGTATTTTGAACCTTAGCGGATAGAAGTACCTTATTTCAACATGTTTGGTATAATCGGTATTTTTTGAGACACCGAGTATCAGGGTTTCGTTCTCCGGCATTTTAAGTTTTAGGATTTCGTGTTTCGGTCTTTTATGTTTCTGAATTTCATTTTTCGGAATTTTGTTTTTGTAATTTCGATTTTGAGATTTCGTTTTTCGGGCTAGCAACACCAATCCGGTTACAACATAATCATCTGTTCATTTTAAGCATTTTTATTAAAAAAAATGCTTTATGGTTTTGGTTTGCCGTTTGTTCATCTGTCCGTCTGTGTCCACGATAACTTGAGAACGGATGGAGATAACAACTTAATTTCTTCACTAAAAGTTCAAGCAATTCATGGGATAGAGCCCTATTGGTTTAGAAATTTCTGTGTTTAGGGTGGGTGTTCGCCCCTCCTGAAAATTGATAGAATTTTTTTTATTTTCTATTCTATTTTGGTTTCATAGAGCATGTGAATGTGGAATAAAAATATATCTCGTGTAGATATGGGTTTGAGTGGGTGGTTATGGGGGTGGTAGGAGTGGTGGTTATGGGGGTGGTATGGGAGGTGGAAAGGAAGATGAGGTGTTTTGGGTTTGGTGTGGGAATGTGGGATTTGATGGATGAGGGTTTGGGTGGGTGTTGTGTGTGTGGGAGTGGGTATGGAGGTGTTGAAGAGTGATGATATTGGTGGTGCGGGTGAGATGGGTTTTGGGGGTTTGAATTGCATACTGGGTGGGGTGGCAATAATGTTTAGGTGTGGTGGTTTGCGGTTGATTGTGGTCGGTTGAGCTGAGAGTTAGGTGGGTGTGGGTGGGTTTCGGTGGGTGTGATATTTGAAATACGCAAATCACACTGCATAGAACCTTCCTTTCTTACACATGGAATAATAATATTAAATATTTTTATTTTTTATTTTTCACATAATTTATTCTCTTTCATTTTCCGTACGTTCTTGTTCACGAAAGTTCTTTATAGGCAACAAAAATGTTTATAGAGTTCGGCTCCAAACCTTCCCCGTCTTTTTTAAATTACTTTTACATAAAATAATAGAAAGCAGAATATCGGCTTCCAAAGTTAACAAGTTAAAGGACCGTTCATCTCTCTACTCCTTTGCTTCACACACGTCTACCCAACCGTCATTCAATAATTTTGTATATCTACTTCGTACCATTCAAAATTGCTCTGAGATATGAACATTGCTTCACTAAACTAAACTCACAAGTCATAATTTTCAAAAAAAATATACATATATAAAAAATATCTTACCCACAACTGTAGAATTTACACTCAACCCTGAAGCCATGTTTCAGGCTTTGTCCAGAATTTTAATTCTCGGGCGCTACAGAAGACATTTCGTAATTAGTGAATCTGTCAATCTGCAGCTTGAGTGGAGCAGCCAAGGATTGGTTAACGTTCTCTGAATCTTCGACAATTGTGATGGAAATAATTATGAACGTCTTGTAATCTGATAAACTTATTTTTTTGTAGCTCAAAGAAGTAATGCTCCAATTTATTTGCATATCATGAAACATTGGCAGTTTCCTAATTTCCTAATTTCCTTCCTCTTCCTTCCTTCCTCCTGTGCTGAACAATCTGAAGATAACACAATTTCCTGTCGATTATTGGTCATTAGCATCATCATTTATAGGATGGTTAAAGCTTTACCGCATCAGCAAAGCAAAATGCGTTTAAATCACTGAACAAAGGGAATAATTTTGAGAATTGAACTTAAATAAGACCATCTTCTATTATTGCACCATAATATAACAATGTAAATAAAGCTTTCTTCTCAACATCATACAAAACGGTGGATTGTTTATTGTCTCCTCGTAAATAACTCGTATAAAAATTAATATTCAACAAACATAAACTATTGTAAAGTGAGTACTAAGTAAGCACCCCTGGCTCATTCATTATTATTATTATTATTTAATAATGATTTCATCGTGCACACAAATTTTGCGGCAAGCACCGCAAAAAAGTTTTACTAAAAAATGAAAATGAACTTTCATTATAAAGTACAAATTTTCTTCGTCTTAAATTATAAATTCAGAATAGGCGCGCGGCGCGCGAGTAAAATATGTGGGTCATTTGTATTTTAATTTATTTATATTTTGTTTCGTTTAGCCAAAAAAACGTGAAAAACCACCAAATTTCCATGTTGATGAGAATCTTCATAATTTCCGTTTTTTTTTTTTAATTTGTTTGTTGTTGTTTATATACAACACCATGAAACAGTAGCAGCAGGAAAACGAAACTTTTTATTTATGTTTGGTGTGTGTTCTTTATGACCCCTAAAGTATACGAAACGAAAGATTTTATTTATATTTTTGTGTTTTTGGGTTCCGCCACCTATATCCCGTCTATTGACGCGCGCCCTTTTGAACATCATGTTCTTCTTAACCAAACTAATGTATAACGGGTATATAGCCGAGTAGCAACAAGAAGTAAAATTATGTAGATTCAAAACTTTTCTTAAAGAAGTCATAAATTTTGAACGGTAATCAATAAAGTCTATACAATGGAAGATGGATGGAAAAGTTTATTATTTTCATTTTCCTTTCATTTTGTTTCCAGTTTATTTTCCTAAATTGTGTGCAGCGTTGTTTGTGTATTATTGTTTTCTTGTGCGGTTTTGTACTTTCCTCTTGTTCGAACTTTTCTTACAATTTTTTTTTTTATGGTGGTGGTTTCGATTATTATTATTGTACGAGTATACACCGAAAAGAAAAAAAAGCGGAAAAACTTTTTGTTGTGTTGTTGTGTGAGCGAGTAAATGGTTTGTTGTGTATTTTCCCGTTTCTATTTTTACGAGAACAAAAGGAAATTGTTAAGTGAAAAAAATATTATTAAGTAAAAATAAAAAAGGATCTAAAAGAATTTCCTGTGATATTTATAATAAATTAATTTATGTCTAAGGTACTCATCTTTTTAATAAAGCTGTTTTCCTGCTTCTATTTCATTTCAGATTTTTCTACTTGTATCACTTCTCATTTTACGCATATCATTATCGTTTTAATGGGCAATACAACAGTTTGGCATTGCTAACATCATGGCTATTCATTCAGGTGAGTTAATTATAAATGATATTAAGTTATAATATTTATGGCGGCATGACTTGCGAATTATCTAGGACATTTACCTGAGTACAATACTACGGTAAGGTAAGCAGGCGGGCACACGATACATCGTACATATACACACCGAATCGATATAATTTCCATAAACGTTATGTTCTTTGTTAACGTTATTTTTTTTTTTTGAGAATTGTAGGAGTGCCGAATATTTATTATTCAAATTTTCCCATCATGACGTTATATATCATAATTTTCCTATATAACACAATAAAAAATATTTAATTTTTATTTTTATTGCTCATAAACGATAAACAAGTCGAAATATAACACAATCCATCAACAAAGCAGCGAACGAGTGAATACTAAAATTTCACGGTACTTTTTGCATCGTAATTGTATCACATTTTCCAAAAGAATGGAAAATATTTTTATTTTAATTATGATGAAATCGTAAATTAAACTGTATACTACTTTTATAACTATTATTTACGGTTATTTAATTAAAGGTATGTTACTTTACTTTGTCTTTATATTTTATGTATGCGGAGTTAATTTGATTAAGGGAAATATTTATGTTGTGTCTCTTGTAAAGTATAAAATTTTTATACCGGATATTTTCAATTTGTGGATACTGCTATTCTGCGACTTTAATGACTTCTTGTAGCTAATTTTCCTAAATTCTCCTCTTTCTAAGTTTTGTCCATTGCTGGTCGCAGATCGATTGGTTTTTGTTTAATGAAACCATTTGTATTCAGGTTCCTCTTTATGTGAACTGTATCCAGGTGCAAAGATTATCTTTACCATTCTTAGCAATATTGTATAGTTATCACAGCGTTTAGATTATTAGAAACCGCTTTTGAATCCCCATTGAAGGAGAACTCACGTACTTTTAGCGTTTTGGTTGAACTAAAAATGAGATAGTTGTACTTTTGAAGACACTCGGATACGACGTTGGTATTCACTGTGTCAAAGGGTTTTGTTAAATCAATTGAAATATATTTAAAAAGTATTTGTGAAGAATCCAGGATCCAAACGATCGAATAAAAATTTATAAACAATCGTGTTCTCCATATGGACTAATCAACCAGTTTAATATATAAGTATTTAACAGAGTGAACCAGTAAATCGGTTAGCGTTATTAAGCCAAAGTTTGTGGAGTACAAATTACATCAATCCTAAGCAACAAAACTTCCAGATTTTCAGAAACTTAGAATTGTGGTTTGGTGCTTCAGCGGATCTTGGTCCCTTACAAAACATCTTTCTATTAGAATTTACACCGTTTAGAAATATTGGAATTCTCAAAATAATCGAAGTTATATTTTATATCGTGACAATGTGATGTGAAATATCCCTATTCCTAAGTACAAGGTAACCCGCTTATCGAAAAATATGCATGTTTTTCGATCAGGTATACGTTTTATTTAAAATCGCACTATCCATTCAAAATAACTCTAACTCTAAAACTTGATTTTTCAGGAAATCACTTTTTCTCTGAAAAATCTAGTGGAAGCTCATAGTAAATTTAATTTTGATACCCAATTATCTTATACAGGGAGGTCACGTGGAACAAATCTAATTTGAGCCATTAATAGAGATTGGTCTGGAGATTTTTAAAATGCAATAATTCAAAAAGACACCAACTAGTACTTAGAGTCTTCTTGAATGGATAGTGCGAAATATTTTTTCTTTAAGGACCGTCAGTTAAGTATGAAAATTAATTTGTCACTTAATATGCATTCATTCAATTTATTATTAAAGTTACGGTATCGCATACAGACTCCTATCTTCACAATCGTGATAATCATCATCTTGGGCGATTCAAGTGAAGTTTAGTGTTTGGTGGTCGATAACTAGCACAGATGCCATATATTCTCTTATAGTTGCATAAAAATCTAAACTTCACTTGCATGATATTTTCATCTCGGATTTGAAAGTGACAGCAACCTAAATTAACGTTCAAATAAAATTACGTCAAATGTAAGAACATTTTAATTGACTAGTGCTGGCCAAATTCTTACGGAACACGAACCAACTAAAAGAACCCTCAAGATCTTGAAAAATATATTCTCAAGGTAGACAAAATTTGAGAGAACAAAACACGTTTCATCTATTCTTTGCCCGATTCATTTACCCCTTTGGAGAGGTTACCTGAACAGATAGGGCATCGTATCTATTTAACTATTTAAGTACTTTTGGACTTAAACCCTTCATCCATCAATAAAGGTTTTAAGTTAATTTTGTCAATTCTGTTACTGATTTGATCTTGGAATTGGATAATGAGAAATACCTCTTGAACCTTATCGACATCGTCATAACTACTTATGACCCCATGACTCATCTGAGAATTGATATAGTTTCACAGCAGAGGTGTGTGCTCGTTTCACTGGGTGGCGGACAGTGTAAATCGTAAAATCCCGACCTTCGTCGAAATATCTAAATAATTCAAGAAGAATCCCCGGCAGTTGTTGTATTGCTGTAAAATAGCTCCGACAGCGTTATTCTATGAGGATGTGCTAATATAACACGATTTTACCCAATACAGTTTTTAGCTTTAAAAATGTATCCCAGCATTCGTCGAAGCAAGTAAAGTTTTCGGGCGTCTTGGACTTCTTTAGCAGAGCGGCCATGTGTTCGTGGGTGGGTCCAGGGGCCTATTATGAAATATATTCGATTTCGCAAAATTCATTCCGCCGCGAAAATTCGTATTATGAATTTTTTTTGCTTTCGTAAAATTCGAAAATCGTAAACCCGCCCTATTATGACCCAAAAAAATAATCGAATCTTACGAAAGTCAAATGTCAGAATTCGACTGCTCTATAGGTGACGAATATCGTATTTACGTAAAACAATAGCGTATACTTATTATTTTTTATTAAAATAAAATGCTTTGGTTACTTTTTAAAACGTTAGTTACTCAATTATTTTCTAAAAATGAACTAACTTAATTTATTACAATTTATTTGAAACTTTATTATTGTGTTTTCTGTGGTAATTGACCAATGGTCGCCCATTTTACATTTTAATTTCATTTTTGAAAAAAATGTTGGCATAGTAAAACATTTTTTAAATGCGCCTCAATATAAAGAGATTGCCCAACATTTGTGGAGTGAAATTACAAACGAATTAAATTCAGTCGGCCCATCTAAAAAATCTGTTGATGCTTGAAATTTTAGCTAAAACAACACAAAAACAGCAAACTTCATGTTAAGACCATTTTACGATCAAAAAAGGCAGATCGAATTTACGATTTCGTATTTTACGAAATCGAAAAAAAATTTCATAATAGCCCCCAGCGTTTCACCGTAATTTATTATGTCGATAAACTGCTGAATTCGTTTAATTGTGGTTGGAGCTGGGAATTTCGTACTGATATTAATTCATGCTGTGCAGGCAGAATACTATTCGAAGTGATTTTATGACTGAATAAATCCAGAATCCGAAAACGCCTTTCGAACTCTTAATGTTTTCGCCAAACTCATCGAGTCGTCGGTTCGTTGTTCCGGACAGGCCAATTGGGGTCGTGATTGCCGTTCTGCGACGGGGATTAAGTAATATGTTCTGATGAGATCAATTTAGGAGAATGTTTGGCAAACATTCAATTTCATATTTTACAAGGTGAAGCGGGCAAGAAACGGATTATGCCGATGACAGGCAAATCCTTAATTCCATTATATGCTGAAATACGATATATGTAGCTTTGCGCAGATAAATGATCACTATATGATGAACCACGGAATGCTTAACTGGTAATGAAACTTTTTTTTGCAGCCGACCATAATCGTTTCGGTACTGAACTGATGTGGGGTTGGTGTATACCTATACACCTAAATCATTGTGTCAGCTGAATTAATCAAGCGTTTTCGTCTGATATCGACTTAAACTTTTGTGTCGTATGTATTTTTTTTCGTGACATTGCTGGCCGATAAAATTAAATCTTATTATTTCAAATTAAAAAAAAATTGATGTACGAAAATGTCTGAGTCCACAAGCATCTAACATTTACCGGTATTTTCCCCATTTTTCCTTGATAGAATCCCATAAATCCTGCATATTACTGTATTTTTTGTGGCTAATGGCTAGTTTTAGCTGATTCCACAAGTTTTCGATTGGCTCCAGATTGGGTGACATTGCATAACGTCCACTTCATTTTCACGAAGCCAAACCTTAGTCTTCTTCGAGGTATGGCGTTTTCAGTGTATCCCAGCAACACGTCATCCAATATTTAGACGTAAACATCCGCTGTCATGTGATCTTTTATAATCCCATAAATTGGACATACCGTACCTAAAGAAAAGTCCAATACCATAAAAGACCTGCCATCATGCTTAATTGTTTTTTTTACTGTACTATGGCGACAAACTTGGCTTCGGAGGGCATCGTACATAATGCCAGCCCTCAGAACTAAATAAATTCACTTTTCTTTCATCGGTCCATTTTATTTTCCGTCATTTTTCGGCGTGGCAATTAGCTAAGTGCTTTCTAGCAAAATTACTCAGGCTCTGTTTTTTTTTATCGAAGTGGGACAAAGACAACACAGCCTCTTGAATTATGTGCCAGCAGCCGTCGACGAATGGCGACGCTTAAGCAATTAAGGTTTAGTTCCTTTCTTATCTCATTGGAGCTATAAAATGATCCTTTTGCGGTTTGAACAATTAAAACATTTCTTCATCGTTACAAATGCTTTGCGCAACCAATTCCCGCAAATAACAATATTTTTCTCTAAATTCTAGAAAACAAAATTTCAGTTTTGAACACTGGTCACCAAATTTATTTCTCTTAGTTGATTAATTATTTGAAGTCTCTCTGGCAAAAATGAAACTAGACTGATGTAATATTTAAATAAACACGAAAAAATGGTAATACGTTAGTTTTTGGTGATTTCCCTAAATGTAGGAAAATATTAAATTTTCTCAGTAATAAAACAACATTGCTATTGTCTTCACATAGACAAAATTGG
The DNA here is from genome assembly GCA_932526605.1 of Nephrotoma flavescens. Lineage (NCBI taxonomy): Eukaryota > Metazoa > Arthropoda > Insecta > Diptera > Tipulidae > Nephrotoma > Nephrotoma flavescens. The sequence goes on along the minus strand of OW052222.1, from coordinate 253,209,465 downwards.
AAAATTTTGAAGTTAAATTAGTGTGCTATTCCATTGAACGCCAATCGCTGTATGTATTGAGTTTTGTCGAAGGTATTGCGTCTTGAATATCGCACAGCCATTCAATTTGTTTTGTCGAACTGTCGAAATGCAGTTTCAATTATTATTTTAAATAATTGAGTTGCTAGAAATTTTATATTATCTCGCCAAGCGCTATGTCCCATAGAGGGATTTAGTTGCCTCATTTCTACGGCAAGTGTTTCCATTTCATTCCGTTTTTCTTACAATAGCTGTAGTGACACTCGTTATTTATAAAATAGTCTCGACTGGAAGGCAAGCGTTGGTGGGAGAATTAAATTATTGATTGAAATTTGCTTACGTCGATGATCTTTACATACACACGAATCAGATCTTTACATACACACGAATCATTATCACTTCATTATCAACTTCATTATCAACGATATTAACAACAAAGCGATCGAAATAGTTTTGAAGAGCGAGACCAGTGTGAGAAGCCACCTGAACGAAAGTCCATATTACGACTACTGAAAAGCGGACACAATCAGCTTTGATTTATACTTTAAAAACATCAACTGGGACGACAGCCGTTAGGTAAACGCAGACAAATTTCACACACTACTTGCTCTATAACAGAAAAGATTTATTTGTCCCCACCGGCACTAAACTACACCGTTGATTCATGATGCTCCATGATGCGATAATAAACTATGTAACGGAACACCCCGTTGGGTGCCACTCTAACGAAATACGAGGATTTCCAATTTGGGCGCCACTATAATAGAACACGCGGTATATGCGCGGTTATATGAAGGCCCTAAGGCTCAGGGACATAGCGTAGACAAAATGTAGGCATGATGAAAGGAAAGTTTGTAGGCATGATGAAAGGAAAGAAACATGAAAATTAAAAAACGACCGAAATTTGTTGAACGAAACCTGAGGAAAAATAAAAAATAATAATAAAACGTAATTCCGAACCCCGAGAAGACGTGAAATTCAACTTTCGGACAAACCGGAAAAATTTAGTAATTTATTTTATTAACAATGAAATCGAAAGGGTCAAATCACACGCGGGAAAGAAAATAAATCCAAACACAAAAAAATCGTGGTTCTATTTTTTATTTCGCTTGATTCCAAACGAGAGATAATTTTCCTGATGAACAAAAAAAAAGTTCGACCACAAAACAATAATGAGACCCCTACCAGTGAAGCATATTATGTTACACAACCCGTCTTGAAGACTGTATTTCGCAAAAAAAATAATAAAAAGAAATCGACGCAAAAAAAAAATAAAAATCATCAACAAAGTAAAATTTTGCGACCTAGTGAAAAATATGCATACCAATCATGCGCCAATCCGACCGTTATGTGGGCGCTTAATTACAATATATTAAACCAACAAAAGAAATTTAAAAATATTAAACAAAACATTGTACCTGTGGCTAACCACGTTTTAGTCACCCTAGGGATTGCGGCGCCCTTATACTGTTCGTTGCGGCGAGTTGTTCTAGGGCTGACCACGTCAAACTGAAACACGAATGGATGTTTCATGTTATAAAGGTATAAATAACGTCAGTTCCATCAATTCATCAATCAAAGTCAGAATAAAAGAAATTGAAAACCACAAGCAGACTGATGTGGTCAGCCTTTGTTAAGTCCTTTGACTCCATCAGTCATTATACAATCATAAAATGCTTGTAAAAATTTGGTTTTTGCAGTCCCGTTTGGATCGTTTAAATTGAGCTCTCAATACATCGAAATGGGGAACAAAAGGTCTGAATTAATATCAGCCGCCTCCGGCGTGCCTCAAAACTCCAATATTGGTGACCCTTGCATCTTCACCATTTTCATTAATGAAATCACCGATGTAATTCATTATTCTAAGGTCCTAATGTTTGCAGATGACCTAAAAATCGTGCAGGTCATCAACGACACCCACAAATTACAACTAGATGTTAATAATTTAGTGACTTTGTGTGATTCCAATTTGCTATATTTGACTTTATTAACCGGTGGACAGGCAATATTGAAGATATGGAGGATACGTCCGATCCCAACTTGAATATGCTGTATCTGGTGCTCTTTCTACAATGAACATATTCGTAACATAGTCTCCAAAAGAAATTTGTGTCTGCAAAAACTACCGCCATACATCACTGAATGTAAAACCTACAATATGACAACCCTATATCAAATAGAAGGGAGCTTTTGAAGTGCTCATTTATTGGAAACATCTTACCGGGTAAAATCGATTCATCGACGTTACTTGAGTCTATTTAAATGAGAGCAACGAGCAGAACCTTAACAAATTATGAATTTTTTCCAGTAAATAAACACAGGATAAATTATGGTTACCACGAACCGGTTAACATGATATTAAACAAAATTAACCATCTTTTGTAATGTTCTCGAGTCTATTTTGTAGATTTTTTCTAAAATAAATAAATAGATAGGCAAGATGAAAAATACTGGTCCTAAATGACTGCTCTGCTGCACTCCTGGTGGTATTTTAAAGATGTACTAGATCTGAAGCGCTCTATAGATATCGGCGTTCCTGTACATAATATTTAATCAACCGTGGAAATTGAGTGGGGAAACCACGAGATCTTAGCTTAAATATAATAATCAAGTGGGAACACTCGCCAAATGCATTACTGAAACCTGTGGCGATAATATTAACCTGATGGATGAGGACCATAAAAGTGTTCTTCGTAAATCGTAATCAATGGAAGAAAGGTGAGCGATTAAAAAAACGTTACGTTTTCGGTTAATCTATTGCAAAGTAGTTCTTTTCTAATGGACTAAGGTATTATTTATTTAGGTTTAGAATTTGCCAAATTTAACTACATAGGTTAACTTTTAAACTTCAATTCGGGTTCAGCTTTAGATCTCTATACATCTTACTGTAGATTAAATGTCTTCCCTGCCCTAGATCAAGCTGAAGGTATTGTTGTTCAACCCTTTGAAAATTCCCGGGCGGATGGAACGCGGAATTTTATTAACAAGCTATAATAACCAACTGTGAAATTCCGAATATTGCAGCATAAATTACCCTTCTAATACGGAACCATGCATTTATATAAATTTATTTGCACGCCTGTATTAATACCCTTCTAAGTAGTACTCGTACAAAGCTACTCATAAACATCATTCTCCGAAAAAACCATACGGAAAACTGGAAAAATATATACCAATGTGTATTGTTTAGGTTCCTTGTGAAAATTTAAAATTAGGTACTTTGTTTTTGATTTTATTTTAATAATAATAAAAATTATAAAAATATTATTTAAATTAATTTTTTTCTCTGTAAATATGTTTGTATAGTAAATAATTATAATAATTATGTTATACTGTGTGTATATGTTTATCTCTATATATAAATACTCGTACACCAACATAAGCATATAACAAAAGTTTTATATTCATTGTTTTTTTTTTTATTTGCGTATATGTAGATATAGATTGTATGTACTCGAGTGAATAATCGAAAAAAGTGAGGTAATTTAGAAATTACTTTTCCGAAAAAATATCTATGTGTATATTATTGTATGCATAAATTAACATAAATTGGGAGTGTATTGTGTAAGTACAGGGTGAGTCACTTAAAACGAGACGACGACGATTTCTACTATCACATTACACAAACATATTTACCCCCTTGTTTGTCCCTAGATCTACAATAGATTTACAAAATGTTTGATTATTCGACTATCTCGCTTTAAATGACCCACCCGGTATATATATACTCGGTGTATATATGGCTTGAAAACTTTTATGCTCTGGAACATTTAATTAAATGTCTGTCAAAAAAAATTGCACAAAGTATGTGCAACTGACTAACAGACTGATTTACATTTATTGATTGTGTACAGTTATTATATACACACGTACATAAAATATGAAAAATGAAACTGTAGGTAATCGTAAATTAATCCTTCACCAATTTTCATGCCGAACAAATAGGAAAACAAACATTTTTTAATCAAAAACGTTTTTTATATAAAAAATCTGCATTTGAATATAATTTGATTGTCTTCATTGTTTCTGAAGTTTTTTCAATTGCGGAACGGAGCAAATAAATCAATTCTATCTTACATAATATACAAAGTAGTAATAATAATAAATAATTATGTACATATTGTGTATAACATACATATATACAAAAATATATACATTTACTATGTAGTTAAAATGTTTTCAATTTTCTGTATGAACTCTCAATTCACCTGAAACCCCATTACATTTTTTTTCAGTTTGTCATACAAAAACTATATGCTCACTAAACATAATAATACAAAATTATAGCAACAACACTGTAGGAAAATCATAATGAAAACTTTTATTTTTATTTTCTTCTCATTTTTCTGCTCTGTAATTTGTTCTGCTACCTTTTTGTTGTCTTGATATAAAATATAACAAAATGTTGAAATAATTTTTCCCATTTTTGTTTTATTATTGTTGCCTTGTTCATTTTGAGTCACGTGAATCAATCCAAAAATGCACGTGAAAATTAATAAAACAAACAAAACAAAAATAGAGTAGATGATGAAAATATGAAAATTTATAAACAATCACGTGGATAGTATTTTGTTCTTTACTCGGATTATAATTTAGTTATATGTACAGGAACGGATGATCACGAGCTGGAAACGTTGTGTAGATGTGTTTTAAAGTTTGGCTTAAAGCTTATAATAGAATAAAAGTTAGCCTAAATTTAACATATAACATATAAATAGAAAGCCATCTAAAAATGCAGCAATTATTTGGTATAAATACAAAATTTAGTAACCTGCGTCGCGTATTCCGATTATATAAAACTTAAATGGAATTTTCGTTGAAATAAGCGATCTACTCTTACTTATCTGTGTTATCTGAGAACAGAACTAAACTGCCTTGAGCATCCGACATCGCTTAAAATTAATTAATTGGTCGGTAAATTTGTACGCACAATCACATCTGTCATGTAGGTCGCACATTATAAATTTTTCTAAATTATTAGCGTTTGCAACTCAACTGTTCGTATGTTATGTTCAATGCTATAAGGCAATTTGTAAACAATTTAGAAAAATAAATCCAATAAAGGAAGACGTCGTGCTTAAATTCCCATTTTTGTTGTATTGATAAATCTGGTAATCCGACAAATTACAAAACTTGTATAATACGAGGGTTATCTTTTATATTTTGGGATTAGAGAACAAAAACGAAATATCTATTTACCATTTAAAGTTGTCGAAGCACTTTTTATTTTTGATGCGGAAATAAAAAGAAGTCAATGGATGCCGAAACAGTACTTACGGCCCATTAATTCGATATTTTGAGCGCTCAAATATTCAGTTGTTTGTACCGATGTGTGAGCTCGCATTTTCGAGGTGGAGAATGATCCGTTGTCGGCGGTTAGTTTTAGCTAGTTAAAATCAGGCCACCATTTGCTTCGAAGTGCTTCGTGTGCGAACAAGTTTTATTGGATTTGGCTCATATTTGAATATCCATATCGTCGACAGCTGGTTAGTTTTGGGCTCATACGCATAGTTCCAAGATCCGCCACCTGTTACGTTATAGATGTTTTCAAGTACTGCGATCATATTTTTTGAGCATTATACACGAGTCTTTTCGAGCGTTTCTCAAATTGTGTGGGATCCAACGCGAACAAATGTTTTTGTTGGCCACGGATGCTTCAATCTCACGATAAGTTACATGTCGATCTTGCAGTATCAGATCTTGCACAGCAACAATGTTTTTCGGAATAACAACCGATTTTGGCCTACCTTTACGAAATTTGTCGTTAAGCGAACAGCGGCGACCATTAAATTCTGTAAACCAGCGAGAAACACTGCGCCTTCACGATGCTTCATCGCCAAAAGTTGAGTTAATACACATCGAAAGTTGTAAAAAATAATCGCACGAAAAAGTTCACGATACCATTATAACAAAAAAAAAATAGCGTCTATAATGTAAAACTTAACCCTTTGACGCCAGAATTAATATCTTGATTTAGAAGAGGTTCAGAATAGGCTCGTAATCATTAATGTTTGGCTCAGGCTCAGATGGAATTTTTTCAAATTGAAAATTTCGTCTTGATTCATTCGTTCAAGCGTGAGAAACGAATAATATTTTTTCCCTAAAAAAAGTTACTTTAGTCTAGTGTACCAACGGGTCGACCGCCACATTTAGCCCCACAAAACGCAGCACATAATCCACAAATACTTCTTATTATTTTTAAAAATATTTAACATTTTTTTCTATAAAAAGTAATGCGTCGATATTTTAATTAAAAAAAAAGAACGAAATTAGTGCGAGAGAGAAGAACACATTCTCCCGACATGTGTGGTTACTTTGTTTATACACTATGCGTTAAAATAAAAATTATTAAATATGTGGCTTAGTGCTTCGACCACCAGTACACAAAGGGTTAACGATAGACATCAGTTACCAGGTGTCAGCACTAAGGTTGTCCAATTCCGATTTATAAAAGGCAACCCTCATATGCATGGGTTAGTTAGCTGTACAGTGGGCAAATAAATTAATACGATATACTCATAATCCGAATTCTGCAATTTGTATAATATAAACACCAAACTATATAAATAAAATAAATTAAAAATGTCAAATAAAAATTAGAAAAAACTTTTTTATTGCTTCAAAATCTATGAAATGGTGGAAGTCTTCTATTACAGAAATAATTCACTCTAAAATTATTTAGAATAGTACGAGGCCATTTTTTAATGCTGTAAACGAATATAAAAAATAAAAATTTCGTTCATTTGCCGATTTCGCACTTTATCCGAAACCTATACATATTTGACTGTTGCGTTTTTTTTCTATTTTTGAGGTTAATAGAATGGCAATGCAAAGAGTAGACAACCATAAAAGTATATCCATAAATACATCTTTCAATAATTTAATCAAATATGAAAGGCACTGTTCTGATTCCGAAGTTCTTAGGTATAGTAGGACGAATTAAATTGAAAAATTGTCACATAAAAAATAAGAAAGTGGGTGGGGGTAAATACGCGGAGGCATAGTGATGGCAATGTTAATTTGTTTGTCCTTTATCTCCAATTTAGGAGAATAGTGCGTCTACTGGGCTGGACCATCTAGCTCTGTTGGGTGCCATTGCTTTGATTTCCAACCATGACTTGTCGAGCGCTTCTGCTTGCATCGACAATCGCTGGTCGTCTACTTTCCTTTTCCCTTGTGGGTCCTCACTCCAGAGATCTTTTAGATACGAAATTTAATGACCTCTATCTATCTTATTGATAAGCTTTCAGGTTTCTCATCCGTACAGTAATACTGGTTTCACACACAATTTCAACATTCTTAGCTTGATATTGCGAGATATGATAAATGTGTTCCAGAGTTTGTGTAATGATGAATTGATGATGAGTTAATTTGATCTTGTAAGGCTGTAAGCCATGATATTTACGCAAAATTCGCCACAATGTGGTTTGCGGGATTCCAAATTCCTGTTCACAATCGACTGATTTGGCTCATTTTGAACTGAATCACTTACGGCTGCGATATTTTCGGTACTTCAACCGATGCGTTGTCTCACGGGTACAGGAACATTCAATAGTGAATATTTTGACTAGGACGATTATTACCACCGAAAATTAGAGTAAGCACTGTTAAAATTGTAACCACCGACTCAATAAGTGTTTTGGGACTTCAAGAAGTAAAACTAGTTTTTTATTTACAACTAATATACTACCTCTAAACTTAGTTTCACTTATTTAAGAATTTGGTACAGGTTAACATGAAGAGTGGAGTGTTAATTTTTCTTATTCATAGTTTATAAAAATATTTATATTAGCCGTGTTTCCTGATGTTTGATCTGATCCGGTTCAGATCATGTTTCATGAAAAAACGCAAAGACGCTTACTAGCGTATAATTAATAATTAATTTCAAGAAATTTCGGTGTAACAGTGATTGGCATTGAGGATTTTTCCACCTGCATCTTATAAATTTATCTTATTTATTCATTTTAAAAATAGGTTCTTTTTTTCAATGGGAACTACATAATCAATATGTTTGCAACATTCAGTACCATAAACAAATTTCATTTAACTTCAGTTTTTTCGAGCAAATTCGGTTTTATCGCTGTGGCATTATTCTGGTAATTTCCTGGGAATAGAGAATTGGGGAAAGATTTTATATGTAACTAGCTGACCCGGCAAACCTCGTTCCGCCCGTTTACTTTCGTTTAGAAAATACTTTCCTTCAACAAAAATTGATTTTGATGACAGAAAAAATCAAACAACTCAACTCAATTCTCAATAGACGTTTTAATTGAGTAGACATTCCATTCACTTTTTCATCGAATTCAACACTAATGTTTTGAAAAGTGAATGAAACTTCGATTTAAACTCAGGCATCTATCGAAAATTGAGTTGTTTTTGGATTTTTTCTCTCAGTGTGGAAATGAATTGAAGTTAGTTGGAACTCTAAAGAATTCAATTCATTCCACTGACCATGAGGAAAACACGAAAATTCCAGATTTACTATTTACGCACACTTCCAACGATTGGCCATCAAGTTATGCGGTGGTATTCCCGGCAAATGAAGTGCATTCAAAAACTCGGTCGGCTTGCCTCGTCTTGATTGGTCACCCAGTCAACGGATTTGTAAGAATGTATTTCCTCAGCGATTTGGTTTTTAATCAAGTAATTCAGACTGTCTACACCTTGTTCTTCGCTGCTAAAATTGCTCATTCACTGGGCCAATCGTGATTCATATAATTTCGGCGGATATCCGGATACACTTTCGTCGAAACATCAACAGGAATTTGACCAAGCGCCAACAGTTGTTTGGAAAAATCTGTCATTCTGTAACGCGACTCTCATGTTCGAGGTCAACTGCATCTTCTTCACATAACTCGACGATTTCAGACATTCGTTGAGTTCATCTGCAGCTATTGATCTCGGAATGGCAGGTAGCGTTTGACGAAAATTGCCGGCCAGCAGAATCATCGCTCCACCAAAACGTCTTGAATCACTTCGTAAATCCTTGATCGTTCAATTGAACACTTCCAAAGGTCGTTTGTGTGCCATTGTGCACTCGTCCCTTATGACGATTTTGCATTCTTGCAATACCTTGGTCATCATGGCAATTGAGCACACTGGCTTGTCATTCGTGTGGATATTCATCCTCAACTTCAATGGAGAATATGCCGTACGACCGCCCTCCAGAGTGTAGCTGCAATTCCCGATGATGCAACAGTTAATGCTATTTGAGGTATCGAGCGAATTGTTGCCAAAACCAATGAAATCAGAAATAGTTGCCTGTTACACAGGGAGCATCGAGGAAGAATTATCCTTCATTTCCTTCGGCAACTGCCTTCATCAACGCGTCGTACACGTTCTTTTGCTGTGCATTTAAAAGTGGGACATTCGTTCGTACTATTTGGCTCATTGAATCTCGATCGTACACTGGCTCTCGTTGCAATTCACAATCAAAATTCACGAATTCATAATCAAAGCTTCGTTGCGTATCTCGTCGTTCATTTCAAGCTCATAATTTGATGTTGCAGTGCGAACTCGATGCAAAATATCGTCAGCCATCTCAACCTTGTATTTGTTTCACAATTCCAATGCGTTCAATGGATGACACGTCAATAGCGAGTGTTGAGTCCCAATGTACGTCGTTTTCCAGCAAATTCAGACGTTGGCAAGCCTCTCAATAAGTGGCGCACAACACACCATCTATTATACAGGGTGGGCCAAAAGTCACCATGGGCTTTAAAAATTTAATAACCTTTTCCTTTATATGTTTTTTTTCAGATTATAAAATATACAAAATGGAATTTTTTTTACATTAAGTATAGAAAATAATTTCACTTGAATGACCCCCGTTTTCAGCATTTTCCATAACATCTTTCAAAATTTGTGGCTGTAGCGTTCGAATTTCTGCAACAATGTTGGCCTTCAGTTCAAGGATTGTCTCGGGCTTGTTCACAACCCAAAAGAAAATAGTCGGCTGCTGACAAATCTCGCAAACGCCCTGGCCAATTAGTTTCCGATTCTCTGGAAATTATTTGCTCTCCAAAAATTTGCCTTAAAATTGCCATTGGGTCTTGGGCAGCGGCTCCATCCTGCTGAAACCACATCTCAGGTCTGTTTCAAGAGCAGGACGTACAAAATGTTCTATCATAAACCGATACCACTCTGCATTTACGGTTACAGCACTTCCATCTTCATTTTTGAAGAAGTGAGGCCCAATGATATTTTCGGATGTTATGCCAAACCATACTGTGTACCTAATGGGGTGCAATTGGCGTAGATGAATGGCTCTTGGATTTTCAGAACCCTAGAACTTGCAGTTCTGCTTATTAACAAAGCCATTCAAATGAAAATGAGCTTCAACACTCATAATCAGGTTTTCAATAAAGTTGATTTCATGCAAACGGAGATCATTTAAGTGAAGTCACTGTATGTTTCTATACTTAGTGTAAAAAAATTCCATTTTGAATATTTTATAAACTGAAAAAAAATATAAAAACGAAAAAGTTATTAAATTTTTAAACCCCATGGTGACTTTTGGCCCAACCTGTACGAATCGATTCGAATGAAGTAGGACCCCGAACATAGTAACATTCGCCACACAGGTACAAGTGCATCAGTCGAATACAATCGACGTATCCTGCAACAGGTTAACCTTTCTTTGTGGCATTAATGATCATACCTCAGCGCCATCTCTTATTTATATTGTTAACTTTGTGTTTTTATCAAATTTTTTTCTAAGATTTTTCAAGCTATGCATCGAACTTTCACGCTTTACTGCGTCCAAGTTAATCAAAACATGCGAAAAATTCAAAATTTCATAGAAAAAAGTTCAATTTTCTTCGGGTTTTTCCGGAATTTTCCGAGTTTTCTACTCAGATTTCCAATGTTTCTTTTCTAAAACACCATCTAGATCGGATACACACGAAATCCCTTACAAAACATCATTTTTCCGGCTTTTTAAGAACCATCTTCTCGCAATTGCGAACACAACAAAAAAGATTGAGCCAAGTCGGTTCAACCAGTCTAACTGATACATTTTTTACACCATTTTTATATATTTAGATTTCTGTTTAAAAAAAAAATTTACTGGCGTACTGAGGTAAAAAGCTAGAGGTAATTTTTTTGAAAACCAAATAAAATTTGGAATAATTTTCCCTGCCAATTTAGATATGGAAAAATGATTCCCAATTTATAAATATTTATATCAAACTTTTCTCCTCATTCTCCTGGACAAAAAATATTTGAACTGAAATTAGGGTATGTAACGAAATCCCGGTTTTCATAATCCTGGTTTTCAAAATCCCGGTTTTGTATAGAAAAAATCCCAATTTTTAGGAATTCTCGGTTTGAATTTTGAAAATTTTACATGTGGGAAAATAGGACTCTCAAATGATTTTTTGACAAAATCCAAAAATGAGTTTGCGATAAAGTTCTAGGAAATGGCTAATAGGGATTGAATTTTGCTATTTCATAACAGATGTTGTTGAAATTCGATACGTGCGATGGAAATGGATTTCTAAAATGATTTTTTGATAAAGTTCTGAAATACGGCCATCGCTATGGAACTAGGCCATTTTTGGCATGAAATTCGGCATGTAGGTTCTAAATGGGATTTTAAAATTATGTTTGATAAATTTCTGGAATATTGTCATTAGGGATGGAACTAGGCAATTTCTTCATCGATTATGTTAAAATTCATCACGTGCCATGGAAATCAGGTTCTTAAATGATTTTTTGATAAAGCTGTGGACTATGGTCAATAGAAATGGACTTTGGCCTCTAAGTCTAAATGGGATTATTAAATGATTTTTTCTCTACAATTCGGTATAATAGCAAAGGGCTGAATGTCGAAGGACCGAATGAAAAATGGCAAAATTACGAAGGGCCGTGTCGAAGGGTCAAATGTTCGTTTTTTGAAATATAATTGTTTTAATTTGTTTTAAGAAATATTTCGTAATTTTTTTTACCAAATATTGAGTAGAGGAAAAAATGTGTGGCCTTCTTTCCGGTAGATGGCTTTACATTCATATATCTCAGTAACCATATACATTTTCGCTCCCGAATTTTTTAAAACCTATGGACATTCCTACATATTTGTTAAAATTTCACCAAACTTTGAGTTCCAATAGTAGTTGGTTGACTTACTGGAGTGTGCGGGTAAACTAATTTGAATTTTAAATTATTATACATTGTGTGTCCCCTTTTTCCATCTGTAGGATCTGGCAACCCTATAATAATACTCCAATGAACATAAAAGCCTTCCGAAGAATCTACAAAAAACCCTCGTAAAATAAAGGTAAACCCAACAATCATGCATCACATACATAAATTCCTAGAATCATTTACTAACAAATCATAATACATATGTACATAAAATAATAGAAACTAATCCTATAACACTTAAATAATAAATTATGTATAAACCGATATCATTTTTACAAGCCGTAATCAGCTTAAAAACCATTTATCGTGTTTTTGTTAATTTTTGTGAATTCTACATCTAATTTTAAAAACTTATATTGTTGTTGTTGTTCATTTTCAACTTTCTTGCTTCCTATAATATTTAAACTTTTCATTAAAATCAAATTAAAAATATTCGTATGTATATGTGTACATCTACATATATATGATGTTTGCTATATATAATAAACAAATTAAAATACTTAAACTATTTAATAATCGGTTTGTTTTTATGTTGTGTTGGTTTTTATCAAAATTATGACAACAACAACAGCAATAAATAACACCACGATAAGTAAAACAACTTGAGAAGCTCCATTATTCTAATCCATATTCCATCAACACAAGTTGTTCCTTGTGTTCATTTTTCTTTCATTAGGCATGGGTGAGGAGGGTGTTTCTATATTTTTCTTGAGATAATATATTTACCATGTTCAACATACATGGATGCGAGATATAAAAGTTAACAGTATTTTTTTTTTTTTGTTTTTCCTCAAAAAATCAAAACCACAAAAAGAAAAAATAATAACATGTTAACTTTTCCCCATATGAAAATCTCTTATTTTAACTTATTCATACACAACTTATGGGTTTCATTGATCTACTCATGACGAATCTTTTAATTGCTTGCTAATTACGTTACGTAATTCCGTGTTTTATTTAGATTCGTGAAAACTCAAAACTAATTTTAAAATTTTCCGCGTCATGTTGTTGTATTATATGCCAGTCTGCAAAACCGTTATTTTACTGGAAGGTATATTTCCTGGGTTTGTTATTACGTTTTGCTAAGAGGGGGAATGAGTATCATTATACAAATTTTTGGAGTATATTCTGGTACAGTGGGATGAGTGTACACATTACATGTGTATTATTTTCGATGTACTATTTCGGTATGTAAACACAATCACACCATCACAAATTTTAATTTGTTACCGGGTTTGTTGTGTTTTTACGATAAACGTTAAGCGATTTTAAAAATTGAACTCTACGTATGTAGAAGAGCAGAAGTAATATTTTGCTTGATATTTTAATTATTGCTGTTTGTGCTGTCTAATTCACGTTTATTGTAAAAAACACCATCATAGCATAAAAATTAAAGAATCTATCACCAACATTTTTGTATTAAAATTTTTTACCTTTCGGTTTTCCGCTATGTCATTTCAAAACAAGCAGTATTTGAAAAATCGTAAAAGTGTTGGTACCATTTAGGGGTATTTTGTTGAATTTTAAATCTTAACCGAAAAAATAACCGAAAAATTTTGACCTCGAGATTTTTCCTGATTAACCATTCGCTATATCACCGACATAAAAAAAATCACTTTCTCTAGCTTTTGCATCCCTTGAAGCGGTTTTGTGCGGTGAGTGCACCGACATCCTATTATACTTTAGTCTTGTTCGACGTCATCACACCAGTGCTATCGGTGTATTTCTCTCCGACACACTCAGCTGGTTGTTGTTAAAACTATTTATTAATCATACGACGATATTGTTACCACCGAGAAGTTACTTGATCTCTTTCCTTTCAAAATTAGATAACATTCTACAGTCTTTAGAGTTCAGGGTCCAGCTCTCGCCAATCTTTGTGCCAACAAATCACAAGATTCGGGCAGCGCGCCTTTTTTGTTTTAATTTGGACAAAATTGTAGCTGATGAACATCAATTGCTGTGTGAAGCATTTGAGGAGCATGCTCCATCAATAAAAAACATGTGAGTACTGTCTCCGCCGTTTTAAAAGTGGCGATTTGGACACCAGTAACAAAGAACGCAAAAAGAGACCAGTACAGTTTGAAGGCGTTATTGGACCATAATTCATGCCAAACTGAACAGGAGCTCGCTGAAACTTTAGGAGTGACTCAACAAGCGATTCAAAACAAGGAAATTGGGTTCTGTATGAACATAAGCCAAAAGACGTCGAACGCTATGTTTTCACGTGCAAACAACTGCTCCAAAAACAAAATCGGAAGGGGGTTTTTTTTGGATCCGACTCGTGACGGTGTTGGACGAAAAGTGAATCCAAATCTGAGCTAAGGAAACTTTGGAGGCGCTTCAATGGGTTGTTCTACCCCTGCTGCCGTATTCACCAGACATTGCTCCTTCCGACGACCACTTGTTCCGCTCGATGACTCATGTCCTGGCCAAGCAGCACTTCACTGCTTACGAAGAAGCCATAAATTGGGTCGATTCTTGGATCGCCTCAGAACATGAGGAATTTTTCGACGCAGAATCCCAAACGATGGACTATACTTTGAATACAATAAATTTTACTTATTTTTCTGAATAAAGCTTCGAACTTATAAAAAAAAACTCAAAGCTTGGTTTTACCCCCAATATTAAATTAGATATAACATCAAATAAAAATTATTACCAAAATCAGATTTGTTTGAAGATCCATTTCAAAAATTATGATCCGTGACTCACGGTCGGAAACCTCTATTAAAAATTTATAAAATAATAAAAACATGAAAAAGCGAAACATTTTCATTTTGATTAATTCCTGCACAAAATCCGCACTAAGTCAGTTACTTTAACCGTTTAAACCACAGTAAATTATCTAAACATTAAAAAAGGTTACCCAAGCAATACACCATCAGAAATAATATAAAAAATTCTAAATTTCGTTGTAAATATATCCCTCATCCTGTTATTTTAATTTGTTTTTATTTTAATGATGATCATCATCAAATGTATAAATTGTGGGGAAATGGGAAAATCATTTTATATTAATACACTCGTATGTTGTGAAAATATTTCATTTAACCCACTGGTTATTGTTTTTGCAAAATATTTTCAAAACTTTTTTTTTGTGTATTTTCCCCGAGTATTTGTTTTCTATTCTGCCTATTTGGAATGTTTAACACAAATATTGCGCGGGACCGAAGGATATATTCTGCTCGTGTTTATATACGAGAGTTTACAATAATGAATCAAATTTTGGTGTAGGATGGTGAAATGAAAACATTTAACAAAATAAACTAAACATGTTGGGTTGTGCAGGCAATTGAGTTTTAAAATATGTAATTTAAATTTTTGATTTTATTTTAAAATAATTTCAATGGATGGAAATGATTTATTTTACGTTTTTAGTGTAATGGGTAAATGGATACAAGGTTTAAAGTTGCACGTTACAGTGATGTTTAAATTGGGTTGAAGGTTATTAAAAATTAAGAAAACTTACACTCACGGTGGTTCAAAAGTACTTAGATAATAATCAAAACTTTACCTCAGTTATATTTTTCTACTAAAAATAAAATCCTTAATCGTGCACTACCAAGCTTATATAAAACAAGTATACACCTCTTTTCCTAAAAAAAACACATCTTTAGGTATTACTTTGGGAGATGAGTTTGCAGTATCCTCCCGTTTAGTCAACTCTTCATTGCATGTTTCAATATTGGTTCTTTCTTTCGATGCGTATATTATATTTTCCGGAGGCGGCCATTGCCAAATTCTATTGGCGAGTGTTCATCATGCATCTTCGAATCGCGGGCACTTAAAAAACACAAGTTCAGCATTCTCCGATACTCCCTCCGGTATAAATATACTCGGAAACATCCGTATCCCGTATTCAATAACAACAGCCGGGTTAAATAAAAACGACTTCAGCGTGTTGCCGGTCAAACCACACATCTATTGAAGGTGTTATAGGCGAGATGTCCATCTTTCTAATTTTCCTGATACCTTCTTTACTGAATAGTTATAAATTTTCGGAAATTATCCTCAAGTTTTCACAGACTTCTGGATTCATTTATGAGAATAATGTACGAAAATGTATAACTACTCACTAAATAAAAGTGTCAGGAAAGTTAGTAAATCATAGAATGGTCCCTTTACGCTTCTCGATTTGGATATACCTTCAATTCAACTCGGATCGTATATTCCTCGCCTCATTTTTCGTCTCCGCTGCATACGGAATCACGTTATTCCGAGAGTCACACAGATGTCAACAAATCAGATCGCTTGGCCACTCCGAACGATTTGCAACATTAAATAAATTTTTTTGAAATTTGCGACTTTGTTATCCGCAATACAAAGATTTATTACGTAATGTTATGCCTTAAGCTTGATCTTGCTTTTAGCTAATGAACGGCAGTATAAAATTTCCTAAAAGACAAGTATTTTTTGTCGCTTATTAAAAAAACAAAGGTTTATTTATGTTGTGGCCAACATCTGACCCTTCTCCAGCACGAATGTAAGAAAATCACGATATCACTGTACTTGAATACTACGGCGACTAAAGGCAACCAAAGAATTTTAAAATTCCTATAATATCTGGTTCTCATGAAGCTCACACGCAAAACCCCATGTGTCCTCAAGTGTTGCGTTTATGTGTGTATGCTGTGCATTCTCACAATCTCAAACAGTAATCGTCGGGTCGCCTTCAAAATAACAAAAACAAAAAAGTTTGTTTGAGAAATAAATCCTTACAAAAATAAAATGAGAACTTAACGTGCATCCCCAATAGAATTCCTTATGACTTTTCCTTACAAAAATGTATGAAAAAAATTGTTTTTTTCTCAAATTTTTTTTTTCATACTTTTCTGTACGGAAAAGTCATAGGAATTCTATTGGGAATGCGTTGTTAGACGGATTTTGGAAAAAAAACAGTTTTTTATCTTCACTTACGACCAAATTCCAGAAAATGTGGGAAACAAAAGACTAACAAAAAACAAGAGAGTTCCTACCATTCGTCTTCCAAATTCAATCGGGAACATTTCCGCGCCTACCAGGTCTTTTTCAAATGCTGCATCCCCCAAAACATCTGCAAACAAGAACCAGCTCCCACAAAAACGGTACCAAAATCATCATTTCTTGACCAGCCCTATTAAAATTCCAATCCAGAATCCTTTCGCACTCAAACGATTCCCCCGTCAAAACCCCACTTGAAAATGGTCCGTATGAAATGGCGTGTCTGCTTTCATACAATACAAGAACAGGATTTATAAACAAACTACGAGTTTCGTAATAGGTATCCAGCTCTCAGCCGTCATCACGAACATACATAGTTCTGGACCATGTAATGGGCTCATTCCTGGGCGAGCACGAGTTCGATATTACGATGACGGGGTCGATTCGACGAGGATGACAGAAGAAATCATTATCTGTTCTGTCAGCAGTACCTTAATTAACACTTCGAATTTATCAACGAGTACGAGGAGAATGTCAATATTTCTTACCTGGACATTCGCCTATTTATATTGGATAATAAAAGTATCAACTGTCTAACGATGTCTGGTACTTAAACCCACACCAAGCAATACGGTTCACTCAGGAGTGTAAAGAAATCATCTCGAATACCCTCCGGAGAAATCACTGTTCCGAGCGATTGATCGCTAAAACCTTAAGCTGCTACCAAACAAAGAAACGCAACGACACACTGTGATGTCGACATGGTGAGTTCAGTCGACCTATCGCAGCATCACTTATTGTTCTCCGCCCATATTACGACACTAATCGAAAGTAGAAGTCCAAACGTAAAGCTTGTCCAGAAAACTACGAAAAAACTTGTGCATTTTCACGTTTTGAGGTATATACAATTAAGTCTGAGGAATAACGAATATTGACTGCCGTGTAAGACAGAACAACAGAATAATGACCGCGCCGTTTAAAATTGGACACGGGCTTGTCATCGCACTAGCTACAGTTTCAACATTGCTTTGACTTCGATTGAGCGGAATATATCGAAAATGTAACTATTTGAGATCTTACAGATGAAATGACAAGAAGAGAAAATGGCGACCACAAAATGGCTGCCCATTTTCGCTTTTCAGGGTTTAATTATTAAATTGTAGAATTTTACTTTGTTTTAAATTTTTTATTATTTATTAACGTGAATTGACAATCTTCCACATACGATATAGTTTTTAATCCTGCGATTTTTCCTCATAATCCGTGCATTACACATTGATAATGGAATTAAAGATTTTCCGAAACGTTGTTAAAAAACAACTTCGTCTTTTATTTTTATTTGTTCACCCGAACATTGCACACCGGAATAAAGCGACCGCATGAGAATAATGTACGAAATTCATCTTTCCTTTTCTGTTGAGCTCCGTTGTTGATGCCATTTAGCCATTATCTCCGATTTTATAAGACGACGATTCTCCAAAGCCGTTGTCGCAAACCCTTCGACTCCATTATGGTATTTTGTTGTTCCTCTGCCAGAAGATTAATTGTAAGCATTCTCGTACAACCCACTCGCGAAATCCCACCATGCTTCGGCTATAACCTTTGATTGATTCTGTTCAAATCGGAGCTCTACAAAAAGATGGATGTGACGACACTAACCAACAACCTCCGGCGATTTTGTTAGTCCCCCCAAAGTTATTCATTACACGTGAAAGGGTGGCATTCACTATAGCTGCTTTGTCGGGTGTACTACGAAATCCCGGTTTTCAAAATTCCGGTTTGAAAATCCTAGTTTTTTAAAATCCCGGTTTTCGTTTCTTCTAGTTCTAAAGTCTTAATTTTGAAAAAAATATTTTTTATTAAATCGGGCCGGTCATGCAATAATTGTAGAGACTAACGGCTTCGATAACTCTCCGATGGGCTTTAGAATTGAACTTCGGGGACGTAGGTGCCTGGATCAGCAAACACATCGCACTGTATGCCGCACGTAGGAGCGGATTATATAGAATCTATTAATGACACCTACTAAAAAGAAAAATAATTGCACCATTTTGTTATGCAAGATTTTGTAATTGCAAAATTTTATACTTATGCTTACCCATTTTGTAGTTACAAGATTAATAAAAAAAGCAATATTTTTTAATGCAACATTTTAAAATGCAATATTTTATATCGATCCCAGAAGCACTATTTCACTAAATGTTCATTATTTTCTTGTAAAATATTCAAAATAATTATTTCGGAAAACAAAATTTTCAAACCGGGATTTCCTAAAAATCGGGATTTTTTTATACAAAACCGGTATTTTGAAAACCGAGATTTTGAAAACCGGGATTTCGTTACACACCCTGCTTTGTCACTACCTTAAACAATGTCCCCCTTCGCCATCGTACATAATTTTCCACATTAATGGATCCAATAAAGATCCTTGTGGAACTCCTCCCACTATTTTGTAGTCTCCAACACCTATATCCGTATTATATTTTAGGATTCTACATCGGAAATAAATTTTCACAATCTTTAAATCTTAGAAGGTTAGCCGGAGTTGACCCAATGCCTTTATGTGCACCTAGAGGAGTTGAACGCTTTTTTGATGTCTACAACGATGGTGCAGTAATGTTTGCAACTTCCTTTCCACCTGCTGCCTTGTTTTTGCTGTACTAGTCGTTTTTACCACCAGTTTATAACATCGAATGTTGAATCGGCTTTTCTGAAATAATATTGGTGATACGCAAAGATAGGTCGAAATGAATATGGTTCTTCTGGCGGTTTTTACGTTTTGGAAAATAGAAACAAGCTCTGCTTTTTCCATCGCTCCTGGAATGTTCTTTCATTTACACAGGAACCTTGAAGGATTACTTCAGGTTTAGCACGAACAGCTGTTTTTAGTGCTATGTGTTTGGAATAATTTTTCCACAATCTTTTGTCAATTCCTTCATCGGAATTGGTGACTATTCCATCCTACATCGGCATGATGGAGGCGTCAAATTTTTAATTTTGAGCTTATCTTATCGCTTTTGAGTTTGGCGCTTACCGTGTTTGATAGATAGCTTCACACGGAATAGAAACCCGCCAATTGTCGCTGGAGTATAGCAAATGTAAATTTGCCTCTGGCGCGCTGCGATAACCTTCTTGCTCGATGCTATTAGTGCTTAACTTCTATATTTCCTGATTGTACCAGTAACATGACGGATGCCGGTTACCTTCCACTTCTTTCGGCATCGCTGCGATACAGGCCGTAAGTTGTGTTTAATGTCTGCTACACCCTCCAGGTAAACCTCGTCCAATATTCTGATAAATGTTTTTGCTTGAAAATTCTTAGCCTTTCACCTAAGAAGTTCTATTGATCGGTTTAGCACATTCTTCAGTTTTCGTAATGAAAAATACTGCGGTATGGTCGGTGTACATCTCTTTTAAACTCCCCACTTGATTACACCTCTTTTAAGGTTGCTAGTTGCTACTGTCGAAAGTTATATCAATGATCGAACTCGCCTCGCCCCTGCAGAACGTTGGAGAATGTCTATTATTGTTTTTAGTCGTGCTTCCGCATTTTATAGCCCATGCATTAAAACCATCAGCAATGGCCATTAGTCTGCCATCCCTGGCTTCACTCACTAGACGGTTATCAATCGATCCGCTTCGCAGTGCATAGAACTGCACTGAATTTTTAACCCAGCTGTCCCTCGTAATGGTTTAATTGGTGTACTTTCATTATTTCCAAGCAACAAACAGAGCTCTCCGGTAGGCTGGACATTTGCTAATATCAGCCATACGGTGTATTCGTAATGTTGCCTCTTTAATTACATAGCATGCAACTGCGGCATTCTTGCAGGACTCGGCACAGTACCTATCCAATACGGACTGTACCTGCATCGAACATCCTTCGCATTACCACTTTAGGGCCACCGACTTCTGCTGAGTTTCTCTGCATGCCTTCCGCAACGACTTGATTATACTCTTTTTAAGCCCCTCCCCGTCATGAAATTTGACTACCACTGACCCTCATCTACCTCCTTTAGGCTTTTTATCTGGGCTTCATTTCCTAATGTTTCATTAAAAGAGGCTCGCAATATTTGTGAATTCTCATGCTAAACAAAATTTCATGCTAAATGGTTTTATTGTTTTTAAAGGGTATGATATCAAAGGGCCGAATGTCGAAGGGCCGAATTGCAAAGGGCCGAATGTGTCGAAGGGCCAAATGTCGAAGGGCCGAATGGGTCGAAAGGCCGATTTTTTTTTTGATTTTTTTTTTGTTTTTAGAAATATTTTTTTTTTATTTTATTTAATTTAATTATTTTTTTATTTTGATTTTTCATGCGCCTATTGGTGGTGCATGACAAAATTCTCCTTCACCAAAATGTATCGCTGTCGGGATACGTGATGAAAAATAGTAAAATACATAAATTCATAAAAAATTCATTTATGTTTAATAAAAAAAAATTTACAAAATATTCAATAAAACAACAAATTTAATAAATTATATTTCTAAAAACAAAAAAAAATAATAATTTGGCCCTTCGACTCATTCGGCTCTTTGACACATTTCGCCCTTCGACATTCGGCCTTTTGACATTCGGCCCTTCGACATTCAGCGCTTTGTACCCATTCCTTTTAAAGCAATTATAATTTTTTAGCAAATTTCAGGTAAAATTAAATTTCAGTTTCAAGAACAGGTAATAAATGTTGAGTCACTTTTTATTGTAGTTTTTTTGATTTTTACGGAAAACAGCTGTCTGACGAAGTAATAAAATGTATATAATATTTAGTTGCTCCGCCTTTCTTGGCAATAACAGCTGCAATCCTTGTTGGCATGGAGGCAATTAAATCTTGCAGGTACTCGAGGGTCAGTTGTTTATACCATACTTCTTCAATGATTGAATTGAGTTTTTCGAATGATGACGGCTTCTTTTTATTGTTTTTCATCCCCATTACTTGCCAAAGGCCAATCCAGAGTGGAAATTCCATTTTTCAACGGAAAATCTTTAACCTGAAGACAAATAATAATAAATAACTGTTTCTTTTGTTTTATCGTCTTAAATAAAAAATTAGCGAATGTAAAACAAATAATGCTTACCGTTTTCGCTCGATAACAAGAGGCGGAATCATCTTGAAAAATCACAGACTCAACACTCAAAAAATGCATTTCAATGGAAGGGAACAAATGGTCCTATAAGATTTTTTTATATACTTCTGCGTTTACAGTTCCTTTAATAAAGAGCATTTCTCCAATCCCTTGATAGGAAAAACATCCCCAAATCATTTGGGCCGCTGCATGCTTCACTGTGTTTTTCAGGCACTGATCGCTCAGTCGTTCGACGGATTTGCGCCTGACGTACTAGATTCCATCCGATCCAAAAAGTTTAAATTTCCTCTCATCGGAGAATATAACTGTTCGCCACTACTGTAGAATCCAACCAGCGTGATTTCGAGCCCATTCTAACCGTTTTTGTTTCATTTTGGTCGTAAGAAATGGTTGTTTTTGCCGGGGATCTGGCGATATATCCTTTTTCCCGGAGGTGGTTACGAATCGTATGAACTCCGATTTCTTTGCCGGTTTCTGCGTTGAATTCAGCCCTAATATCCACAACAGTTTTAAATCGATTGGCTGTTGACGTTCTGATAATTTTGGAATCTTCTCGTGCAGCTGTTTTCCTTTTTGGACCTGTTGCCGTTTTGCGTTCCAATTCACCGGAGGAATGAATTTTTTGTTTAAAAACGGTTCACAGTCGAGTAATTGCACCTAATTTTAACAGCAATCTGCCTCGATGACATTTTAGGTGTTCCAGACGATGCCAGAATCCGATTTTTCTGAGCCATAGTTAGTTGTGTGTACTACCATTTTCAACAAATTATAATTTAAATAACTTCCTCGTGCGAATAATTATCTCAAACTAATTACAAAAAGTAAAAAACGATTGTATTTATACCCAAAAAATAAATCAGACTCCTACGATAATGACAAGATGCAATTAGTACAATTTTACCTGAAAAATATTGGTGTTGCACTTTCTATTCTCGGTACTGTATTTCCTTTGATTTTTTTTATTGGTTTTTTTATTGGGAACTTTGGCTTGAGATTGCTAACGAGAGCGCCGATATTGATAACGAATGTAGATAAGTTGAGAATCAGAACACAAGAATTTTTCACGATTTTTCCGTGTTTTCTGGATAATAAATTTTCTGTCTAAAGCTCTGTTCACCTTGTAAGGGTCTTAGTTCATAAATTTTGAATTATAAAAAAAGTTTTATCATTGTTAAGAAAAGCTGTAACTGAATTCAGATTGCTCGTTTTACCGAGCCACATCCCAAATATTTTCTGGAATCCCATAAATCTCAACAAAGACACAAAATAATTAAATTGGATTTTTATTGGTCTCGTTGCAAAATGATTTTGGCTGAACTAGCTACATATATTGACTGGCTCTCAAGCGCGAAAAGTACTTCGAAAATTCGGTTATACATTGTACCATTCGCATTCATGCCTTGTAATTTTAGCTTCTATTTCTAACTATCATTCTATTTTTCTAACTTACATTTAAATATTTACATAAATAATTTTTTTTACATTTCAGCATTCGATGATTTATTTTTTCCATCACTATGAACTACCAGTGATCATGCAGCAGGCACATTTGCGTCAACTTTTACACACCAGACAACAGCAAACCGCTCAAGGCAATAACAATAACAACAACAATAACAATAATAATAACAATAACGTGAATAATAATAACACTAATAATAATGTAAATGCAGGGACTGACGCAACCAATGACAGTAACAATGGGGATGGCACGAATGCAAATAATGCAGAGGGTGGAAATGTGCGAGCACAACAACCACAACCTAATAATAATATTAATAATAATAATAATACAAATCAACAAGGTGCTCGACCACAACCACCTCATAATTTATTCGTGTATGCTCGATATCTATTAAATCAACGTGCCGGTGGCGCTGCTGATGGTGGGATTGGAGGAGGTATCGTAGGTGGAATTGGTGAAATTCCAACATATCTCGATGTAATTAATAACACATACAATATGATGACTAATTTTCTATCAAATACAATCTTTGGTGTGGGTATCCTTAATAATAACAACAACAACAATAATAACAACAATAATAACCTTAATAATAATAATTTAAATACGATACGTCGTGTTCGAATGATAAATTTAAATAATTTACAGCGTATAAATCTAGATCGCATACATATAACACCAACCGCAACGCCAACAACAGTATCAGGGACTGTTGTTAATCCGGAAGAAACTAGGTCGGTGGTCGCCATAACTGATAGTACAGCAAATGTGCTGACCCCAGCCCCAAATCCGGTAGCCGAAAATACCGATACAGATGAATTGACCTCTTTGATCGATATACGTAGTAACTATCAACGGAATTATGAGGAAAATAATTTTATTTTTCCAACAACTGTGGCGGCGGCAGAGGAAGGTGATGGTGATGCGACACCGGTTATATCACCAATTGTGGAACACCAACCGATCAATTCGGCACATCATCGTGATGCCGTCGATGAAGAAAAAATAAAATCGGATTTTTATCAAATAGAGGAAAATCCCTTTTACCCAATAAACACTAGTGATAATAGTGATAGTAGTCATTTAGTTATAAATAAAACTAGTATAAATAATCATAACGATAGTAATGATAGGAAATTAACTAGTACCGATCATGTGGCACGTGATCTAATCGATGTAGCACTAACATCGATCGGGTCACTTCAAAATAATCGTAGCGCACCTAGTTCCCCAAGTCACAATGATTTAACAGCGTCAGCAAAATCACAACCACCACCGGTCACATCAACATCGAATAACAATGGCCTTTGAATTCTAATTATACACCATAGCAACAGTACAGTAAAATGTTGTTGTGTAAATGTATTTTTGTGTGAACATTTCAAAATCTAAAAAAAACTACTTTGAAAAGATTTAAAAGCAAAAAAAAAAAGATATTTTTTTGTTGATTAAAATTTGTTGATATTTGAAATAATCAAAATATACAAAATTAATTATTTATTGTTTATTAATTATTATTATTCTTATATAGTGAATTATATTTTGACATTTTAGTTTTTATTAATAGTATTTTTTTTTAAGAAGAAATATTTTTAATAAAAATATCTAAATAACTTTTCATTTTTACTGAGTACCGATGGAAAAATTTAATTACAAGTTGGAGCGGAAAAAATTCGGTTTTTTTGTGTTTTTGTAAGAGAAATGGTTAAGCTTTCAAGAAAATATTTTTTTTTTTATTTTAATTATTATTTATGTAAATATAATTAAATAAAAAATTAAAAAAAAAAACAATTAAAATAATTTGATAACGTTTCTCGTGTTTTTCTTATAGAATTGAAAATTGAAGTGGAAACGGTAAGATGGTGGCGGGATGGTTTGTCGATTACCGAAAAATTGTTACCGTTATGTTTTCATTTGTAGTTTTTGTGTACGTGATTGAGGAAGAGAAAAATAAGAAAAGCATTGGAAGAAAAAAATTTAAAATCGTTTAGTTTGTCTTCGATGTCGGTCAGCTCTTGTAAGGACAGTGGCTATCACAGTACCGGATAATGTTAACAATACCGATAATAATAAAAGTCTAAACGTTTAAATAGCCACTCCAATAACATCGACTAATCTCGGACGCCAAAATTCTGAGGAACAACGAGACATAACACTATCCCATTCAAGTTTGAGTGATAGCCACAAAAAATACATGCACAAATCGAGGGCAAAAATAAATTTGCTTCCAAAAGGGGAATATCCGAAAATTATCTTATCTGCATGAAAGGAGTGAAGGACTTAGAACCTCCTGTTGTGCCAGTTCAGCCAAATCGATTTAAACCATTAATCGAACTTGTGTCAAACGATTTGTGGTGGCAACAATGTAAAATATCATTTGTGACTGTAAACATTTTAGTTATTTGAATTGTTTGCCATACCACTGGCAGTGGTGTAGTGAATGTACTGATCTGGGGTAGCCCACAAAACAATCGATGTAGCGCATTTTATGGTCACAAATTGCCTGTAATGTTACTGCTGTAAACATCTTGCGGTTCGTGTACGTCATTTTTTGATCAGCAGGTACTTTGCATGGAACATAAGTTCCGTCAATCGCTCCTATTACCCCTTTTAGCCTGTTATTGATTTCAAAATGGTTTTTAATTTCTAATTTCCGCGAAGTGTCAGGAAAATGAATAATGGTGTTGGCGATGTGATTTAAAAAATCAACTATACGAAAAAATATTTTCGATAAGGATGATTTCGCCAAATCAAATCTTTCTCCAATTGATCTATATGAATCGGGAGTAGCCAAAATCCATATAACCGCAAGTAGTTGCTTTTCCGGCGATATTTTTAAATTTTCCCCACCACGTACTAAATGCAAATTTGTATTAAATATGCCGAGAAGTTTCTCAAACGCATCTCTAGACATTCGAAAATTCTGTTGAAACTCGATTGAATTGTAATTCGATACAATTGTTTCGACATACAAATTAATACGTGGTGGGGTCTCCTTTTGACTTGCAATCAATATAATTTCCTCGTCTTCGGAATCTGATAACTCATAAGATAACTTTTTAATGTTGGAAATATTTTCAACTAATCTTCTTCCATGCTCAACTGCGATTGAAACAATCGTTTTTTTTATTTGATCAGACATGTTCTGAACTAAAAAATTTATTAATATTATATTATATTTAATTTTTTTAAATTGAAATTACTTTTTTTAATTTAATATATGTTAGACACTTTATTGAAATCACAAAAAATGCTAGAAATATCTTTGACACAAAACAACAATTTGACAGAAAATAACAATATGTCGTTCAGTGGCTGAAAATGTTGTTTCGATTAACACCGATGTCGGTTTGACATTTTCGACATCACATCACACCGACATCGCTGTTTTGCAGTGAACGTATCCATTCTTAACTGCAGTTAATGGATGACAACCTAATCAGTGAATACAAAGTTGTCACAATAAACTGTCATACTTTGGTGCTCAGTGAACGAAAAATTGTCAAAAAAGTAACTTTTTGCAACATTTAGTTGCGTAGTGAACAGACTCACTGAGGAGGCAGTAGAATTATTAAAAATTTACTTGTCACAATTATTGCCTAATGAGGAGGACTCACGAGTTCTAACTAGTTCAAAAGCTAGTTTAAACAGTTTTCAACAGAAATTTAGCTCCACAGCAATCAATCATCAGATCAACGCCACTACAACTACAAGATCAAGAACGTTTGCTGACCTTAAAAGCGGACGTGCATCGGGAACTATTTATCTGGAATATTCCAACCACCGACACCTATAACAAATGTCACCCTCGAATCAGAGCTAGTTGTATCACGGATGGCATTCTAATCGAAAGAGCTGCCATTATTTAATGGCCACTTGTTGCCATCGTTTAATAGCAGCCAAATTAATTTCAAGCTATGCTTTCTCAGCCCAGCAATGTGGGTACTCCAATGTGAAAAATTTCGGAAATCATTAATCGTACCAGAAACTGTTTCCGATGTCATTGGAATGCACCGTGCCTACTATGCAAGAACCGAGGTAGCACTTCGTGCGCTCCCACAACAAGTATGTAAGTTAAAAAAAGCAGCAATTTAGAAGGTTGATGTCACTAAGGAAGCAGTAAAAATGTCAAAACCAAAATGATATGATAAAGGTAAACGGTAAGTACAACCAAAAACCCGATGGGTACAGGGGCTTATCAAGTCAAAATGGTTTCAAGTGCCAATATAGTATGTCAGGAGTGGTCAGGTGGTTCAAATTCTTGGATATGCAGATGATATCTCGTGCTCTTTAGCCGAACGACTAGCGATATCAAGAACAGTTTCATATCGCTCAATCGCTACGCAAGATGATTTAGTTAGGAGGCTCTCCACAAAACTACATCGTTTACTCAAAATTACCGAAACACAGAATCTGTGACAATAAATATTATCGGTTCAAAATCAGTAAGGCTATCAGGGATTCTTTCAACAAATTGAAAATATTTTATTTTTGAAATTCCGGTTCAAATTGATTATTGGCAATGAGAATAATAAGTTGAGCAAGAAACTAACGGTAGGTTACACGTGAAAAGCGCGGTTTTTGTAAGTTTCGTATTTTAAAATCCGGTAAAGATCGAACCAGGATTGAAGGCGAATAACACGACATATTGCAACAGATTAAAATCAGCTCTACTCAAAATTACATCATCAACAGGCAAAATCGGGTTTAGGACAACATTTTCTATCATTTTGTCATATGGTTTTTAATTGACTTTTACATTAAATTAGGCACACAGTCTATTTATTAAAAAGATAAGTGAAAAATTAATATTTTAAAATGAAACAATCGATACGGAAACCTACTCCCTCTACGCAACTTGTAACTAATAACCTCAACCAGCCGCCCGAATTTGAAGTCGGGTTACTGACCACTAACCGAATTCATCAATTCGTGTGCAAGCAGGTGAAAATAATCGTGGTTACACCCAGCATGCTTTCTACAAACAACATCAAGGAATCTTCTTGAGCAAAATTTTACAATACGCCTGTAAACTATTAGTGGGTACATCGCGGCATCATCAGTTCGAACTCAGGATCAGTGTAAAATTAGTTAATCAGAGTTAACAGGCGCTTCGGTATCTATTGTAAGATGGAATCCGCTACAAGCAAATAATAACTGGTACCTATAGTATGAAAAAACTAGAAAGCCTTTTGGGACAAATTTGGACACCTCAGCGAAACATACCGGGTGATTTTTTAAGCTGAAACATTCAAATATCTCGGAAAATTAGCACTTTACGATAAAAATGTCCATTATCAAAATTTAATCATTCGGCAGAGATGTACATTAGTGCTAAAATTAGTACCCCTACTCTTTTTTTTGGAGGTGGGGCAGGGGTAACATTGAAATTTAAATAGGAATCGCTATTTTTTATTGCAGATTCGGATTCTACGGCTTAAAGTTAATATTTCTTTGAAAGATTGTTTTAGATTCATGCTGATAAATTTAATTTGTATTAAATTTTTTTCAATTTCTCTTAGTCGTAGTCTTGATAATCACTCTCTACGCTTTGCGTTTTCCGGATAGGATTCAATTACGGGCTTCATTTTACCGGGCTGTTAAACAATTTACTACTGATGGAACTGTGCAACCGAAAAAAAGACTCGTCGAGCAACAGTCACTGAGGAAAGCAATGAAATTGCTGTATTGGCTGCAATAACTTATAATCCTCATATGTATTTCGAAAATTTTTAAAGGTCATAAGTATCATCCGTATCATGTGTCTTTACACCAAAATCTTCATGACGTTGATTTCCAAAACTTTTTGTCAGTGGACACGTGAAGAAATACAGCAAAACCCCATTTTTTTCGTTACGTTTTATTCTCCGACGAGTCGTCTTTTACAAACCATGAAACGCTTAATCGACAAAACATGCAATACTGGAGTGTTGAAAATCCGTACTGGCTTCGCCAAATTAAATATCGGCGCCCTTGGACTGTCAACGTATGGTGTGGAATAATTGGCAACAAACTCATCGACCCCTACATTATTGAAGGCACCGAATGCATGTACCGAGGCATTTTGGAAAATTTCCATCTGTGACGGTCCATTAATTGTACCGTGTAGTATACGATAGGATATGGCTGAACTCGCGTATCGATACTCAATTCAGGAGGTCAACAAAACGCTGGTATTCAGTCCGCTTCCTAATGTTCTCCGATCGATTTAATTTTCATCATCATTCCGCTTTCCAATTAACCGAGTGCTGAGTGTTTTGAGCAAATCGTATTGCATCTCATCCTGGGATAAGGTTGTTTGTTTTTATTTCATTGGGAGTGCGTGAAAGATGGCGGATCGTGTGAGCCCAAATATAGTGCATTGCCGTGAAGAGTTTATTGTCGTCTAAGGCTCTCGGCTGAGAGGAGATACCACAAACGAGAGAATCAAAACAAACATGGTAATTTCGAATTATTTTTTTTATTCATGTAAAAATTGACAGCTGTCGGTTTTCGGTTTGCAATGCAATACTAAAAATCGTACAATGAGAATTACAGTCGGTGGCAGCTTAATGAAACGCTAGAGTAAAGGGGCATTGGCCTTTTTCTATTAATAAAAAATAAAAAGAAAGCAAAAGAAAAATTAGAATAGCGTTTGTAGGGTCAAGTTGCTTTCCCGGTAGTCAAGTTTTGAGGTTAAAACTAGCGGCGTGAACAAACAGCAAAAAACTTCGAAAAATTCGTAAAAAGGACAAAAAGGGATATCGGTAGGATGATAAAGAAATTTGTCAATAAATATAAAACAAAACAAAATGTCGCATGAATTGAATGTCTCCGATTTTTACCCCAAGGTATTCGTGTGCTACACCAGAAAAAAAAACAAATACGTCGGAACGTGGTTGTGGGACAAGAACGAGGAGGAAATGATGTCCGTCGCACAGAGAAAAAGGGAAAAGCGAAATCGGTAAGTGCCTTCAGACACTTCGAGCGCGTGGCCCGGCTAAACGTGCCAGGTAGACTGGCGCCTAACAAATTGTTTGACAAATATTTTTTGTCTACTCGAGGCATCCTCACGATAACGGCCCGACGATAACATCTGACATACCCAATCCCATCATATTCGGATAAGAAATGGCTGAATTCCGTGTCAGCTGGCCAAATCCCAGAACTTCTCCCAAAAATGATTTAAGAATCTCAATTCCATCTAACATATCCAATCCCTTCTTAATCGATTAATAAAAAGCCGAATTCAGTAAAATTTTATAGATCCAAGACACTTTAGTTTTTTATTTATACACAATTTTCTTATTCGATCAATTTTACAAACTACGATAAACTGGCATTCGATAAATTCTCCACACAATAAATAGTGCCCACGGTAAATTGTGTCCAAGATAAACTATTCTACGTGATTAAAGCTTTTGCGTTTGGATCGGCAGGTACTGGGTTCCACCTATAGGGGCGTGATGCAAAAGGGATTACGATCTGTGATGAAAATAAACACAAGTATGACCCCTGTCGGAGTGCTGAGCTCATGGGCCGGCCCATCTTCCATGCCAGTATATAGGCTGGCATGGAGCTATGCAATGTGCAGATGTTTCTACGAAAGCCGGACCTGTAGCCGTACGTCCTCAATTTGACAGGCGACTGCGAAAAAAAAAACAAAAAAAATTGTATATGACCGAAAATCGTTTGTTATAGCAGCAGATGGTACAGTGTGGCAATAGTGTGACCTTTTTGGATTCAAGCCAGCTAACCAATTCTGTCTTTGCAACAATCAAAATTTTTATTTTGAATTCTCAATCGCAAATTAGAAATTGTTACCGATTTCTAAAATAATGTTATTCCTTACCGAATACCTCCTTAATACCTTACCTTTGTGTATCCCACCTTATTCTGAATATTCCATCAAACAAAATGATTAAGTTTGTTAAACAAACTAATAATAAGTAATACACAAAATTTTATTAAATATTTAATTTACTTTTTATTTGCTTTTAATAAATTATTACAAAGAATTTTTATGCATAGCTTTTGTAGCAGTAGTTGTTGTTCTTGTTGAGTTTATTAAATACTTTGAGTTTATTATTTTCTGCAAAAACAAAACAAAATTATTAATAAGAAACAAGCAGATGAAAAACATGAGGAACAAAC
This sequence comes from Nephrotoma flavescens, assembly GCA_932526605.1. Classification (NCBI taxonomy): domain Eukaryota; kingdom Metazoa; phylum Arthropoda; class Insecta; order Diptera; family Tipulidae; genus Nephrotoma; species Nephrotoma flavescens. The sequence goes on along the minus strand of OW052222.1, from coordinate 253,177,699 downwards.
AAAATTCCTCCAATGTTATTGTTTTCGTTTTATTTCGTATATCTCTTGTGTCGTGTACAAAAGCTCATAAAAAGCTCAATAAGATAAACAGGTAAGATATGTTAAGAATTTATCTCATTCCCAAAAATCTCTTATTTACTTTATTTTATTTATTTATTTTGTTGTTGTTTGTTCGTGTGCTGCCTGTGCACCAACATTTTTGTGTGCTCTCGTTTCGTTTAATAAATTTTATTTATTAAGATTCCGCTAAAAGTACATAGATTTTTTTATGATTTGAGATTATTTTTTTTTGTGTTTAATAACGGTAACAATTTATGTGCATTTGAATCATGACTCAAAAATGCTTATCACAAAAGAACTCCTGGCTATTTTCGTCCTTCACACACATTCAGACTCTAATTCGTTCACCTTTAGCTATTCTGGAATTAATTTATCGGTTATTTGGTATATGAGCTGCTAGCTGTATCTGATGGTTTGCAAAAAAATATTTAGCAACAAGTAGAATCGAGCATAATTGTACATAATAAATAAATAACAATTTTCTTCTCCTGTATCTCCGACATTGAAGCAGTCAATTTATTCAAAACGAAAAGCAAATTACTAAGAACGCAACAAGGCGAAATAAATTTGTTTTAAATTTCATCAGAAGAAGATGTTTGCTGCTTTCTTTTGTTTGTTATGATGGCGGGATCTTTTGAAGAATTTGAATTAATTTTTTATGATTAAACATTCTTGCTCATAAATAAGAAACCAACATATTTTAGGTGGCGTGACTCAAACGCACCACACTGATTAAGTGGGATGTGGGCTGTATTACTAAATACGTTACATGGACAACAACACTGAGTGAGACATCAAATGAAAAACCATTAGAGCGACATGCTCGTATACTTCGCCAAGTCTTGTTTTTGGCTGTAAAAGTATAAACGAGAGCAACGTGACGTATAATTGGTCTAAAATACGTTCGGCTTTGTGCATTGTTGATGGCCATATTGTAGGCAAACCTCATGGGTTAAAGAACTGATGACTCATTTGGTCAAAATTAATGGTACACGCGGTATACACTTTCTTTTGTTTTAGCCTGCGATATTATACTCGCTATTATACTCGCCTCCTGAGACATGCCAACGGTGTTTCAATATTTGTGTATGCGTGTAATGTGTATGTAACTATAGGACAATCGTCTGCCAACTATTAAAAGTCACTCTATAGCTGATGTTTCATTTCTTTTTTACTATACCTCCTGTTTTTTTTGTTGTACTCACGCCTTACTCGAGGTTAGCTTTTGTTTTGGGGGTAGGAATGTAGGAAGGAAAGTTACCTCAATTTATTTGAGTGAGCTGCGATGTCGTGACAACGCGAACGGGAATTCAGTATCGCTTGGATCTGAGTGATGATTGGTAACATCTCTTCATTTGTTAATTTGGAATTGCCAGTTGTCCGAATTAAATGGTGCTTCATAGATTACACAGCATTATCCCACAGACCACCAAACCATGGACTTGATGGTGGATTGAATTTCCATTCGATCTTGTGTTCTGTACTGAAGGCCAGGATGTCGTCGTTTATTGTAGTGTGGAATAAATGTTGCTGCATTTTGGATAATTTACTTTTGGCCTCCACGAAATAAGAACCATATTGTCAGAGTATATGATGGCGGGCACACCTCTTCTACTTACGAATTGTTTGAACGCTCCGAGAAATGCCTCGCTGATTAGGTCGCTAACCAGCTCCAAATGAACTGCCTTAACTGTCATGCAGACGAAAATAGATATGTAGCCCTAGATGTATATTGATCCACGTCCCTACTTGGTTACGGTTTGGATTGGACCGGCAAAGTCAACTCCGGTATAGTTGAATGCCCGAGACGATGATGTTCTGTCCGCTGGTAGATTGCCCATCATTGGAACTGATGGTTGGCTCCTTAATCTACGACATATAAAACAACTATTAGTGATTTTTCGTACCAGAGGTCTGGATTTGACAATCCCGTAGGAGAGTTTTGAGAGATGGGATAATAGGGAAGGCCCGGGATGTAGATAGTGTTTGTGTACAGATAGGTTAGAATTATGGCACTCAAGACATGAGATGGTGGCAAAATGATTGGATGCCTTTGTAAATATGAGCAAGCCGCCCCTTTTAGTCGACCACTTACTCGTAGAACACCATTGTCATCCAGAAACGGAGCTAGTGATGACAACTTTCCTTTGGAAACTTGCTTCTTAGCAGACAGAGTACGAATTTCTTCCTGGAATTCGTAATTCTGTGCCCATTTGCCGAGATACTCCTCAGCTTTACGTCGTTCTTCAGAAGTTAGCCTGATTTAGCGAGTGTTGAGTGTTGTTGCCCGATTTCTGGTGATTTTTCCCGTTTTTTGCGACACTTGATGAACAATTTGTAGCAGTAGCTCAAAATCCGCTTGATTTGATTGTACGACGAATGTCGTTTTGTCAATTCGTAAAATAAATTGATTAATTCAGGTGGATCGATAACCCCTACAAATTATTTAACTGTTGTTTGTAGCAGCCAAGGCGGACCATGCCACCATAGTTTATGATTGATGAGTTCAGTTGGAAGAATTCCCTTTGAGGCACAATCGGCAGGATTATTTGCAGATCGGACGTGGTCCCAAATAGCGTTGAGAATTTTTTCGAGAATTTGATCGGTTCTATTTCCGACAAAGACTGGCAGATGACAAGGAAGTTTGGCAGCCAGTGAAGAACAATTTCGGAGTCCGTCCAACCAAAAATGCCGCGTTTTCCACGCTGAAACGCCTTAGTAACAACTTGGATTAGTTTAGATAGAAGATGAGCTCCAGAGAGTTCTATTCGAGGTACTGTCAATCTTGGGTTTGAAATTGGAGTGACTCTGGTTTCTGCAGCTATGAGATTAATATGCACATTACCATTGCAATTTGTGTCGCGACTGTACATTACTGCCGAATATGCTATCTTGCATCAGAAAATCCATGTATGTCCATATTTAATTCAGCATTAAGGAATCGCGGTATCCGAATATCTTCAAGGGCCATTAATGGGTCGTGTATTTTTTCCATTTTTTTGATACATCCTGAGCTGCTGAAAAAGTGTTTTTATGCAGTTATCGTTACTGGTGATAACCATCCCAATTTGTCGAAAAGGCGGGAAGCATCTGGCAAGAGCCGACTTTTTGTGAAACTTTTAGGAGGTTCTAGCTAATAAACTTTGAACCGGAAACAGTCGTTGTATCCCAGTGCAATACCAAGACCTTGTGATCCGATTTGTATACAACTCAACCACCGTTTCGTTGTCTTGTTCGCTAGGTATAGATTCTAGGAACTGTAGTGAATTCGATGCCCATTTGTGAAGCGAAAATCCTCGAATATTTATGATGAATGGTGATGTATGGTGTCTTTTATGGTGTTACTGCCAGTCAACAGATCGTCTACGTATAGATCATTCATCAGGGCGTTGGATGCCTTGGCAAAACTCGTTCTGTTCTCTTTTCCAAGTTGATGAACAGCTCTTGTGGCATGGAATGGAACTGAGGCTGCTCCGAATGTTGCTGTTAGAAGTTGAAAGGGCTATAAAGGCAAATGAGGATCATCACGCCACACTATTCGCTGATATTTGCAGTCTTCGTGTGCAATTCAAATTTGTCGATACATTCGTGTCATGTCGGGCTTGAATGCTATTTGATGTAATCTGAATCGCATGAGTATATCAATAAGATGGGATTGAATAGTCGGTCCGACTAGTAGCTTATGTTGCAAACTATGCGTACCTTCGTTGTTTTGCTTTCCGGCTTAATCATAGGGTGACGAAGTAGATAAAAATGTTCAGTTTTTAAATCCAGATTTTTCGCGTGAATTTCCTCCATGTGATTTAACTTTAGGTACTGGTGCATAACTCGCTTGAGTGAAATCGGGAAACTGCTTGTTCGAGTGAACTTCCTATAGATGAGGCGAATTCGCTAAAAACGACAATCTTACGATGAATCTTCCATCTGGTGCTCGAACTGCTGAGCTGGTGTGATTTTACTGGTTATCGGAGTTTCTTCGAGCTCTTAGAACTTACGCAAGCTCTAATCCACATTGCGCATGCGTGATTTGCGCTTTTGACAATTTTCACGTTCAACTGATTCCAGCGTCGTACATCGCTTTTTAGGGAATTGAATGAAGTTTTTGAAAGTAAAGGATAAAAGAATTTTATCATCCAACTTTGACAATAATACATATATGTATTAGCCAAGGATCTCTCGTTTGGGCCTCTTTCCCTAATATATTAAGTCCGCGAAGGACCTCTTCCGACGTATCACACACGTTTCTAATACCAGCAGCTGAACCATTAGCAGCCGAAGGAATCATCATGAACCTCTCGACAAGTGATTTGTAGACTTGATCTGGCTTGTCAATCGCTTACATAGATTTTGGTATATGCTTCCTCATAATTTTCGAGAGTTAGCGGAATGTGTATGATTATTTTGCTTGCTTTTCCAGTCAGGAGCCCCTTCAAATACTGAAATTTATGGATGTTGAAGTTTGATGTATTCCTCCTTGAGTGTTGCGTTGAAGCTTGTGTCTTTCATAGTTTCCAAAATTTTTTTCTGATAGTTGGTGAATGACGTCATTGTTGCATTCATTTGCGCCTGCACTGCTTGTAGCATTGGATTTTGACCGGAAACCGCCTTTCGAATAATTAGGGTGACTATTTGCTCATTGTATTCCTTAAATTCGTAATGCTCTTTCTCCAATAATTCAAGATGCACATACACTTCCTCGGCTGCTAAATCCTTAAAAGCACGATCAGCAGTAATTTTTTCGGTTACGTGTCAATGCTGCCTTTGCAAACCCTCGTTTCCGCTTTAATTCTGGAATTTCCATTATGATTAATTTACGTGATACTTTGCACTAACACCCTATGTCCCTAACTAGAATTTATTCGAAATGTTCGATTTTAGAGCAGCAGGGGTAATCTGAAATGGTGATTGGTGGTTGGCAATTAACAGAAAAACTATTCAGCATGGGCCGTATGAGTTTTGTAAAGGGTTCTGGAAGAAAGAGAGATGTGTGGAATATATCTGCCCAAGTGGTTGCATTAATTAGTTGCAGGAGTCGTATAATGGATGATCAGCATTAAACGGGGTTTATAAACGAGGTAAAAAAATGACCAGAAATTATGAGGTGCGACGGCAATGTTAGATTGGGCGTTATTTACCCTATGTCGCTAAAATTCGAGAGACACAGGCAAAGTCGGAAAAGGTCATTTATGAAATGCGGATCAAAGAGTGCGTTAGCTATTTGCAAAGAAAACATTATGAACGAATGGATGTGTGAGCACGTGTTGCCGAGTATGAAAGAAGCACGTGGCAAATCTTAATGTTACGATTACACCTATTGGGTTTATAGGCAATTAATTCGGCGAGACATTTATTCAACAAAAATAATAAATATAATGGGCTTTGTAGTAAAATTGAAATAGACATGTTGGATGGGAAATGGTTTCTAAAATGATTTTCTTAAGAAGTTCTGGAATATAGTCAATTGGGTGGATCTCAGCCATTACCAAGGAACTGCTGTATACTCTATGTTTTGTACTGATATCTGCAATGTACGAGAAATTTTCGTGGATACAAGAAGGCTATTTACCTAGTAAAATAAAGAATTGCAATCATGAAAAATTTTGCGCCGGAGTCAAAAGAGTGTTTTTTTAAAATCTCTGTGAACTTTAATGCCTGTGTCCTCTATACAGTCCAGATGGTTCGTCCGATCGTCATACAAATGACATATCCTCTCTTTTTAATTCGGAAATCCCAGTGGCCAAAATCGGTCGACCGTGCTTCTTCCATAAGAACTCTTTGGTTTTTTGAAAATATTTCACGAGAAAAATCAAAAATTAAATTTGCAACAACATTGGCTTAGTTTATTTTTCAAAAAATTTAAGCGGATATGACGATTTTTGACAAAACTGTTTTTAAAAAAAAAGTTCTACCCAGTACAGTCTACACTGATTGATTGATCGGGATAAAACTTCATACATAAGCTTTTCCTACAAATTAGGAGATCCTAGTGACTTTTGGGCGAAAGTCATATAAGCTTTTTCGGTTCTACACATCGGTATTGATCAATTGTCTACATTTGAAGCGACAAGTTCGATTTTTGAGACAAAACCGTTTTTCAACAAAAACTTCAGCCCCTGTACCACCCAGATGTACTTATTGATCGTCACCAGAATAGTCATCCAGAATCAAAAAATAAAAAGACAAAAAATGTAAGCAAAGAAGCCATTTTGCATCAAAAATGGATCAAGATTTTTGTGCCAGAGAAAACGCTATAAGTATTTCTCATTCTACGATATTTTTTTCATCCGATACTTTTTTGATTTTCTCACTCCATACTTTTTGTTTTTATTCGTAGCAGTATTTTGTTTGAAAGTTGATTTTTTATAAATGAACTAACTCCTTTGAAAGAAACAAATTGTACTGATAATATCTAAAGAGAGTCGATTAAATTTACGACAGGGGCCTAACTATTGAACTCGACGTTCATTTTCGCTATCGTTTTGCTATAGTAGACTATAGAAGAAAAAAGAAAAATGTATGCAATTTTTACGATGGCAGTTTAAACGAACATCAAATTCCCTGGATTGTGTTCTGAACCTTTTGGCTGTCTTGAGCCCAAGTGATGGGTTCCGTTGGTCGTGGAACTAGCTATAATTCAAATCTACCAAAGGAATTAAAGGATCCGCAGATTTATTGATTTTTATAAGTTCTAGACTCCTATGACCATCCACCGTACGAGTGTGAGGCTCCGCTAACCGTGGGAATTCTTGCCATGTAAATTTGAGTGTCAGTTCCACGACATTATAAAAGTTTGAACCGTGAAATTATGTAGTGCGATGGGTTTTTCTATTAAAAGGATTGCAGAATTGTTATTGCCAGTACGAGTCTCTTATATTGATCATCTATAATAACTGCCCATCTATAGATCTATCTACCCATCTCTATGAACCTGCTGTTCACCTGATAAGGTAATGAGGCTGATATTTAATAATCCTGGTGGCCACCACTAACTTGTGGCATTATGGTCAGTATAAATTGGCCAACAGAGTACTTAAGAACGTGACCACCAATCCCGGACAAATTTTCGTTGCTCAAATCCGTAGAACGTTGTACAACTCTCACTCAGATTTATAAAGCGAGGACTTCCTTGATATGCGGTTCCACATAGTCACACGGTCGATTGCTATAGAAGTCTAGAACTTCTCTAAATTGCTTTATTTTTCTACGGAACCGATACGCTTCCCGTGTCGCTTGTCCAATTTACATAGTGTGAATTCTCACGACTAACGGATTCTCTTACTCGCACCATAGACCGGCATTGGTGTCTAGAAGTTGTCTAAATTAGCAAATTTGCGAACGTTTTAAATCTTTGGTCAGTAGAATTTTTTTTATTTTTTATTTTATTTGAATTGTGGTGATTCCCACGATCTACGGGGTTTGTTACTTGGGATTGTCACAGCCAGAAGGGTGCATCACACAAACTTATTCTAAAAAATATTGCTTTGAATGAAAATTCTGCTTATTATTTTTTTTGATATTTATTATTTTTTTTACAAAAAATCTAATTTTGTTTTGTGTGTAGGCCATTGAAAGTGAGTGAAACTAGCCAACAAAAACATTTTGTTTGGAATCAAACTTTCCCTCCGAACGAAACATGTTCCCCCTTGAATTAAAATATGTTTCTTGACGCAGGGATTCACAAAACAAGAATTGCAAATCCTTTGTGATTATTAGGACAAATCTCAGCCAATTTCACTTCAAAGTGTTACAAAACAGTCACTCGTTGTGGATGCATCGGCTTCTTTATGGCTACGTGTGTATTTTTTGAGCACGAAATGCGATAATTAAATTTGCTTGTTGACGTAACCTCCCAGGTGAAAATGAGCTTCGTCGGAAAAAATGGTTTTTTGGTAAAAGTGCTCATTTTCTTCCAAGCATTCCACAGCCTAATTAGCGAACCTGAAACTTTGCGGATGGACATTTTATTTCAGTTTCTGCACTAATTGACTACCATTATACGGGAGTCTTTATGCGAAATTCTCATGACAGACACATGCTGAGCAACAGCTTCAATGTTCTCGGCTGTACGCACTGAAATCACGTGCACGTGTTGGTTTATCCAATTAAAATCCAGTTTCACAAGCTCGCTTCACAAATTATTGTTGATCATTGCCTTGTTTGGGTAGAAGACTCACCACTTTGAAAGCAAATTTTCAATATTTTGTTCAAGCGTAAAGCGAGCCATTTCGTAAAAGTAAAACATTATACTAATTTTCTGTCATAACACGAAAGACGCAAGTGTTGCCACATTCGAAATAATCGTTAGTTGAAATTGTAAACGCTAAATGGATGGGCCACCCGTTACTAGACGAAATCCAAAGGATTATATTTGTTATTCTTTTCTTCTACAAAATTGTTTACTACTCAATTTTTTTAAAAATTTTTTTGATTACGAGTGATAATTTCTGAATTTTCTTAGAAGTACTGAAAATGACACGAACGTATCTAAGTACTTTTTATACAGCCAAAGTAACGAAAAAAGTGCTATAGTATCGGCAATATCACCTCTGCTCCCCCACTCCATTTTAAACCCCAGGGCACTTGTGTACACAAACCCTAACAAAAATGAGAAATCCCTTAGGCAGCTTCTTGGTAGCTTGGTTTCGTACTGATAAAAAGTTGGTCTACTCATCAGGTTGCAATGACCAAACTGCAAAAATCCAACTCTTGCTTTGTATCGATAATACAAAACAAGAACATATCGATTTAGCGAATTATATATCACTAAAATATGATTGAGATGATAATTTCATAAATTGGGAAATCCCAGTGAATTTTAACTGAAATTGGTTCACCGGAAGTCACCGCTTTTATAGGAAGTTTTTCGTTTTCCCCCCGGAAGTGGCAGCTTCAATAGGAGCTTTTTGGTCTTCTCCATATATTTTGAAAAGTAATTAAATTTCAAACAAAATTTGTTTAGATCATATTTCAAAATTTATCAGAAATTACGAGTTTTGATAAAAAAAAACTTTAGTTCACCAAATTTCGGCATCTCTACGGACCAAGCGGATTGACTTGAAATCTTTTTACTAAAGCTTTTCCCATGAATTAGAAGATCCATGCAAAATGTGGTGGGCATCTTATGCAATGAATATTAAAGTTTTAACAAGGGTTAGCCTTATTGGTTTTCTGAAATTAAAACAGGAATAATGATTTTTGATTAAATAAAACATTTTTTATCACAAATCCAGGTTTTTCGCTTTAGAAATTAAGTGTGATGTTTTCGACATCTATGTACATTTGTCGTAAAAGAAAGTCAGGAGTTGGTCACAACAGTTTTTGCTCATACTTAACATTTTTCACAACTTTATCAAAAGTATTTTGTTGGCAAAATCTATTTAATTTTTTGTTAACTGTGTACTTTAAAAAATTTTATTTGATTTTATCTTATTTGTAAATTGTGTTGTTGTTCTGTTAAACTTAAGGTAAATCATTTACTATAGTAAAAACCGGTTTTAGCAACCGGCATAAAGTTTTCGACAAATAATTGAATTTACCGAAAAATTTACTTAAAATTGACTTTTACCTTAACCCTAATGTGAGTGACTTCGGTACCCGAGTACCTTTTTCATTTTAGGCGTTTTTTGTATGTTTTACTTCCAATAAAACTTTAAATTTTTTGAGAACTTCTAGTTCAGTTGTAGATTACGATCATATTTAAAATTTGAGAATGTTACAACTTGGACGAACGTGGAAAAAATAAGTTTCCATACAAAATGCATGTAGGTACTAATCACTCAAAGTAAGTTATTTTTTCTTCACTCACATGAGGGTTAAGTTTAGCACGCAGCCTTGGTATCACATATAAGACGACTATGGAAAACTAGTGAACAGATTTTGTATATAAGAAATAAATTCAGTTCATGTCTGTCACTTTCTGAGCTCTAATTTGATCTAAGCCTACGGCTTCACCGGCCGTTTAAGTTTTCCCGTCGATAATAGTACTAACGGATCTTGTAATGAAGATAACCATTTCATTAAAAATATATCACAATTGAATTTTGTCTCTTACCACCACCCTTCATGCAAATATTAATTATTTTTATCCGAGTGATAATCTTTTTACCACAAGAGAGTTCCGATTATCATCATCATAAACGTATGCATCCCAGATTTTTTTTACTTTCGCAAAGAAATAATACAAAATTCTGTATCCCATTATCATCGTTCGTTTGGGGGGAAAAATTTAATTTCCGATAAGTGATAAATTCTAAAAAAAAAAAAATCTGATTTCATGTCAATGTCAACTTTGTACCGCTTCTTCTTCTACAAAAAAAAAACTGGAAACCGGTGTATACAGAAAGAATACACACATCCACGGTAAGAAAAGCAGCAACCCAGTAAAAAAGCTTATTTATAAATCATCAATATATAAAAAGAAAACTTTTCATCAAGTTTCATTCAGCCAAAGATTTTTCATCATTTATGTTTGTTAATAGGATAGAGACGATAAAAAACGGTTAGCAGAAAAAAAAATAGAAAAATTATCGTATTAAGTGGAAAAATTATGTCCTGAATATTGAATAAAATGCAACACAGAAAAGTCGTTGAAAAATAAACAGAAAAATAAATTTTCACTTGGTACTTGGTACAGTGTATGCTGTCATCTGTTTTACGTAAAATATTCGGATGTTTTCTTAATCATTTTTTATTGTACATCAAATTTACGGAAGACAAAATATGCAAATTATTGAGGGTATTGATTTTACATTTTTTGTGAGCTTTTTTTTTATACGATTTTAAGTTTCAGATTTTTATAATATTTTTGGATGTTTGGAAAACTGATTAAAAATCTCGAGACAGTCATAGAGAAATTATGTATATTGTTGTATAACTATATATAGGTATAGGTATATAGAGTGAAGATGGTAGAGATTTTATTTTGATCTCGTACTTAAAACTTTCAATATCAGATTTTTCGTCAAAATATGAACGATATTATGAAGTGGATTGTTAGTTTTTCAAATAATTATTTTAGTAGTTATGGATAAGCATACAATATTTATGTTGTTTAAGCAGGAGAGCTCGACAAATTTTTGAAACACAGCGTTTCCTTTCCTTACATCGTCTCGAGGAAGAAATTGTATCGGAAGCGATGGGGTAAGTTTTTAATACCGACGTGGATACAGAGTATTAGAATACTTCGCTTGAGGAGCAATCAAGTTTGCCATCTGGATTTGAAGTTATCTGTATCAGAAGAACGATAAGGCTATTTCATCTGCAGCCGTTGGAGAAGATTAATGCCTTAAAGTTAAAAAAAATAGTTTACTAAATTTTTTCAAAAATCTGTTTTTATCGGAAAAATTACGCAAATTATTTTATAAATGAATGTCATACTTAATTACATACGAATCGAATAATTTAAGAAAATATAACGTCACGAATATAATTATTATTGGATCAATTTAAATGTCCATTTTCGTTATTTCAAACCTTCTCTATACCATTGAAATTGTACGTGACTATCAACGGCCAATGACACGTAATCCCAGAAATAGGTAACCACAAGTGACTGTATATGCTTTCATAATGAACCTTGAGCAATGTACCGGATTAATTGATACATTTGAGCAACTCTATGAACAATTTTCTAATCCAAAAATTATTAATTAATATGCTCCATCCTATGGGACATGCGGCAACGAACCATTCGGTCGTCCCGTTAAAATGGTTCTCATATTTTTGTTCAACGTTGGTCCAAATTGGTAACACGGTTTCTACGATTCTTTCGAGTCCTAAATTAGGATTATCTTGTATGTGAATATGCTGACTGGCCGGATATCATCCAACCGCAAACATGGTGTTCTGTGCTATATAGGAGAATGTGGAGATATGATTTTATCTGACTTTAGAATATTAAAAAAATAATCAGCACCGATAAGAATATCAATATTCTTTTGATAAAAATAGTTATAGGATCAGCTATTTATATTTCTAAAGATGTAAACGTCCAATCGGAGTACAGTTGAATTCTTATATCTAGGATGATATTGCAAGCCCATCCACCATATTTGAGAACTTGAGTCCAATAAAATTTTTGAGTTGTTTTTTGGATTTTTTCTCTCAAAGTGGAAGTGAAGTGGAGTCAGTTGGAATTCAAAACAATTCAATGTATTTTATTCGAGTTTGATGATGCATTGTGGTTAACAATATTATTCGGTTTTTTGTCCGGCACATAAATGAACAACGATGATAGTTAGCCAACTCTCAAACACGTGACGTACAACTGACCATTTTAAAAACACTTCTTCGGGTTTTTCCGAAAGTTTGCGACTTCCGAGATTTTCCTATTTTTCACTTCTAAAAGACCATCTGGATCGGATATGTGCGAAATCCCGTACAAAAACACCATTTTTCGATTTTCCGAATTTTCCGATTTTTCGTGGATTTTCCAATTTTCTTTCGTAAGAACCATCTGCTGGAAATTAGAAACACAGCAAAAAAAGGTTGAGCCAAATCGGTTCAGCCGTTCTCAAATGATGCGCTAGAAAAAAATTCAATTTTGTTTGGGTTTTTCCGGAAGCTTCCAAGTTTTCCACTCAGATTTTCCAATTTTTCTCTTCTAAAAGACCATCACATTTTTCAATTTTCCAAATTTTCAGATTTTTCCGGTGGATTTTCAACATTTTCTCTTGTAAGAACCATCTCCTGGGAATTGGGAACACATCTTAAAAAGATTGAGTCAAATCGGTTCAGCCATTCTCAACGCGTTAGAAAAAACAATTCAATTTTTATCGAGGTTTTGCAGAAGTTTCCAAGTTTTTTACTCATATTTTCCAATTTTTCTCTTCTAAAAGACCATCTGGATCGGATACATGCCAAATCTCGTACAAAAACAGCATTTTTCGATTTTCTGAGTTTTCCGACTTTTACGGTGGATTTTCTGATTTTTTTTTTCGTAAGAACCACAAAACAGATTACCGCGAACACAACAAAAACAGATTACCGCCAAATCGGTTAAGCCATTCTCAACTGATGCGCTAGAAAAAAAATCAATTTTCTTCGGGTTTTTCCGGAATTTTCCGAGATTTTTCAATAACATTTTCCCATTTTTCTCTTTCAAAAGACCATCTGGATATATATTTGCGAAATCCCGTACAAAAATAACATTTTTGGATATTCCAAATTTTACGACTTTTCCCAAAATTTTCAACAGTAAAAAAGTGGTTTGCAAGATTTCGTGAAGGCAATTTTAGTCTTGAGGACGATCCACATCCAGTGGCTTTAAAACAATTTGAAGACGAAGAACTTAAAGTTTTACTGGATGAAAATCGGTGTCAAACTCAAAACGAGCTTGCAGAACAGTTAGGAGTTATTAACCAGGCAATATCACTTCGATTACATGCAATGGGAAAAATACAGAAAGAAGGAACTGACCGATGATACCAAAAACCGAAAAGTTGACATCTGCATGAATTTGCTTACTCGGTACGAAAGAAAGATTTTTTAGCATCAAAATCATTACGGGTGATGAAAATTGGATTTTGTACGATAATCCTAAACGCGGAAATCTTGGGTTGAACCAAGTTACTGTGTGTCTGGTGGAATTGGAAATGAGGCATTTGCTACGCGCTGCTACGCAACCTAATGAAACTATTACAGCTGAATGTTACCAGGTACAATTGATCAAATTAAGTGATGCTCTGGAGAAGGAAAGACCATTTAAGGGCCAAGGAAGCCGGGCAGCAAAATCATATTCTCCTTAGGCTGGTTAGTTTTGCAGTATACGGCGTATTGTCCAGACTTGGCTACGTCTGATTACGACTTCTTCACATCGCTGGCATCATATTTGAACGGCCTGCGATTCGAACTGTCAAGTTTCTATCGCGAAAGCATTCATCATCTACCTGAAAATGGCAAAAGACCATAGATAGTATTTTTTTAATATTTCGATAATTAATCTTTGTAACAATTATATTTTCAATAAAGTTGAACTTAACCAAAAAAAAAGCAGAGTTTGTACGTGCACGCGTAAAGATGATGCAAAGATTTAAAGAACTCATCAGTTTCAACGAATGGTGGCTCACAATACAGGCGCAACCAAAGGTCCAAGAGATTAACCGTACGATTCTGATGTTAAGACTATTAAGAGGCTAACAGTAAAAAGATTTTTCGGTAATAGATTTCTGTAAGAGAATCTCTTAATTGGTTAGTACTACTCTTAAAATTTTTATTAAAAACTCTCCAAATACTTTTGGAGACCTGTCAATTGTGATTTTTATTAATGTGAGCCATTGAAATTGTATTTTTATTGTTAAACGACAACGATAAAATACGACATGTAATATAATATATTGTTTTAATATTTATTAAAACTACAACAAAACTTTGAGGTTTTTTTTAAAAAGGACTTAATTCCATAATTTTTATAATGTGCTTTGGGACTATAGGGAACATGAAGGAAAACGCCATATTTCCAGTACCAATCTTTAAAATGTTTTGAATTTTTAAGCAAAATTTGCTTATTTTCATTTCATAGTAATACGCCACAGTGATTTGTATCCAATTTTGGATACATTTGTTCCAATCTGGACTTGAAAAGAAAATTTCACTTCTGAAACAAGGGAAAAGAATGCCACTGGACATCAAAGAAGAACAATTATTTCAAATTGTGCTTTCGAATAACAAGAAGAAGAATGCAGCTAACCTGATTGAAAAGCAATTTGGCTCAGACTGGAAGTCGCTTCGAGACCTTAGATGGTATAAAAATGTTCTTCAGTAAGCTTAGTGAATTTTGCGAGTGTAATAAGCCAGATATTAATAATCTTCGTGCCTAACATTATTTTTTATTAAATAAAAATAAATGCTTTAAACTCTGAATATTTGTTTTATTAAATTTTTCGGCAGATCCATCCACCCGTCTATTTCACGGCTTTAAAGACACACAAGATTCATCTTGAATTATCGTGTTATCCCTAATCCGAAATACAATACGGTTTTTGTCCAAAAAAGTTTTATACAAAATGGCTTGTTTTGGAAAATATTGAGTAAAAGGACTTATTTCCGAACTTGTTACAATAATCACAAGATAGCGTTTGAGAATATGAAAATGATGAAAATTCCATTTGGTGCGAGATTTAATTATAATTATTAATCAGGTAAATTTTTTTAATTATTTTAATATTTAGAAACACAGCAAGTTTTTTTCCAATTTCTGAAAAAAGTTTTGTATGTAAATACGTCCTTTTGAAAAATCACTCCTCATGTGTGATAAATTAGAGAAACAACAACAAAATATTTACTGTCACCCGAAATGATAATGACGGAATAATTTTTTTTTATAAAAATACTATATCTAAAATCCAGTTTATGTATTGTAAAATATAATTTAATAAAATTATTTATTTACACAATCATTATTTTTATTAGCTTTCATGCAACATAATAAAAATTTCAGCATTTATGATTTTTAAGACCACCTATTTCGTTGGTATTCAAGTAAGAGTTTTATAAGAGAGCTTCTTAACTGATCAGTACGTGTAGAATCACAAAATAGTCTTAAGTAAGAGCAATCTCTTAGCTATGCGAAATATTGTTGTTAAGACGTCCGTGACTATACGTTAGAATTGCACAGTTAATGAAAGAAGCAAGCGATTCAAATTTATAAAACTGGACCCGTCGCACGTTATTCAATGAAATCAATACAAAGTAGTCAAAAAGTGCTAGTGATATAACAGCTGCGTTGCTTTCGCAAATTCCGCTTATAGAGGCCAATTTTGGTTTCAGCAATATTTGTTTATGAATTACCAGTGGCACTATTCTGATAATTCCCTGCGAATAGGAAATTGGGGAAAGATTTTATATGTAATTTAAAATTTTTTTTCTGGCATACTGAGGTAAAAATCTAGTGGTAATTTTTTTTTTAAAACAAAATAAAATTGGGAATAGTTTTCCCTGCCAATTTAGATATGGAAAAATTATTCCCAATTTATAAATATTTGCATCAAACTTTTCTTCTTAGTAGGCCGGAAAAAAAATATTTGAACTGAAATTACATATAAAATCTTTCCCCAATTTCCCATTCCCGGGGAATTACCAGAATAGTGCCACAGTAACGAAAATAATTGGTCATCATAGTTGGCGTATTTATCAGTAGTCTAGCCGTATTTTGTTGAGAATTAAAATATTAGATGTCAGGTTTCGAATTAGATATTCGTATCTGAATTTATTATAACAAATAAAACATTTTCATCATAGTTGGCGTATTTATCAGTAGTAATAAATTTCGAGTTCGCTTGCATCTAAATCCAAAAAAATTGAAGGTTTATACAACACTAATTGGAATCATAATTACTACTGATAAGTAAGCCAACTATGACGAAAATTTTTCCTTTGTTAAAATAAATTCAGATACAAACACCTCTAATTCGAAACCTGACCTCTAATATTTTAATTCTCAACAAAATACGGCTAGTAATTAAAGCCGAGTTGGCTAATAAATAACAACTAATATAACGATTTTCATAAAACCGATTCAGATTACAATTACTACTGACATAAAAGCGGACTATGATGAACTATAATTTTCCGTTACTGGAAATTCACAAACAAATATTGCTGATACCAAAATTGGCCTCTAAGATTAAAGCTAAGCGGCCTTGCGAAAGCAACGCAGCTAATGTCTGAATAATTTATAAATTAAAAGTTATTCCCATTTAAAGTTTATTTTATTTTATGTTCGGTTTTGTATGGGATTTTTTTTTACTATTTCATGAAGAATTTTAATTTTCTTAGGCGTATACATCCTCCCATGACCAATTATCCTTAAACCCAGGGATATAACTTCGTTCTATTATTACATTAGAACTGCTACTACTCCATTAAATGCACCAATCATGATTTTTTCTGCCGATCCAAATCAAGACACGCTTCCATTTCAACCAAGCATGGCTCGATAATAACTGCATTTGTGCCAGCTTCATCCGACCATCTGCATTATTACTTCCATCTATAACACAATCGCAGAACGATCAAGATTTTCTTCAAGTTTTTAACGTCGTTAAGCGCTCATTTAGTATCATTCTATCCTTTGAGCAAACAAATTTCATTTTGAAATTCAGATGTGATAAGTTCATGGCCGCTACTGTTAAGAGGCGAACCGAGAATGGAACTCACTTCAAATTCATGTTCAATGTAATGTTTCGAAATCGCGCGCAATTATGACTGTACTGGTCATCCAAGCCTTCGTGTTTGATTTGCAAATAACCGGCAATGATGATTTTTCAATACGTTTAAGTGTTCTGGGGTTTTCGGAACGGCCAATAACAAACAGCTTAACACCAAACACAACTGTCAGCCGTTATTTTGATATTTTAAATCCAGGAGATATTTTCTCTTTTCGATGTAGCTACTCGTATTTTCATAAAAAAAATCGTAACAGAAATGAAGTAAAAATTAATTTTTTATTCGTTATTCCGAGATGTATATTCGTTAACTGAGGTTTCTGTATCAAAAATTGATATTCGTAGATCCGAAGTTTCGTTAAGTGAGGGTTCGTTAAGCAAGGTTTACCTGTATACAAGTACAGTTTGTGTTTTGGTTATATTACTAAATTTATTCTACGGCTCATTTGAATTTCATTACTAAATTTTTTTTATAAATATTGCTCTATATCATCAATGCCAAGCAGCCAAATCCGAACTTCCCTAAAAAATTTGTGCTTCTGCTCCGATTGGACCATTTTAACGTGATTCAGCAAAAGATAAAACCAATACGGCATGTATAAGTAAAATCTTCTAAACTATTGTCTTCTAAATACGTATAGATATCTCAGAGGTAACAGATTTAGCTCTATAGTTAATAAACTTCAAAGATGGATCCTCATAATGTTCAATGTAGTCTAACAAATTACACAAACTGAGTAAATTCAGAACTTCGGTCTTCCAAAATTTGCACTTTTTCGATCTACAAATTTGCTTAGCTGTTCTAGCGAATACAGTCATTTAGCTTTACTTTACCTGCTATTGTAAATCGGTTTGAAACGTCAATATGGGCTATATTCTGGTGATCAACAGCAAGAGGCTTCCCTAATCAGTACCACGCATTTGAAAAAAATTGTCGGTTGAAGATGGGCAGCGTATGTATGAATTACATTCGAATTGTAATTCATCGACGTTAAGACGTTGTAATTCCGGAAGTATTTAACGTAACCAATTAGATATCAGTGACCAGTGTGTATCTTTAGCTCGCCAATTTTACGCCGGTACTAATTTATATTTATGTAGCAGGTTTTAGTTATATTCGGCGAAAATTGCAAATATTTTATCCTCGTATTTTGCAGATTTTTCACCAATTTTTTCCCGAAAATTCTTCGTAATTTTCTACAAAAAGCTCTTCGTCTGAATTGCGAAGGCCAATATTCTGAATATCAAGCTCAAAAATTTCTTTCAACAGTTTTGGTGATTCACAAATTTAAACAAATAATAAAAATATCTGTCAATATTTTGATATTACCGGCACTGTAAGACTATGTGCCTGAGGGCGTTTTTTCGACTAAATTGCCGACTAAACTAAATTAATGAGAAAGTCATGCTATTACCCACCAGGTTTTATCATTTAGACTCCTGCTGAGGTTGCTCGACTATTTAGTTGTCATTTGAAAGTGCCACCTTTGAAAGAATGATACGAATCAGTCATTAATTTAGTTTAGTTAGAAATTTAGTCGAAAAAATCGCTCTCACGCACACAGTCTAGTGTAAAAAATTAACATTTTTTTGATATTTTTATATAAAAGAAACAATTTCTTGAAATTTAATAGAGGATGTCACTAAAATGAAATTTTTAACTAGTGTCTTTTATTTATTCATATTAATTTCGTTTACATATACGAATAATTAATCTTATTCGAACTTACTATTACAACAAAGCAAAACAATGAAAATTACATAAAAAGCCATCATGAATTAACTATTTATTTGCCGCGTAGTGATGAATAGCAGAAGCTTGAAAATTTCATAACGAGCGAATTCACGATACATTCAAATTCGCAAATTTACTTTAACTTTTTTGATTGTCAAAGAATTTATTACCAATATAATTTATAATTATAGCAATTTATTACGCAATTTATGATAAAAATATTAGACACAGTATATGTTTTAATGTTTTATAAATACAGTGGCAGCTGTCAATCAGTAGTACAGGCAATTTATGATGAGTTTTATTATAAGTTTCGATAGATGGTGTACTGTAAATTAAATTATCATTTCCTCAATTATTCTTTCTTATTACCCAATATGCAATGCCGACGGAATTCCATTTACATTCGCGTTCTAACACCACACTGCTTCTATGGAAAGAACCATGTGTATCACGCGGAAATTCGTACACCCAGCCAAAGAAAAGTGTCACAAAAATTCCGATGTCGGTGTGAATCCCAACTAAAAAGAGAAAAAAATCATAGAAACAAAAGGCACGTGTTTTGTATATATTTTCCAATTGGAATAAATAATAATTCTTATCCGAAATAAAACAAAATTTTCCATTTATAATAAAATTCATATTAATATTTTATTCACATTATTTTTTATTTGTGTACAAAAAAACATAGAAAATTTATTTATATATTTAAATTTCATAAATTGAGTTTTGTATTGCATCCGCCAGCATATTGAGATCTTGAAAAAAAAAATCATTGAAAATTTACTACGTAAACGTATTTCGCACCGACGCCATTGTGAAACAGATCTCTATATTACCTTTTAAGTCCAAATTTGTACATCGCGATCACTTAATAAGTTAATAATTATTATTATATATTTAAATTTAAATTTATTTACTTTAACAAATCGAAAAACATTATAATGAAACACAACACTTTAAAGTAAAAAAACTAATTATGTAGTGCAACCGTGCACGTCGACTTGTCAGAAGAAACTAAAAATAAAAGATACAATCGAAACTTATAAAACGAAAATAATATTACCGCGAAATAGAAAGAGAAAAACAATTATTTTTCTCCAAAATCAATATTTTTGTGTCTTTGATATTTTGTAGTACGGAATTTTGTACGACATTTGAGCAGTTTTTTCCACACAGTGGAATAATTGCATACTGGGGTGATTTTTTCTCTTTTTAGTTGGGATTCACACCGACACCGGAATTTTTGTTACATTTTTCTTTGGCGGGGAGTACGAATTTCCGCGTGATACACATGGTTCTTTCCATAGAAGCAGTGTGGTTTTAGAATGCGAATGTAAATGGAATTCCGTTGGCATTGCACATTGGGATCCTCATTACTTGAGAGGAAAAATAATTATTTGATTTTTTTTTGTATTTATAAATTCAGGTCCTTATAATTTTTAAATCTAAAATTTATTCAAAGAAAAACTAATATTTATTCAATATTGGAAAGTTAGATTCTCATTCTATATAAGTATGTGTGCTTGAAATTAAATATAGACATCTTGAGTCAAAATTGGATTGGAAAGCTACTAATATTTTTAATTAGGCATTATTTATATTTAAAGATTTTGTAACAAACAAAAACACATAAACAGAAAAACCAAAGAATAATTAAAAATTGGATTGTTCCACATTGGATATCAAAGAAACGATTTTTTTTCGTTTTTTTGTCCGTTTACCTATGATACAGGTTTTAATTGTGGCTTAAATAAATTTTCGGTGAAATCACACTAACACAAACATAAATCAAATAAAAAATATTTCAAGGCCATTTTTGACTCATTTTAGTTTAAATTTTATTTTCGAGAGAGCAGAACAAAACAAAACAAAACACACATACATATACATTATCTATTACGACTAGTTGGTCTTGAAAAAATATTTAAAAAACCAAAAATCTCGTATATTTTATGACTCAATATCTGGAGGTCTGGAAGCGGCGTAGGAAACGTAAGATAGTAAGAAAAGGACAGTGTGCTGCTTGTAATTCAAGGTACATACAATACAATTTTTGTTTTCAAAAGTTTCTTTTATTTAACTCAAAATTTTTAAAAGAAATTTGTAACAGTGTACTTAATAACTGCACTACCATTTGAAAATTGCCGTTTTCCATATAAAATAGACATTTTGGTACCCATATCCTTTGGTACTTTAGGAAAAAGCTTCACATTTTATAAAATCAGACACCTCATCAGTATTTTGAAAAGAAAGCTGAAAGGTTAAATTATTAATTAGAATATTCTATAATTTAAGCTCACCAATGTCTGCTAATCTTCATAGTCCAAGGTGAGTACTGAAATTTTTAAAAGATATTTTTATGTTTTGAAATTTATAAAAATTTAGGTTAAAATTTCAAAAAAAAATCGGTAAAGTTGTTCAGGACTTGTTAACTACGTGTATTCTCAAGCAATAACAACATAAACAGTGTGTTAGTAACCCAAGAATACGCGTGGCCAACCAAGTTCAATTAACTGGAACATCCAAATTGTGTTGTCCATGATCTGGAAGAGAAGAAAAACACATACGTAAATAAATTAGTCCGTACAATTCATATAAACATAATATTATGATTTATTTATTAAATAATAAAAAATTGTTTTTCACAATGCATTCGTATTTATTACAAATTTTCCACATAATCAATTTCGATATGATAAATTCGTATCGACATTCTCACTTAATTAATTCCGTTCTCATAGCCCAAAATAATAAATACATAAAATAAAAATATTTTTCAATATTATTTTTATTTAATTATACATATTTAAAAAAAATTAAATTTAAAATCATATTTCACAAACTTCATTCGATATTTTTTTTTTCAATCCACCCAAATGTCACAATCATCGATTTATGCATCTCAAATTTTATGACATTGTTCAATTAATTTAAATAATTTTTGTTTTTGATATATTATTATTGTTATTTAAAATAAAATTAATTAAATAAAATATTTTTATTTTTAATTTCTAACGAAAACAAAAAATAATGTTATTTTTGTATATTTTATGACACGTGAGATATTTTTACAGCAGCGGGGTGATTTGTATTGTTTGGTTTGGTATACGGTTCGTAAACACGTTATGATGCTGTCCATTTAATAACTATGCCGCTATTGGAAATTTGGGGAAGTTCATTTTCAACCAAATTTGCTGCAAGATAGATTTTATTAAACTTCTTTTTTGTTTGTGGTTTGCGAGCAAAACATGTAGTCTTCTTTTGGTTTACTGCCTAAAACCTCTTTTTATTGAATCTTTGCTCGTATGTGTTCCTGCTAATCAAGTGATTGGACCACAGCTGGATACACAAGTCGGAGGTCAGAAATAGTGATAGGACAGCATCTCAGCCAACTTTAGAAAATATTTGAAACAAAGACTGCTAGAATTATTTTAGGTTTGATATCTATCGTTGTATCAAGGGATTAAAATAAGAAATTCTCACTCGAGGCCAAATTTTAAACTACAGTAAAACCCGTTTTAAAGACACCTGGTTCCCAACGTACATTTCGCAAATTAAGAACTATTGTGTTGCCCTATTGTATTCTAACCACAATTCTGTGTATATTTGATTGAATTTAACGAACTTCGTTTATACGGTTTTATAGTACGTCACAAGGGTCCTCTGAAAATTATTTCAATAGAAAACGCTTTATGAAGACAAACTCAAGTAGATGTCTCTACGTATGTAACGAGGTATTCATCTATCAAAATACTCTAACAGTGTAAATGAAAAAAATCAAAATCAGCTTTCTAGCTTCATTTCCAGTTGCATCAAAAGTTTTGTAAACTGCACTTGACGGCTTGGTCAAAAGAGCATATCATATTTTCGGTAATCCCATTCTCGTCTTCAAAATTGAATGGGATGTAGTCATGGGATGGGGTTGGCAGCAAATAAATCCAGTCTCGTCTTCCTCATTTTCATTCCATAGTAACAAAGGATCAGACGGTGATGTTTCATTTGGGCAGGCTTAGCGTACGATTTGGCATCTTACAGAGTTTATTGCCAAATTGAATAATCTAGAAGATAACCTTTTTATTTTGCTGCTTTCTGGTACGTTGGCACGGTCTGCTGTAAGCACTGATCTTTCCCGAATCCATATATATTGAAGGTTCATCGTGATAATTTTTTTTGGAATAACGAGACTTCTTTGTACACAGAAAGTGTGGTTCATTTCGAGGTATAGAACTTTGAATTTAAATAAAACGAATTTTAATAAAATGTTTGATTGTTGTTGCTTGAAATGTTTGATTTGAAAGATAAATTGTATGCAATTAATGCTTGAGTAAGATTTAGGAGATGAGACCGCCGTAGCTGGCACCGCGTAGAAGTCGTAATCTAGAGGTCCAATTTTCGATCACTCTTCGCAGAATTTCCAGTCGTATTTCGTTAGTACCGCATGTATTTTGTCTTCCAAGGGTTCAATAATCTCAGGTTTATCGACGTAAACAAATGTCTTTACTTTTTGTGGATGTAATGGTTTTTTGATCCATTGCTCGTGGATTACCTTCACTCCAAATGTCACAATTGTGCTTGTTACCAAACTAACCAAAAATCAACTGTTAAATCATCTGTCCCTGAAAAATTGGTTGCCAACTTAAAATTCAATACTTCGAAGTGAAACACCCTTTATAAAATTTCACACTCTTTACTGTGACATATATTTCAGCGTTGACGATAGTAGTTAAATTTTAGAAAAAAGGGGTTGGGAACATTGTAATCTCCTGCTTCTTTTGTATTTAAGATATCCATTGACATTTTCCAATGTAACATCTTGAAATTCTTTTAAAAGACCTTCGGAACATTTTCCTTACTCTATGCATCTCACAATGATTACATAAAGATGAGGGGATAACACATGGTCAGGAAGTTCAGCATTAACAATTTTGTCGATGTCTTGTCGATGACAATATTACAGATTTTCCAACCTGGTTGGCGCAACTAAGTACTGCTGTGTTAAACGCCCTGCGTTCAGCAACTACGGAAATTCCTCTCTAACTGACAAAAGATAAGAAAAGTATACCGGTATAAAGTGAAATATTTATCTAAAGTGTAGCTACACAAATTAATAAAAAACAAAAATGTAGATACACAATTTGACAAAAAGTGTAGTATTACATAAAAAAATTATGGCAGGGTTGAATTTGTTATTTATCCCACTCAATCTAACCTACTGGTACTTTCGTCGAATTTTTTTTGTTTAGTGTAAATGGAAATAATAATGAAAAAGTGTAAACCGGGTCTTGTGCATGTTTAAGTTCCATTAACTTTTAATTCTAGAGATGACACCACAAATCTGAGTATACTGGCATCTCGGGGACACTCTTTACAATTTTTAATGATATGCGGCATATCACTGCGGTCTTCTAGGAATTTTTGTTGTTTAGTGTAAATGGAAATTTAGAGAGTGTCCCCGAAATGCCAGTATAGCTCCACAAGAACCAGTTTACACTTTTTTCATTATTATTTCCATTTACACTGAACAAAAAAAATTCGAAGAAAGTCCCAGTAGGTTAGATTGAGTGGGATAAATAACAAATTCAACCCTGCCATAATTTTTTTATGTAATACTACACTTTTTGTCTCAAATTGTGTGTCTACATTTTTGTTTTTTGTTAATTTGTGTAGCTACACTTTTGATAAATGTTGTAAACTTCACACCGGTGAAAAGTTATACAAAATCGTAATCGCTTTGGTGGCCCTCCCTCTTTGCCTTAAAATACTATGGCCACTTCGTTAACGGTTCGAGTATTGAACCACCTTTGGTCATTTTCTTTAATATAAATTAGTGCTAATGCCACCGCCATCTGCTCCGGCAGTTTCAATTGCTTGTTTTCCGGTTCATGAAGCATTTTTATTTATTTTACAAACGGACATGGTTGTTAGGTATCTTAGCTAAATTTCTCATGATCATTTCTGAGCACTACTTGTTCACTGGAAAGTTCATTCGTTGGTACACTGCATCATTTTATGTCGTCCAGCTCAGTTGGACGATTATCTGGCCAAATTTTCTTGCATCTTTTTCTACGGATTTCACTGATCCAATCTGATGAACTATAAGCAATACGGACCGCCCGCTTGAAGTGGTTAATATTAACATTTTTTTGGTAGAGCATTGGTCAAAATAACTTTAAAATTCCCGGGTTCTTTAGAAAAGTTAGGCGAAAAGCGTCGTTTGCACACGATTTTAATTAGTGCTGCAGAATAAATTCAACAAATGCTACTTTTTACAGACTACACTTTCTGCCAGTTCTTGAAATTCTAGGGGTACCATCTTTTGTTGCTGTAAGGCGAGTGGTCTAGTTTAAGATATCAAGAACAAATCCACATAACATCGAAAAATAAAATCTTATTTACAAGGACAACGACTACCGGGACCTCGCAATGAGTAATTCGTCAAAAAGTGATAACCCTCAATATATGTACTTGGTGCTGGGCGACCCAAGAGCTTTTCAAATCTAAAGTTAAATTAAACAAAAAAAATGCATCAAGAATCGGTATTTTTAGTTTATGCTGATGATAAAAATGCAAACACGATAGCGGGACTGCCTCTTTACTTAATGGGTTTCTAATAGGTTGGAATCCGCGCTGACTTTTGGTTTGGCGTTTAAAAAAATGGCGTTTAGTATTATTTTAAGAAAAACTTCACACGATTATATGTGAAGTTTATACTAAACAAATAAATAGCATAAAAAGTGAGAAGGTATTAGTGAATTGCAAATATTTAGGCGATTCTAAAAAAAAAAAAAAAAATAATTGATCTTATGTACAATAATATCTGCGAACAACCGAGTATTTGTATGAATTGCTTGTATAGCCAGTTTCAATAGTTCCAAAAAATGGAAATAAAACTATTTCAAATTTGGCTTGGTTAGATAGGCCTTTCTCTCACTAAAACTTAAAGAAGAAAAATACAATACACAGTTCGATATTTTTCTAGTCGGTTTCCCAACGACTACCTAGTATTATGCCCCTTATTATGGTACTCTCCTCACCTCAGCATGAAATACGTCATAATGGTGACTTGAACTCACCATTTTGGAATATTTGATATTATACTTGTTACGGTAAGGTGACTTAGTGCCAGATATACTTACTAACAATATACTGGTAAGTTCATAGTAATTTTGCGACAAACAAAATCAAGATGGATAGCAAAAAAAAAACGTAAGATTTTTTTTCATAATAATTTTTATACAATATAGGATTTGATTTTGTAAAATGATTGCATAATAAAAAAATATTTTTAGACAAAAATAAAAATGTCTAATGAAAAACACGCGAAATGTCAATATTGTGAAAAATGTATGTCAAAAACGCCAAAAATTACTAATTGCCAACTTAACAACTAATGGAAATTGTCATAATAAACAAACACATCTCGCCAAAATAAAAGCGAGGACCATAATACAAAAATCTAACTCACACGACTTGGATTGGTGAGGTGACTCGCTCGGCGAGGTGAGAACCATAATAGCGGCCTTAGTGAAGGAAATATCTGTTCACTGAGCCGAATCATGATGTTCTTATAAAATCTACACCCTCAAATTTAGCATTGATCGCATCTACCCCCTAATTTTCTTCATTTACTCAACTTTAGCGTAATACTACACACATTTCCAGGTTTTACCATCGGTTTCCTTAATAGCAAAATTAGGTAATGATAATATCTCTTCACTCAACCCGAATCAGGAAGTTCTAATACAATATACACCCCAAAAGTTGGCCTTGATCGTGTTTAGCATTACGCTCGCTAAAGTTGAGTAAATGAATAAAATTAGGGGTAGATGTGATCAAGTCCAAATTTGAGGGTGTAGATTTTATTAGAACATCATGATTCGGCTTGAGTGAACAGATATTACCAACACCTAATTTTGCTATCAAGGAAACCGATTGTCAAAACCTGGAAATGTGTTTAGTATTACGCTAACGTTGAGTAAATGACTACAATTATGGAATAGATACGAGCACGGAAAAGTATTAGATTAGTAAAATTTTAAATTTCAGTAGTCAACGGATTAAAACAGTTGTAGTATTTTGTTAGAATTGTTTTAAATATTTAAGTAGCTTTAATTTTTATAATACTAATTTTTTTTTCAATGGTATTTTTGCAGTTAGTTTGAAATAAACTATTTTTTTTATTATGAACTCCTAAATGTTCTCTTTTTACACATACATTCATAATATGTGTTGTTTTTGTAGTTTTAGGATAAATTTACTATAAACTTCATATCTGGTTGAAAAATGCTTACGTTTTTCTCAAACTATCAAAATCTGTATGAAAAATAAAAAGTTTTTATAATGTCCTATATGAAAATTCCTGCATGACTCACATTTTACAAGGAAACAAAGTTTGGTTAAAAATATCGAGTCTAGGGTTAAATCTGAACTAAAAACTTCCATCCGAGATAAAATTCCATTAAAGACAGAAACAGAGAGTTGAACTTTTAAAATTAATAGTAGCAATTGCTCCGCTGTTTGTTCCGTATTCGACAGTAGTGGAAATAAATGCTGCAATCGTGTAAGGTTAATGAATGGTAAAAAACCTGGTCGTGACGGAACCCTCACAGAAATATCCCAAATCAATGTCCACTTGTTGCGTCCAGTTTAGCACAGACTAATAGTTGCGAACGGGACGATGGAGACTAAACTGGAGTGGCGACATTGGACAAGATCATCGAATTATAAAATATCAAAACTGAAAGCAACAAACTCCAGAACGATAGAGATCAGCAGTAATGCTAACATCTTGGACAGAGTTGACATTTTCTAGAAATGTTATACCTAAAAATATGTTTCTTTGCTGGATTATTAGATTGTGTGCCTATTAATTTTACGATTTGACTCGGAAGATCAATGCTTGAATGGTACAATGCTTGCACCGATTCACATGGAGAAATGATAAGTTTTACAATAAACATACGTCATACATGTTAAAGACTATTTTGATAGTCGTGGATAAATGACCCGGAAGGCTAAAGTTTTAAAAGCTCCCTCTCTTTTTGTAGGTATCACATCATATAAAGGGATTTTATCGCCTACATATTAGTCTTGCATCCGTCTCAATATATCTCTCACGGCCTTCAATTTCAATACACATGTGAAATTAAAAAAAATTAAATTTGTAACGGGTGATGACAGGTGCCCATTACAGCGTGGGACAAACCCAACACCTGAGACGAAAAGAGATCTAATGCTCTATTTAAGGGGGATAACGGGGTGAAATTCATTAGTTTGTAGTAGCCAACGTAGCGGACACACCATACCTATTAAATCTAGATACTATAGACTTTTGTTAAAAAAAATATAATTACTGTAATCTACATAACTTACATATTGGACCGTTCGATTTCAGACTCAATCAACAAAACATTTTTTTTATTTTTAATGAAGTTAAAACAAAATTATTAGTCATGGCCAGTGATGATCTCTCAGTGATTTAACGTTGCCTCTTACCGGTTAATAACCTGGCGCAGTGCACAAGGTGGGCACCGGTGATTTTACAAATGGTGATTTGGGAATCTCCTGGAACATCTACATCTTACATGTAGACAGTGGCATATTTAAGTGTAAAAAATTTATACCAAGTCGGACTTCAAATTTGGTCATTTTGCATTGGTACTGTTTTATGATATTTTTATTACTGATGATGAGGGCCGCATTACAATGAACGTCGGGCTCGCGGTTCAACATTTTTATGTCAGAATATATTAAGTATATCTCCGAATGTAGCTCCACAAAGGTGATTTCCGATTGCAATCTACGGTGGTCATGGAGTCCGGATCTTACATACATTGAACTTGTAGTGAAATAAACTTATCATCGTTATTTCACTTGCTGAAGTAAATTCCTTGGTCAGCTGGGCCTAACTACAGTTTATATTGAAATTGAAATCGGTGCAGGTTGATTTAATGCTTGTACAGTCGCGGATGTAACGAAACGAAAGCAACTCTCTTAAGTTTATGGTTGTGTCAGCAAAAATTTGTTACTGCGATCTTGCAGTGGTACATTCGTGACGTTTTCTAGACATTTTTTATTGTAAACTGGTGCCTGGTCTACCAACATTTTCAAAACGACCTTATTGTAAAACTTTCAAATTATCAAATCATTATAGTTAACTTTTTTATTTTATAATTTTTATGAGATCTAAACTTAACCTATACCAACTATCTGTTATTGTAGAAAGTGCTACCTCAATCCCACTTTATTATCTGAATGAGGTTGAACTAAACTTAGCTCATTTCTTCTACTTCATCCTATACATCCTTAATCCTAACACTAGTACTCTAAAGCTGCGCAGAATGCTAGAAAGCAGTTCGTTTCACGACAGTCCAAGCATTTTTCGGTCATCTGATGTTACAAAATAAAATTGTTGGTCTACCATGCGTTTGTCTTTTGGTCCGCTGCGCAATAGCGCAATTGGAATTACAGGTGCTTTAATCACGGCTGACTTTGCTTCTAGCGTTGCAATATTTGATGGGAGACCCTTTAAATATTTTTTTTGTATCTTCAACCGGCTAAGATTAAAAATATCGTTCAATCCAAGAAAAAAAATTTGATATAATTTTTTAAAGTTCAATTCGGTTATACTAAAAATAAGTTCGGGTGGTACTTGTACGAGCCTCCGCTTAACCCTCTGAGGGCCTTTTTATTTCATTGTCGAGGGGCGTAGGAGCGGGGATCTATAAACATAGAATAAAGAATTGACGCTGTTGCCAATCAAAGAGACACCAAAATCACTAATGAAAGGAATTTAAGTATTTTAAATTTCGTTGTGGAGGATTTTTAGTTGTTTTCATTGCTGGGATTGAAGGTTTCGGTTTTTCAGTACGGAATTAGAATTATTTTTTCTGTTTGAATTTATTATAACAAATCCGTTAAATCCCACCTTTTAAAGGAAAATTTTAAGGAAATTCTGGTTTTCAATGAATTGTGTTTTGGTGAATTGTCATTTTCAGCCAATTATTTTTTCTGTGAATCACAAGTGAATCAATCTGTCTTCCATTAATTGATGATTCCGGTGAATTGTCGTTTTAGATGAATTGTCGATTAATACTTTCTTTAAAAAAAAAAAAAAAAAAAAATGAACTATTTATTTTTGTCAAGTTATTTGGTAAAGAGTTTCATATTAGGATCACGTGACCTCATAATATTTAAAGCGACACGAGTAATGCCTATTCCATGGAAATAATCTGCTGTCAGCAAAAATAAAAGCGAGAAAAAAATATAGATTTTACTAGTTGTATACGAAACAAAACATGTTGTCAGTAAAATTTTACTGAGAGAATATTTGTGATAGGGGAAGTTTACTGCCATAAAAAATGTAAATTGGAGTATTTTTTATGGCAGCATTTTTCACACATCTATAAAAAATGTATGTAAAGATAAGAAATTTTTCTCACACTCATACAAAATAAGTCGTTCGCCATTTTTATAGTCAAATGACGATTGAATTTTTTTTTCGTGTTGAAAGTTGTGAACGTTAGTGGTTTTTTGTGGTACATATATAAAAATTAAAACATATAAACGAAAATCGAATTGTACGAGAATGTACAAATTAAAAATTTTATGCAATTTTTAGGTTATGCCAAAATGTAAAACCATAAAATGATATAAAAAATATTTCTGTTCTTTGTCACTCTTATGGAAATTCTTTTTTGCGTATTACCAGCAAAAAAATTGCTGTCAGCAAATTTTATCAATGGAATTAAAGCTT
This sequence comes from Nephrotoma flavescens, assembly GCA_932526605.1. NCBI lineage: Eukaryota > Metazoa > Arthropoda > Insecta > Diptera > Tipulidae > Nephrotoma > Nephrotoma flavescens. Next base: position 253,146,984 of record OW052222.1, on the reverse strand, counting down.
AATGAAAATGCAAAAATAAAACGAATATTGTTTTCGACTATTACACAATTAACGGTAATTTTAACCGTTGTATGTTAGTAAATTGTGTAATATTCATCTCATGTATCATTTGAGTTTTAGAGGTGTAAGTGATTATTTTATTTTTTTGGTGTTTTTTTTAAAATTATTTTAGGATCATTTATGGTTGCTTTTTAAATTATGTTTTAAATGGAAAATTAAAATCTTCGCGATTCCGTATCAGTGAGTGAAGGTAATGTTGGATCTAACAAAAAGTCAAAAAAACCGACAAAAAGAGATTAGCGAATTAAGATTGTCCAAGGCAATTTTATTGCCTTGCATATGCAACCAAGCGCGTTAAAAAGAAGAAGACCCAGTAATAAATTGGATACAAAAATAAAAGGAAAGCCGCATGAATGCAGTGGGTCATATTTTCTAAATAATATTCACTGCAAAAGAATGTTAGTACGCCAAAAACTTTTCCTTACCGTTGCAAAAATCGGAGCTTACCGCCTAAAATCAATCCTAAAGAAAGGCAATTCATCAGTACCAATAAACGAAAATAGAGGCGGCGATAAGGTGAGTTGGAAGAGTACAGGAAAAAAGTATAGTATAAGGGAATTCATAAAGAAATTAAGAGGAAGTGAGAGCCATGATGGGAGAAACAAATCCAAAAGACTTTATCTGCATGTGGATTTAAATATTGATAAACTTTTAAAATTATATAACTCATCTGTTGATGAAACCCTTCATGTTAAACGTACCATGTTCCGACGTATTATCAACAACGAAATTCGGTTTTAAATCTCCAGCTTCAGATGTATGTACCCACTGTGCGCTTATTGGACAAAAATTGAAAAAAGTTGTTCGCAGTGATGATATAAAAACGTATCCATAAGCACGTGCTTTCTACGAACTGCTTCGTCAACCAGATGATAATGAAACGATAACGTACGTTTTTGACCTGCGACAAATTCAACCACTTCCAAAGTTGCCTATTAAGGAAGCTTTTTATTCAAGACAACTTAATTTTTATAGCTTGTGTATCGTCGGCCAGAAGGGCTAGCATCCTTATTTTTATGTGTGGGCTGAGAATTTAGCCGGATAAGGTAGCACCGAGATCTCCAACGCATTGCTTCATTTTTTTCAATCATTCAGAAGCCCATATCGCAACAAGAAGAAGTTGCGATTATTTTCAGATGGATGCGTTTCGCAAAATAAAAATAATATCAATGTATAGATGTTACTACAATTTCTGCTACAAAATGAGACAGGGTTGAAGTTGATCACAATGTTTTTCCCTGTGCGGGGACGTAGCTTCCTTCCAACGGACCGAATTAATATTTGGAAGGGTAGAAAAATCCGTTAAGAAAAAAGCGACGTATTTTCGCAGGATGAATACATTAATGTATACAAACAATTTGGGGTAGTTAATGACACCAAATCCTTGAAAAATCTTTATAAACCACTGCAAAATATCAGCTCGAGAAGTTTAAATTGAGAGTTTAAGCGCGTTTTAAGTATTTAGACAGAGGTTCTACAAGAAATTAAGAACGAACTCTGCGACTGTTTATGTGTTGAAACTGCTGTTCACATCTAGACTTATCTTATTTTAATTTTTAGTTTTGAATGAAAACAATTTTCTTTTTATTTAAATTTGTTTGAACTGTTTTTTTTGTATTGTTTTTTTTTTAAATAATGAATTATTATTATTAAATAATGAACCAAGCGATATCTACGGAAAAATAGCTAAATTTTAGATAGCGTTGATTTTGTTGTTATTTTTATGGAAAATATTTTTTTTGTAAAAATGATTTGTTATATTGTTGATAATGGATCCGAAAAGGTGTCGAAAGCTAAAGTAATAATAGTAAACATTACTGTAAAACCTATAAAATCATTACTTATTTGCATACAGCTTCTATCAAATTCAGGATGTCAATGATTTTTTTTTCTCAAAAGAATAATTTTTACTTATCTCAATATTCAGGATGAAACTGGATAAAACGACTTGTACAGAAGATTTAAAAATTCAAGCAATTAAAGCCAGTAGTGCTACCTTTTATGTGAAAGTTCATGCTTCCGAATAAAGGAGTGAGTCTGGTTGTTTTCATTTGATATAAAACTATGGCCAAAAAATATTTTAGTTTGTGTACTTCGCTGTACTACTCTTTCGTAAAAATCGTACACCGCAAAATATTTTGTAAACGGCATCACTGGATCTCCAGCATTTCTCCAACATTTTCTCCACCACTGTATCTTGCACACATTTATACACATGTATAAGAGGTATATAATATAGGATAATAATTCCTTGCTACAGTTGTTTTTGTTGTTGTCTCTGGGGAACATAACGATATCAGATTAATATTTTGTTTTTGTAAACAATTTTTGTACTCGTAGAATGCTAATTAAATGAAAATTATATATTTTCCTTTGCTGGGGTCGTACAACACATTGTTGTTGTTGTTGCTTTTCAATTGGATTTTTTTTTGTATCGTGATAGACTTTCCCCGGTTTTTGGGGAGTCAAACATGAGAGGAAAATGTTGAACAGAAAATATTGTTTGTTTTGGTTTTGATTTTTTGCAACGAGCGAGGAAATGGGAAGCGACGACGGGTGATGACACCAAATAAAACAAATGATTATTTTAATCAAATATCATCCCAACTAATTACCATATAAATACGAAATATCATCAAGATTATATGAACAGAACAAAATAAAACAAGAAGACGTTTTGTTTCCTTAATTTACATCCTACATAAACATTACCATCATTATATACAATATGTATACTGTAATGTCTTAATTACCCTATTCATTATTTTTTTTTATTGTCTTAACTTCCTCAACTCGTATCCATATCCAAATATAAATTTCTCAGGATAATAAACATTTTTCGTATAGATCAGATAACATTCATTCAAAGTATATGTAACCCTTTTCTTTCCATTCATATAAAATATATACGAGAAATAAATTGGTTATTAAGAATTTGTGTACTACTAAGGAGATGAATGAGTTTTTATTATTCATCTAACATTTCAAATTTAATTAATTAAATTTTATTGCTCAATTAAAGCTTTGAACATACATAATTAAGTTCGAATTAGAATTTATTTTACGTAAAGAGATTTGTCACAACCACTTCAAAATTTTAAGCTTACTTGTCCACCCACTCTGTATATACAAAGCACAATATATAGAGTTTGGTCCGGATATTACAGTCAATAAATTACAATAAAATTTACAAATCCACCATAACATCCTCTCGTAGCAATAAAAATAACTTAACCACAGGATGTAATATGATTCTCAATAAAAGCCAATAAAAAACAATCGTAGTAAATTATCCTTCTTATTGTCCTTATATTCTATACGAGTATATTATATAGCGTATGTAGGTACATCGATACGGATGAATCCACCTTATACCAATTTAATTTAATTTATTAAAAAATACTGAAGGAGAAAAAATTTCGAGTCTGTCGGGATGATATCCACATATATACATTCAATAATAAAAAGGTAATTTAATTCGAAACTGAATATTATTATTGTTGAACCACCTCTAACCTATCATCTATCTCTTGGCGAGTACACCAAAAACAAGCCAACAATAAAAACCAAAACAATGGGAAAGGATATGTTTCGTGGTGAAATTTATACGCAGACAACATAATAGTATTCCGCTCGATATATATAAAAAAAAAAACCAAACTAAATACAATAAAAATCAGTAAAATTGTCAATTTGGTGCAACAGATGCTACCAATTCGAAAAGCTCTTGATTTGATTTTATTATTTTTGTGGTTGCAACAATTTTTTTTTTTTATGTTTTACATCGTCTTCCATTCCAATGCGCTCTCCTGCGCAAATTGAAAATCAATATCTAATATTGAAAATAATTTTTCCTTCCACTTTTAATGGAAACTAAATTCCTTAATTTATTTGTTTTAATTTAGTATTTCGAACGGAATCGAATCGATAAACGATTTGATTATTAGAACTGGCACATTCGCCAACATCCAATTAAAGTGAGACAATTTTATCCATCATCCCTGTTTCTTCCTTACATAGTTGAAAAATTTTATATTTCTAACAAATTTTCCGGAAATTGATTTTTATCTCTTTCAAAATTAATTAACACAACACAACGATGAGCTCTTTGAATAAGTCTACATATAGTGTAATCCGATATGCGCAAAGATTTTAACCCTTTCGCTCACCGTGTACAATATATTGTACATCTCTTTGCATCGCAATCAATGGTGTTAAATGTATTTGTTTTTGTAATTTTTTGTGTAGAATCGTTCATTCGTGTATAATCATGATATTTAGCTCTCTTTGTACGTATTGATGTAAAAAAAATCAGTTTTCTCTCAGTTACTATTGTGTGAGGTTGTGTTACATTTTTTAAGTGGTAAGTTATTTCATTTCGTTATTATTTATAATAATTAACAGTAAAAATAATGATTTTTGATTCTTGAATCTAAATTAAGAATATTACAATTATATATTTTTAATACATTTATCGTGATTTTATAACCAAACAAAATTATTTTACCGTTACGAAAGAACACGTACAATATATTGTACACGGTGACTCAAGAGTTGTGTACAATATATTGTACAACATTATTTCACTATGGAGTTTATATTGTTTAATACTTTCCGTAGCTTTGAAATGTCGCAAAAAGGGCTGTCTCACGAAGAAATTATAGATCTTTTATATGACTCGGATTTCGGCGTCGATTCAGATGAAGATATCACTGTAAATGAGATACAAAATAATTTTGTGGCAGAAGATTTGTCCGACCGAACCGATATTATTGAAATCGATGTGCCTTTGTTAAATAGAGACGAACGATTAGAACGAGCGACCAGTGACGCAGAGGAGGACCCAATTTTACCAGTCGAATCCAGTGTTATTGCTACAGCCGATGGCGCTTCTGAATCAATAATTCCTGACCACATTTTGCTTGAAAAGATTCAATATACGCCAAAATTCGAAATTCAATGGCGACGGTGGAAATTTGAACCAAATGTTAGAATTTAAAACCTACCATTTATCGTAGAGCACCATTCATCGCAGAGACTCAATATGAAGCTGAAATTTTAACGCCGTTAGCATATTTTTCACGATATGTGCCAAATAATATATTTGAACAATTTGCGTTTCATACTAATCAATACGTTCAACAGAACGATCTAGTTTCGTTCAAACCAACGAACACTGCCGAAATAAAAAAATTGTTTGCGCTCCATATTTTATTTGGATGTTTAAAATTTCCTCGATTAAGAATGTATTGGTCACCAATTTTTAATTTAGAAGTTTTTAGTAATAGTATGCCTGTTAATCGCTTCTACCAACTTCGACAAAATCTTCATATCATTAACAATTTGGTACGCCCAAAGGATTGTACCGATAAATTTTATAAAAGTCGACCTCTCATAGATGCCGTTCGTGCCCGCTGTTTACAGTTAAATGTAGAAGAAAATCTATCGATCGACGAACAGGTTATCCCGTTTAAAGGTAGATTAAACATTAAACAGTACATGAAAGGGAAGCCAAATCCCTAGGACATTAAAGTGTACGTGTTGTGCGGTAAAAGTGGAATCCCATATGATTTTTTCCTTTACCAAGGTGCTAGCACTGGATTGCCATCGATAAATTACAATTACTACAAAACCCAGGGCACAATATATATTTCGACAATTTTTTTAGTTCGTACAATGTATTCGAAATTCTACGACACAAAGGAATCTACGCAGCAGGTACAGTTCGTATTAATAGATTTCCAAATCCTCCTATAATAACCGACAAAGAAATTACAAAGAAACACCGAGGTTTCTGTGATTCGGTTACAAGTCGGGATGGCAAAATAACGCTAATAAAATGGAAGGACAACAAACCTATTAACCTGGCATCAAATTTTGAAGGAATTGGTTGCACTGATAGTGCACAGAGATGGGACAAGGTGGAAAAGAAATATGTTGCAGTCGAACGCCCAGAAATCATACGGTACAATTCTGCTATGGGCGGCGTAGATTTACTTGACCAGTTGATCAGCTACTTTAGAGTTTTCTTGCAATCGAAAAATGGCCATTACGTGTAATCACACAATTTATCGACTTTGCAATTTGTTCAAGTTGGCTTGAATACAAGCTTGAAGGAAGATTGTCAGTTAAATAACCTGCCTAAAAAAATGTCAAGGATCTTCTAGAATTCCGATTGGAAATTGTAAACTGTTTAGGTGTCTCAGGAAACGCTGTAAACACGAAAAAACGGGGTCGCCCAAGCTTTATAAATACGAATGAAGACTCTTCTTCAACTCCACCTCGAAAATCAAAATCGGAGATACGGCCGTATGAAGATATCCGATACGATGAAATTGGTCATATGCCTGCTCATGACCAAAAATCTGAGCCCACCAGATGTAAAAATATGGATTGTAAAGGACGAACCTTTTTTATTTGCAAAAAGTGTTCTGTTCATCTATGCATCAACAAATCTAGAAATTGTTTTGAAGAATTTCATTACAAAAAATAATTACGTGATAAAAATGCAACACAATGTGATAAAACAATGAATTTATTTAATTTAATTTAATTTTTACTACTTAATATCAAATGAGAACTATAAAATGTATTTGAAATATAAGCAAGACTGAAATATAAATGATAATGCCAAAAACAAAAATTTTTTGAATCATCATGTACAATATATTGTACAATTTGAAGGGGTCCTGAATATCGGACTCGGTGGGGATATTTTCAGCTAAATCTATATAGAGTGACTAAAAATTATACTAATATTGTTAAAACACCCTAATGAAATTTTTCGCCCAGGTAGTTTTAAATGGTGTTTGAAAGGGTTAATATTAAAAATTTTTATTTGTAAATATATAATAAGGAAGTTAAAGTTCATGAAATCTTCCTAATTAAATATAAGGAAGAATATATTTTTCTCATCTAGCGATTTTAGCTTTTATACAGGTATTTATTGTTTACGCGTAATAAAAGGTGGGTTTCGACTGAAATTTCGAAATTGACTAAGAAATACCCGACAACCCGTTATGATTTAGAGATTAAGTCTATTTTCTAAAAATGGCCAGCGATATTTATTACTACTACGTGAGGACGCAATTACAAAATTTAAATAGACCCTGGAAATGGGATACTTAATTAAAAAAGTTTCAGTAGGAAAGTCATTGACGGCATACTAATGAATCTTCAGCGACAGCCAAGCATGACACGAATAAAGACATTTATCAGAAAATGGGACAAATTTTCGTTTGTGGCATATCCGAGATAAATCGTTTATGAAACGTGTGAGATGAATCGCATGTGAAAAGTCATAGGCGAATCGTAAGTGACACATATTAAATAAATCGTATATGATATGGCTCAGATACATTTTGAAAATAAAACACTTAGCGATTTAAAGTTACAAACTTTGTTTCCCAACACCTTTAATTTTTTAAACATGTTCACTATTTATCACAGTTTACGGTTTCACTTTTACTATTCACTGTTCACTTTTTATTTCATAACTTGCACTGTTCACTGTTAAACTACAACTGTATCTGTGTTCCAAGGATGTATAGCGGTGTTATATTATATTTACTATAGGGTTTTCCAATAAGAGTGATATGATTTCTTTAAAAAAACACACACACTAATTGTTAAGGAAATTAAAATGTTTTTATTTAATGTGAAGTACAGTCGATACAATTAATTTCTGAAAAAAACGTCATTCAAATGGCCCCCACGAATTCTTCTGCAGGAACGAATTCGATGAACCCAATTTTCGAGCACTTTTTCCACTAAATTAAGTCGTATGTCATGAATAGCACGTTCAATATTGTTTTGTAAAGCTTGAAGAGTTTGGTTTATTGCTAAAGACCAATGACTTCAAATAACCCCACAAGAAATTGTCTAATGGTGTTAAAACACAACTTCTTGTAGGCCATTCAATATCACAATTTCTTGAAATAATCGAATCTCAAGTTGTACTTGCAGTGTGGCTTCTAGCACCGTCTTGTTGGAACCAAATGTTGTCAAGATCAACTTCTTCAAATTTCGGCCATAAAAAATTGGTTATCATCGATCTATACCGATCTCCATTGACAGTAACGGTGTTACCAGCTTCATTTCGAAAAAAATACAGACCGATGATTCCACCAGACCAAAACCCACAAGAAACTGTCAATTTAGGTGAATGTAATGGTTTTTCATGAATAATTTATGGATTTTTTTGCACATCGACAGTTTTGTTTTGTTATCGTTTGTTCCAAGGCAAAATCAGCAAATTCACGACATTTACGGTGGTTCAATGGCTTCAGTTCTTGAGTGAAAACAATTTTATACGGATGCAAACCCAAATCCTTTCTCAAAATCCGCCAGGTTGTGGTTTGAGACAGTCCCAATTCTTGAGAACGTCTTGGAATCGACAAATTGCGGGCTTCAGCAACACTTGCCTGAACGGCAGCAATATTTGCATTACTTCGAGCGTTTCTTTGTCTTATTGGCACTTGAACATTATGTTAAGAAAATGTACGCTCAAAATTTTCAACAATTCGACGAATAGCGAGCACACTTGGACGATTATTACGACTATAAAATGCCACAAGCGCACGAAAATAAATAAAAATGAATAATCTGTAAACGTTGTTCTTGCGTATATCTCACCATGATGAAATTGTAAACATTACTGAATACAGTGAAACAAAAATGACAGATCATGGCATATTACAAATGGCCGAAACCCTATATATGTTTGTTGGAAAACCCTATATATGTATGTTTATATTACCTGCTCATTTGACCACTAGACAAACATTCTACTTTCTTCTTATTCATATTTTAATATTTTACACGTGCACATAACCGTTAATAAGACATAAATATATCAGTTTGATCTACACTCACTAAAACTCAAACACGAACTAAATTAAATTTTAAGTAAAAACACGAATTAAAACAAAAGTAAAAAACAACACAGAAAACAGGGTAGCACTGCAATATTCTATAAAAAATATAAGCAATATTATATGAACTGCACTTTTCTTTTGCCGGGTAATCGTTGTCAAGGTTGCGGTTTTTTTTTTGTCGACAACGTGAAGGTTAAAATAATTCAAGATACTATGCGTTGCAATAATATTTGTGTTCATTAAAAAAATATTTTAGTTAATTTTGCTAGGTTATAAAATTAAGTTTTAAATGTTTTTTTTTTTTAAATTTCATTTTGCAATGTTATTAATTATTAAATAATGTTTCACTTGATAAACAAATTATAAAAAATTTACTCCGTTGCAAAAGTTTTTATGCTATACAAACTACTGTTGCAAAAGCATTTGTGTTGGACCAGTATTAATAAAAACATTGCGTAATATTTAGTTTTTCCGCGTTTATTTAATATGACCTGATTTAGTCTTCTCGAGATGCTGTCAAATAAATTAGAAATAATTTCTGTGGGTAGTTTACACCATACCTCACCAATCTTATTAATCTCCATATATTTCGCACATTTGCCAATTATGAAGACCAATTTAAGCGCCCAACCCATTTAAAAACTCTGCCACTAATAAACTTTTATGGCAGCAGCAATGTCCTGCTGAAGTGCGAAGTCAACTCCAATCATTCTTGAACCAGCTACCTATGCTACATCATTCATCGTCCTACCCCGTCGTTGGGGTTGTATACGCAAACCGTTTCTTTGAATTTTGTGGCTCTGGATAGTAAAATTTGTGACCCCCAAGTTAGATTGATAACGATACGGAAGACTCGTCTTTAAACAAGATGTCATCGCCTTCTTCAAAATTGCGGGGCGCTTGATTTTATGCTGCTTTGCGAACAACTGACATGTTATTTTATTTTGTTTTGGTATCTGAATTGTGGAATATTGAATTGTGGAATGGTGTTCTTAGAGCTTTTCATTATTTTTTAAAGTTTTAGCGAGATCTCGTTGAATTGAAGAACGTAGCATATTCTCTTGCAGTTATTATGTTTGGTTGTGACGTACCCCAATATTTTGCACCATTCCGTGAATTTTATATTTGCGAACTTGATAGCAAATAGTATTTTTATGGCACATGTACTTTTTGAAAGTTCTTCGACTGGAATTCCCAAATTATATTCAGCCACAATTGCAGATCGGGTTTCAACACTCAGTTCACAGGATTTTGGCACATTGTCAAAATTTTTGATATTACCAACACAATGAAACCTGTAAAATTAAATTAAGATGTGTATTTTTGAAAAATAAATGCAAAACCCGTTATTTCAATGGACCATTTATTGACTATTTTTTATATGTTGCTAACACAACACAAATACTTTTGCAACGGAGTAAATTGATTTGTTTGTAAATCGTGTTATTTTTTTTATAAATTGTTTACCAATTGAAACGTTATTTAATAATTAATTACATTGCAAAAAGAAATTTGAAAAAAAAATATTTAAAACTTAATTTTATAACCTAGTAAAATAAATTTTTCATGAGCGCAAATATTAATGAAACGCGTAGTATTTTCCAATTTTTTATTCGCAATGCCATTTATTTTTCCATTAACAAACAGTGCCACGTATTCTATGCATTATTGGATAAATGAGCAACTGATGACGTCACTTTTTATTTTTGGTGGTTTCGAAGAATGAGTTGAACTAATCTAAGCTATTAAGCAGATTATTTTGAAATTGTCAGTGGGTCAACTACCACTTGCAAAACACAATAATAGTGGCAGCTAACAAACCGCCTGCTTTTACGCTGCCTCCGCTATTTCAATTTAAATTTCAGCTGCAACTAGTTGAAATGACCAACGTTGACGTAAGACCATCGACGTAAAACAACCGTTGCTTGAATTAGTAAATTTGGGTGACCGCATGGAAACAGAATAAATGTTACAGTAAAAACAATCCGTTCCTCCACGGCACTCGAGTATATCTGGCCAGGATTCAATCGACTAATCACACATTAATAATATAAAAACAAAATACTATGATCATGTTACCTCATTAATGATGCAGGCAAATCCTTCTATGGGATGTAGTGCCGAGCAAAATAAATAAATAAGGGTATACTTGTTTGTCGCCACATATAATGATTTTAAAGAAGGTACAATGTGGTCCTGTATTACCGTCTTGACCGGTGCTTTGGTTAACCGTGATTTTAGTATTGGAACAACGACAAGCGATTCCATTCCCATAAATTGACATTTTTTTATTTTACAAATCTAGGGGTTTTCAATAACATTAATTAAAAACTTTTCAATGTTTGTGTTATTAATTTTCTGGATTATGCATAAGTTTTCGCGCATTTTTTTAAACTGATTCACCAATTATTTTTTGATCCAGCTCCCTTAACTTTAATCTCATGTATTTAGCACGATCCTGTAACAGTTCTTGATATGTTATTTGTATTATCAGCACTACAAAGTAGTCGCTTAAATCCAAATCGAGTAATTAGTCAGGAATTCGGAAAATAGGAGCTTCTTATTCTTAGCAACACTTGGATTTCTTAAGCAACACGACAAATATGGTGGCCACATGAAAATGGGTTGTGTGTACAATGGAAATTTTTGACTGCTGGATTTACAATATTTATAAATATTTGCATTTGAGTGATTTGCTCTGTGAGCCCTGTATTTGGTTTAAATTTAACTATGTAAAAGGTCTACTTTTTAACATTGGTGGTGATTTTTTCAAATATTTTAAAATTGTACTAACACAGCTAAGGTATATGAAGAAATATCCATGGTTTCCTATCATTCCGTTTTCCGAGCAAATCATCACATATTTTATACAAAGGAGTAGCGCCATTGCCTTTTAAGAGCTTGAGTTCAATTTTTTTAAATCACGGGTAGGAGCAAACTTCATGGAGCCGAAATGGTTAAATAAACAAAAGAATCATAGAATTTTGCAGATTCCAACGAAAAACAATAATTTTCGACATTGTTTGCGTTCTCTGTATATTCGACGTCCAATTATTAATTTTCTACATACAATTTTCTGCAGGCATTGAAGCAAGTGTTTATTTGGATTCCTAATTAATAGAGAATTATTTTATTACGTGTAATCAGTGCTTATTGTTGCCCTAATTAAGATATTTAATTACAAAAACTGCGTAAGGTCTGTTGACATTTTTCGAACCTGTGAATTTTGTTAGAACGTTTTCATGTACGAAATTATATGTATAATCGGTCTCGGTATAGCATTTTAATTATTTCGGTACATGGTTTGCTAAATTGGATTGGATGAAAGGATGGGTCATTTGTTATCTCTTAAACCCCAATAACTCATTTTTGACCCTACGGGTTTTTTTATTTTAACTTTTTAATGTTTATTTTGAAAAATCGCAATACTTAAATAACATCTACTTTCCTTTATATTTACTCTTAAAATTTTTGAAAAAGGTAAAAGAAAACTTAAAACTCAACTTTACATTGCAATAAAAAAAAACTAAAAGTGATAGTGATCTTCGAACTCTTTTATTAAGTTCTTTAGGCTATTCCCTTTCTAACGATATGCAATATGCCATAAAAACCCTTTTAAACACTTTACTAAATCGCAAAATTTGTGTATCGGATCCCATCAGCCTGATATTCGATATTCGCGATAAAAACTGGTTTTTGCTTAAATAACATACATTAAGTAGGCAACAACCAACAACTACTACCTCACTCTTCCGCAGTAAAATCTGTCGCTTATCTTTATCTTACATTTCGTCTTTAATTTTGACGAAAGCCGCTTCAATGCGTTGGAATAAATCATCCCTAGATCGAATTTCCGTGACGTATGCCATAGCTTTGACTCGTCACCAGACGTAAAAATCTAACGGAGTTAGGTCTGGAGAACGTGGGGGCAAATTCATCAAATTCATGGATTGGGAGGGATGGGCCTATTCCATGGCCATCCCTCCCAATCCATGAATTTCGGAATACGCCATTTAGGTGCTATCTGACAATTATTCTCCAGTGTGGAGGACAACCGTCGTTTTGAAAAACAATAGGTCGGTTATAATTGAAAAATGGCACGTCTGCTACCAATTCGGGCAAGTCATTTTGAAAAAACTCAAGGTTGTTATCCCCGTTAAGATGCTCAGGTAAGAAGTGTGGTCCAATCACATGATTTCCAATATACGTGGGTTCTGATCTTTCGTTGACAGTGATGAAGGTTGTGCAAATTAAGAACTCCCTCTTTAGTAAATTTTGACTCATTTGCCCACAGAATGCTTTTCAAAAAGTTGGGATCATCCTCGACAAAACTTTACACGTTTGTCAAAGTCATGATTGTTCAGATCTGCAACAAATAAAATATACGTGAGAAAGTATTATTTACTGCCAAGATGTTCTTTTTGTTTAATATTGACATTGGTAAGGTACACGGTAAAGCGAGAAGGGATTCGTTCCTAAATTACCTATACCTTGCACTGGAGTGTAATAGAAAGGATGTTTGTTGTTTTGACGAAGTATGCTCCACACTTTCCAGATGGAAATCCCGAGTGATACAGATACATTTCTTATGCTTCTAGGCGGTTCCTCTTCAAACCGTGCTAGAACTTGTTCATCGACAACAACATTAAGTCGTGTTATAATCAGTCTTGGTTCATATAAATTTAAAACCCGGTCTCGCATAAGTGCCGATAATTATTTTGGAAGGCTGGGGTTTTCGTCTATCAGGAAAGCATTCCTGGTAAGTCTTTTGTGCGGCACGAGCGACGCAATTGGCACTTCCATATACCATCAAAATGTCAGCGTATCCTTCATTAGAGAATGTAGCCATTGTAGCGTAGCAATAATAACAAAACTTAACCAAAACACTTATAAACTTAACGAAAACGAAATAAAAATATTAGAACAGAATGAAAGTTGAACAGACGCGTTTCTTTGCAGAGACATTAATATGACGACTAAAAACAATGGAAAAATATCAATGAATAAAAATGCGTTTCGATGAAAAATACAGAGAAAGGATGCATTTCACTGTGCGAGAGGCAGATAGCAAACTTACCCTGCTTCGCGCGTATTTTTTAAATAAAAAACCAGTTTTTATCGCGAATATCGAATATCAGGCTGATACACAAATTCTGTGATTTAGTCAAGTGTTTAAAAAGGTTTTATGGCATATTGTATATCGTTGGAAAGGAGATAAACTAGAGAACTTAATAAAAGAGCTTGCAGATCACTACCACTTTTAGTTTTTTCTTTATTGTCATGTAAAGTTGAGTTTTAAGTTTTCTTTTACCTTTTTCAAGCATTTTAAGAGTAAATGAAAACTTTGAATTTGATGGAACCATTCAACAGTAAACGTAAGGGTTAATATTAAATTTGGAACCGATACCAATAATTAAAAAAAAAAAAATTGAATGCTATGTATTGCGATTTTTCAAAATAAACTTTAAAAAGTCAAAATAAAAATAAAAAATTAAGGGTGCTTTAGACCACACTACTGAAGTAAAACTTCTAATATATATTTAATATTTATAATATAATATAGAAAAATTATAATATTGAAAAAAAAAATTGGTCACCCTGTGCGCTCTCGAGTGTCACCTATGTGTAACAAAATGGACAAAAAAATCATTTTTGAAATCTCTTCGCATAGTAAAAATGGCCTTGAAATATTTTTTATTTCATTTATGTTTGTGTAGTGTGGTTTCATCGAAAATTTGTTTAAGTCGCATTAAAACCTGTATCATACGCAAAGGGGGAAAGAAACGAAGAAAGAATCGGTTTCTGTGATACCTCGTGTGGAATGGAGCTATAATATAGAAAAAAATACATATATAAAATATATCACACGGACGAATTTTTTTGTCACCCTGTGCGTTCTGGACAGTGACATAGAAGTTATATTATGACTTTCCAATTTTCCAGTTTTTCAATTTTCAAATTTTCTAATTTACCAACTTTCCAAATTTGCTATTTTCATATTTTTTTATTCTCCTATTTTCCAATTTTCCAATTTTTCAATTTTCCAATTTAGGTACCACTTTTCCAATTTACCAATTTTCCAAATTTCCAATTTTCATATTTTCCTATTTTCCAATTTTCCATTTACCTATTTTCCAATTTTCTAATTTTCCAATTTTATAATTTTCCAATTTTCCAATTTACAAATTTTTGAAATTTGCAAATTTGGAAATTTCCAATTTTTTCAATTTTCCATTTACCAATTTTTCAATTTTCCTATTTTCTTATTTTCCAATTTTTTTAACCAATTATTAAAATAAAATGGTATCAACTAATGATCCACCTAGGGATTTATGAATTGTCATGGCACATCCTGATCTAAAGGAAAATGATTTCGTTTTGCGTTTGTTTCGTTCGCCTCGTTCGATTACACTTTTCGTAACGCATTTGCCAGCTTAGTCCCCAAGTCAAGCGTGCCTAAAGAAGTTTTACTTCAAAAATCCGTACGGTCAAAAATGAGTTATTGGCCTTTAAGAGATAACAAATGGCCCTTCCTTTCAGCCAATATAATTTGGTAAACGATGTACCAAAAGCCCTGTATATTTGAAGTATTTTGCTATCTATACAAAGATCCATCTGTTTCCTAAAAACAGAGAAATATTGACATGTAAATATCAACAAGAAAATGACAACCAAGTGTTTTTGCTCTAAGCAACAGTTTTAAACGAAACTATCTAAATGTACACTCGCGAGCAACTAAATCGACTCAAACCGCCCGTACTAAAAAACGAATTTTTTAAAATGGCTTAACGATTTTCGTAAACCAACCAGCTTAGTATTTTATCTTTACAAGGGTACCTTTACCATTAAAATCAGTACTTGTCAAATTAAAGCATTCGTAGCAAAATGCGATGTTTCGGTGAAAACAATCAGCGTGCTGCAATCTCCGGTATAATAGCATGTTGACCGATATTTGCCATCAGTCACTTATCAGACGTTGACCTGGACAAATCTCTACCAGTTTGATTCGTTGTTTCCTCAAAATCAGGAATGCTACACCAGACAAAGCAGCACAAGTTGTTGCTTTATTGCAATAAGGGCGCAATCAACGAGAATTCGCTCGTCAGCTAAACATGAGTCAATCGGCTATCTCAAGAGTATTCAGAAGGTTTTAGGAAAGTGGCTTCAATTGGAAACCACACACCAGCCGATATCGGTGTTCGTCTGAGAAGTGCGATTAATTTATCGTCTTAAATTCATTGCGAAATTGCCATCTCACGGGGGCGACCACCGCCAACAGCGACTACAATTTCCCCGCGAACACATCAATTGGAGGCCGGGCGGAGGCCGTAGAGGAGGTCTGACCGCTGAAAGATATATCGAGGAAATTCTCTTGGATCATGTAGTGCCCTTCGCAGGATATATAGGGAAAAAGTTTAGTGCTGAGAAGTGGGGTGCGATCCCCCAAGCATTTGTCCAAACCTTATTAAGGTGAATAGGGATTTACAACTGCATGTGAACCGTTGTAGGCGCAATGGGGGGGGAGGGAGGGAATTATAAGTATTAACCAATAAAATTGTTTTTTTCCTTGAATTTTTTGTTGGAATTTAAATTTAAATATCGCCAATATTTTTTGCATAATCATCAATTTTCGTTGCGTTTTCATTCAAATTAAAAAAATTCATTATGAAAAAGTACTGAACCAATTTTCATGAAAATAGTGTCATTTTAAACAGGCTTTCAAAAAAATAATATCTTGTGAAAGTTAACCGATTTAGCCGTTTTTAAAAAAAATCGTCTTTCTGTGAGCGTTGAAGGTTTGACCCGATTTAGTTGCTCGCGAGTGTATTTGAGGAATTCATCGTTATTTAGTGAAATCAATTTAAATTCAACGAAAAGGGTTGTTATTTTCGTTGTTGCACTTCGTTTGGATGTTTCTTGACTCACCCTATTCTATTACATCAACGTCGAGAGAATAATTGGAGCGAGACCAATGTGTGCACCTTGTGCATGTGTGCGAACGGCGAAAGTATAGAGGAATATTTTTTTTGTATTTTCTTCTTTTGGTTGCTTGCGATGGATGCACGGTTGAAAGAGTGTGCAAGTGACGCGCCAGAGCAGACGAAAAAAATATTCTTCGATATTTTTTTGGGGGCGAGAATTTTTAATCTCGTTTTGGTGGTTATTAAATAAAGTTTAGCTTTTTTTATATAGTCCGGCATTTTTTTTAATTTGGGAGTTTAATTCTAAAGGGGGAGGGGGGGAATGTTGTTTTAGCATTTAATGCTTTTAGTTTAATGATATAAAAAAATTGTAATCTTGAGCTTAAAAATATAGAAAATATTCGAAGACTGTGATTGGTATGATAATAAATAGAAAGATAAAATCTGAAAAAAATATAAAGACTAGTTTATTTATTACTGTGCGATTGTTTTATTTCGAAAATTATTTGGACGATGATATGGGTTAGCAAATAAAACGGACGAATTAATACGTGCAAGTGCAAAAAGGTGTGTGAAAAGCTGTCAGCGTGTGGCTTGTTAAAATTTGATATCCGCGTAGGAGACGCTGCCATCTTTCACGCGTGGCACGTACATTTGCTATTGTATTGTGAAAATATTCTTGCTGTTGATGCCTTTGAGTGCCAGTTATAAAGATTTTCTGTGTAACGGTTAATCCGGCGTGTGGTGATTCGAGACAGAAGCCCTCTGCACAAATATACGTGGCCGGGTTTTTTACGAAAGCGTCACAATTTTATTTCGGGGGGCCGGTACGAGGTTCATTCGAGTGGTGATAAAACTGGTGCTAAAATTGATTCACGTGGGTACCGCATTGCTAACGAGTACAGTATTACCAACAATACCACAATTATCCAGTTTATACCGCCTGGTGAAAGGCACCGCAGTGCGGCAAAAAAAAATCGGCGGACGTGCCGCCACGTAGGATCAACCATACGGGTGGCCAGTTGAGGCCACTTCAGCAAATTTATCTACGGTTTTGGAGAGCTAACGCCAAACAATTTTTAATGACCAACCGTCGATTTGTAAAGTTTTTCAAAGGCGGGAATACGCCCAACAGTCATTTTCGTTGGGAAGAGAAGATACACCGCAACAGGCGGCTGGCAAGGACGCAAATTTTTCAGAAGTCAGAAGGTACGGTTTTTGTTTTTATTTTTTTATTTAAAAAACAACAAAATATTTAAATAACGGAAAAATTCAAATGTTTTTTTATTTTTCTAAATTTTCTATTAATGTAAATTCAAGTTTTTTGGACTGGTGGACTCCTAATCCGTTCCCTTCAGTCTAATTTATTTTTTTATTATTTTTCCCGTTGATAAAAATATTTTCGTTTTAGTTCGTATTTGAATCCTGAAATAAAAACCGCACGGCGTATGACTTTCGGCATTCGGCCTCATTTTCCTTTTCGTATTTACTTGGTGATTTGATTTATTCTTTTCCGTGTGCCATAATGTAAATAAAATGAATTACTATATTTGTATACGGGTCGGTATGATGGGAGGGGAATTCCATTCTGTGTCGGTCCATATTTACAGGCTGGACTTCTCACTCCTCATCATCACTTGGCAGGGCATCCACAGGGTCGGAGTGGTGAGTTCAGCGTATGCGTCGTCCATTCGGGGAAGACAGAAAAATCCACATGGTCTCTCTACCCTTTTATGCTGCATCCTTATGGCTTCGCATCAGCCTTTCGAGGTCGATGGGTCATTCGGAGGACGTCTCTTCAGCAGACTGCGTACTTGTCACTCGGGGAGATCTGGTCGCTGCCAGATAGACACACCCGGTTATTATACATTTTATTACGTTCCTCAAGTTTTGTTCGACAAATTCTGGTCAACGTACTTTAATTTCAGTTTTTAATTTGCTTTTGATTTTGATTTGATTTTTCTGTTCCACGGTGTATTCCAGGAGCACGCAAGCCTCTAATCCCCCACGACCCATGCCATTACCATGAGATCAAACCGGCAAAATATCACCGTAAGAGAGGCTTATGCATGTTTAGTTAAATCTGCGGGTTGGCTTCGAGCCATCCGTAACAATTAATGTTAAGATCAGGATATAAGTGGTGCTGCACCATAACAAACTTTTCATTATAAATATTATTGACATGAGCATAACGATATATCTTTCCATAAGAAGAAACAATTTCAAAAACTTTTCGTATACACGATACGAGAGAATGTGTATACACATACAAATATACAGTTTATTCTGTTTCTGAAAATGTCAAAGTTTTCCCAAACTTATCGTTATTTTCGTGTACCGGTATATACATCAAAAACTTTTCATGTCAATTGCTTGTTGCGATATATGAACACAACAAAAATACGTTTATGTTTTAGGGTCAAGTCATGAAAGTTCACAGCACAAAATTAACCTACATGGGAGCGGAGCAAATCCATCATATTGTATCATATACATACATGTATAGAGTTTTTATATACAAATTTTACAAAACTAGGGTAGATAAAGTTTATCTATATATATATTTTATTTTTTACAATTTTCCGATAAAAATTAATTACATAACATATTTTTTAGAAGTCATTTTTGTGGGGAAATTAAAAACGGAAATAAAACAAGCAAAAATTTAAAGGGCGGCGCATGTATCCGACCAGGTATTCTACATGTTAATATAGAACGACCTCAACAAAACACTTAACCATAATGTTATACGTTATACGATAAACTTGAAATTTAATAAAGTTTTATTATACGAGTATGTAGTCGTCTCGATTAGTTCGTCTATACATTCTATGTGCCATATAATGCTCGTCTATAGAATTCGTTAGCTGTATTATTAAACGGAAAAGTCAATCGACTTGTTGTTTTTCACATAAATAGTCAATTTCTAAAAACGTTATAGGTTATAGAATACAACAACAACAAGAACACTGTGTACGATCCATAATTTTAGAAAAATTATGATTTGTTTTGCTCTTTGTATATAGTGTTGAACGCTTTATTTGATGCGAGATGAAAAATCAGAATAAGAAAAAAGAAGACGACGATGAAAAAAATAAAAATAAATAAAAAAAAAAAAGGAAAACCTCATCAAATTTTTAAGCAAATTGAACAGCACACAGAGCTTAATATACAGAAGTACATCGAACACGAGAAAAAATAATAAACAAACCAATAACAACAACAATTCAAATTTAAAATTAACTTTAAAGTGAAAAAGCTCATTCGTGCAGAAGGTAAGATAAGAGCAAAGTATTTTTTATTTTTGGTTTTCTTTTATGTTTTTCCAATATTTTTCTAAAACTTTTTTTGTTTCTTATAGTGCTGGATCATAAAAACAAAAACCAATATATTTATTTGTAAAATGATAAGAAAAGCTACAAGTATGATATTGAACACGAACACCAGCTCGTATAATATTTAAAAAACAATCAATTTTCTTTATTTTTTTTTGTGCTCTTTGCAAATTTTGAATTTTCCGACCCCTCTTCTAAAATAGCATTGTGTCGCTGTTATTATTTTTGTTATGGTGCTAGATACATTGACACACTAAACGGAAGATTTGGCTTTGTTTAGATACAAGAAAAGTCAACGAATCAATTAATGGTTAATAAAACTCAGTCGACGGTTGGTATGCGGTGCATTCAATAAGTGTATATGGAAATTTAGTGGCAAGTTCAACGAAACCTAAAAACAAAGAAATCATAGTTGGGCGAGGTAGTACGCAATGTAATCTACACGATATTGTCGACCCGTAAACTATTACGTAGATTAGATAGCGATGTTTGCTGTTGTGACGTCGACAATCAAAGCACAATTTTCTTATTATTTTCTCTTTGTTTTATGTTAGCCGATCTGATAAAGTTACTATTAGCTAATTATCTAAAGCTATTAGGCAAATTATCTAATTATCCTTTTAAATTTTAAAATGAAAAATTTGGTAAATAAATTGAAAATTCTTAATTATCTAGAAACATTTATTTAAAAATATGGAACAGTTACTAATAAGAAATATATATTATTTTTATCATAAATCGATCATTAAAACTATCTAAAACTGGCTTAAGTTAGTTAAGTGAGATAATTTAAGGTGCTAGCAAAATAGTATTCTAAAAAATAAGTGTGTTTTTATCTTAAATTTATTTATATTTATAAGGTGCTTGGCTTTTGATTTTTTCGTCTTTTCGATTTTTTTCCTCATTTTTGCTTTTTGTGACTTTTAAGCCTCCACAGCCATTTCATTCACAAAACCCTAATGTGTGGTTTAAAATACTCGAGCAGTAATTCTTGTTGGCAGATATTACGGTAGAAGCAACTAAATATGATTAGGCAGTGGGAGCGCTGGATGCACGACTCCATGACACTTTAGCGTATCTCATTACTGGCCCAAGGGGTAATACACCTTATTCTACGTACAAAACTGACGTGATCCGGGTCCTTGGTGAATCGGAGAAAACAAAACTTAACAATATAATGCATGGCTTGACACCTGGGGACAGGAAGCCGCCCCAACTGTTGATTGCTCATGAGGTTAACAATTTAAACGAAGCAAAACTTCGTCAATTTTGGATAAAGAGGTTGCACCGCAGTCACTTCTAATGGTGCTGACACAATTATCCCGCTAGTCGAGTCGTTTGTAGTTTCAAGTGCCAATAAGTGAGTTAAGGCGAGATAAACAATTAAAAACTGTCATTTTAAGTCGTGTGAAATTTTGAAATGACTAGAACTGGCATCAAATACGTCGTTTGTCGTTTGAAGTGACTACGATAATATACATACTAGATATTTTGGCAAGGAAGCCGCCTTTGGTTCCATATTAGATGAGTCACTTGAAACGACAAACGACTCGACTAGCGGAATAAGGGTGTAATCTAAAAACAATTTATTCAGACTCAATTTTTGATAGATACAGGTGCAGATGCCTCAGTCTTGCCAGCTCGTTTTGTTCGGAATCCAATCGTCGATCCATCATGCAGGCTAACTGTAAAATTAAACTTACGGACGTTATTGATGTTTCTGATACGGCAATCGGAGCAGTGGTTCAGCATTTCGTATCAGACACTTGGCAACCACTCGGTTTATTTTCAGAACGTCTCATTGATACGCAAAAATGATACAGTGCTTATGATCGTCAACTTCTAGCGGCTTATTCGGGGATCAAACACTTTCGGCATCTTCTCGATGGTCGTATATATTCACGCTTTCCACCGACCATAAACTACTTGTCTACGCTTTTAATCAGAAAACCGAAGAAGCATCCCCTCGTCAATTTCGTCACTTAGATTTCATTGGTCAATTCACGACTAATATTCAGCACATCTCTGGACTGGATAACATTGTCGCAAATACTCTTTCACGTGTTAATCTAATTTGACGCAAGATGCTCAGACCAATGACATAGAAATTCAAGAAATTTAAAAAAAAATATTTATTGTGGTATTTCTACTTCTACACCTAGGACATGCATTCCCCTAAATTTCCGAAAACAAGTTTTCGATACTTTTTATAATCTTTTTCACCGTGGCGTCAAAGCTTGCATCAAACTTTTGACTCAGAATGTCATCTGGTCATCAATTATAAAAGACATTCAGAAGATGGCTCAAAGTTGTGTAGCTTGTCAAAAGGCTAAAGCCTCTCGACACACAAAATCTCCGCTTAATGCTGATAAATTAACTTCTCAACATTTTTTGATTATTGATCTCGATATCAGAGGTCCGTTACCAGTATCTGATAATCGGCGGTATTGCGTTACATTGATTGATAGATACACTCGCTGGCCCGAGGCGGTTCCACTTCCGGATGTAACTGTTACAGCCGTCGCTTTCGCTGTTTACTCACATTGGATAGCTCGCTTTGGTGTTCCAGAGTTCATCGTCATGGACCAAGGCATGCAATTTG
This sequence comes from Nephrotoma flavescens, assembly GCA_932526605.1. NCBI lineage: Eukaryota > Metazoa > Arthropoda > Insecta > Diptera > Tipulidae > Nephrotoma > Nephrotoma flavescens. The sequence continues at coordinate 253,124,189 of OW052222.1, read as the reverse complement.
GATCTTAACTTTTTGACGGACTGGCTAACTTACTCGGTTTTGACCACAGGAGAACAACTATTTACAATCCAAAATGTAGTGAGGCATTGAGTGGTCAAATCTGCTATTATGTGCCACGATCGAACTGATTGGGCTTCTAGCCGAATTACATTTTTAGATACTACGAAAAATCAAATTTTACAATCAGACTTCATTATGAACTTAAGACGACACTTTCATGTAATTCGGTCTGTACCAGCTTGTCGGCATACTACGAACAAAATTTTTATTAGTAAAGATCTGCTAACTTGCTCGCACGTTTTCTTACGGACTAATGCAGTACGCAGATTGCGGCAACCATCATATACTGGACCGTATTTGGCTATCGATCGTACAGAAAAATTTTACATTTTGGATCTGAACGGACGATACGCCAAAATATCCATCGACCGACTCAAACCGTGTTACTCGGACAATCAATCACAAATTACGGACGCACCAACTACACAGACTGGATTATACCTTTATCAACGCACGAATCAGAACTCATTATTTCAGATGACCGTGGAGCCGAAAGTTCGCAAACATGCTCGTTTTGATCTTTCACCTAAACCTACAACAACTATTAGGACGGGTGGTGTATCCAGACCTTCTACCAGATTCTTGTAATCGATAGATGTTCAGTGAGATCTGGGGATGGGGGTGTTTCCACACCTTGTATCATCAGTTCACCATTAAAATTATCTAAAATTGGCTAGCACATGAATGGTTAGTTCGGTATAAACCAACTCTTTGAAAGCTAATGAAAACAACAACATTAGTTCGTTTTATTTTTTTCATTATCTTCGTTACAAGAAATACATTATAGTCCTGAAATAAATATGTAATTTGGGGCGGTATGTTGTACCTTCACTTCGAATCGAAAAAAGTCGAATTCGAAAAAAGTCGGATCGAAAAAATGAAAGTTGTATCATTTTTGCTTTTCGAAAATGATACAACATACCGCCATTCGACTTTTTTCTAATTTCGGTTCGAAGTGATGGTACAACATACCGCCCCTGGGGGTAAACAAATTTTATTGATAAAGGGGATCGAAATGAAGAAGCTACCGGATACAAGTTACTCTAGTGTGGATATGCACATCGACTGCTTTAAGTGTTTTTTTTACTCGCTATCCGAAGCGGGCTATATAGAGCATAGTTGGAAATTATCAATACGACCTTTATCAATTCGACCTTTATTCGACCTTTACAATACGGGTATTATTGTCACTTTACTAATGGGCTAAAAGTAACTGCATCTAGCTTCACTTGAATATGTGAAATTTCGAATTGGCAACTAGACTTTCGTACCTGTCAGCCTAACGATTTGAATCGTCATCAAGGGTTTCTGTCAATAAGAGACGCGAGAACTTAATCTTCCGTAAAATCACAACGGAAGAATTTATGTCACACACACTTTTTCTATAGATTGGGGAATGTCCCAAAACCTTCCAATTTAATTCAAATTTCATTAAACGGGCTGTTAATGATCTGAAATATTTCAATTGTCATTTAATTTGACAATAATTCAGCTAGCTGGGTTTTCAATTTTTAAAATAAGAAAAAATTTCCTTTTTTAAATTTCCCAGCATGTAGAATCCAGTTCCCGATAGCGGCTCAGTATAAATATGTGGAGCTAAATAAATGTTTACCACTTGAATTAGAAAATACAGTTTAGTCTTAAAAACGCGGATTCTTCCAGTAAGGAACAAGTTTTATTCAAGTGTTGTTAAATAAAAATCACTGCTCCGGATACATCTATCGGGCACTAACAAAAAAATACGGCAACTAACAATGTTGTAGTTTTGGCAAATAATATGCTGAAGGGTCTCGTTTTAGGTCAAGAACAAACAATCGTTGTTTTTGCACCGCGCACGAACGAACTACCACAATAAGATAAATCAAAGCTTTTTATGAATCAGCGGTTCACGGTACAAATTACTGAAGTTGATGGACCAACCTAGTGATTTTTAAGTCATACTGTATATGCGAACTCAAATATCAGTAGTAAACTATTGAAGGCTTCCGTTTTTAACATAAAAATGTAATTTACACTATAAGGTAAAGTAATTATGAAAAATTTCGACCCCAAGATGTTTACAAATTTACGATTAGCTATATAGCCGAAAACAAAAAAGTATAGTATTTAAAAATCTGTGCTTATGTTTCATGTGTAGACAAAATGTCCGTGTTCCTTCTATATAGCTCAGACGGATTGACTGATCGGGGAGAAACTGCACACTTAAACTTTTTCCATAAATTGGAAGACCCCAGTGATTTTTGGTCCCATACCGTAAGTGACAGCTTCCGAATGAGCTTTTTAATTTTTTGCAAATATTTTTAAAAGTTAATCATTTACAAGAACAACGATTATCAACTGAAACGGTCTACATTAATTATGCAACAATAAATATTTCGGTTCATTAGTTTTCATAAATTTGGGAGGTCCCATTGATGTTTGGCTCACATCAAAGTTAGCTTCCATAAGAGCTTTTCGTGTTTTGTATTTATTTTGAAAAGTAAGTACATAGGAAAAACGGATTAAAAACAAAAATTGTTCAGATCATTTTTTAAATTTTACCGGAATTGACGAGTTTTGATAAAAAATACTTTATTTCACCTAAATTCGGCATTCAGGCGTATTGCCTATTCGAAATGAAACATACCGGAAGTGGCCGCTTCCATTATGATCTTCAGAAATTTAAGAAGGAATAATCATTTTAGATTATATACAAGACAATTTTTTCCAATAGTCTGATAAGTTTAATTTTCCACGTTAGTGTGGTATAATCGAACGTTCGTGGTATAAGAGAAGCCACTATTTTCACCTTTCTATTTTTAAGGTGTAAAAATCGAACAAAAATTTTACATTTTAATAATCCCAGTTTTGCAAGAAATACATCAGCAAAAAAATTTTACGTGTACGCTAAACGAATGTTTCTCGTCAATTTTTTTCTTTTGCGGAGAAAAGTGAAAATTTAATTTTACATCGGTAAGCTTCACGAGTAAGTTCCAATGTTAGAAAATAATTTCGCTTATTTAGTCGTAGTTTTAAAGTAATTGTAAATAAATTCAATTTCTCTTCCAAAATTTCCAATAATTCGAAACTAGCTTTTAACATAGAAATAGTAAATTTTTGTCGTAGACGTATTAAAATCCATGTTTACTTACCAAAGGTAGTGCGAGGTATTCAAGTATCTCAAAAGTGGGTCTGAAATAAAAACAAAAAATGAATTAGTTGCGAAATTAGTGATTTTAAATGTTTTGAATTATAAAAAAGCTTTTTGTTCTGACAGATATGAAAAATGCAAAACTCTAGTTTCATTAATTTCGTTAGTGTAAGTGATATTACCTGGAGAAAATTTGGATTTTTTTCGAAATAAATGGAACTACAAATTAAGGTCAACGAGATTTAATTCGAATATGGTTTATCGATTATAAATGTGTTCTTTTATTAAAATGAATTTTTTATTGCCGTGTTGAAAAGGGCGACTATTTTTTTAATGAAATATGATTTGATATGTATATCATTAATTAGTTTCAAATTTCCCAAAACTTAGAATTTCATATGAAATCGATGATAAATTTCCAAACTGCTATACAAATAAAATTTGACTATAATATAATAATGAAATCCATTGTCTATTTCTATTCAGCATTAGAACTTTGTCCAAAAAACCCACTTGGCCTTAATCTCACAAATTTATCCTTTCAACTTGGTACGTTAATTATTTAAATGTAATTTTAGTTCAAATTCGAGTTGTTTAGATATATAAAACCCAGCGTTCAATTCCGCTAAGTTGTGTGATCAGCTCAAAAGTTAAAAGAGAGGGAGTGTGGCCACCTCAAAACCACATAGCCTTAATCCAACAAATTTATATCGTGCTAAATTTAAAAGTTTTAGTTTAAATAGGAGTGGGTTTTGGTATTGTTAGTGTTGCAACATAATAGTTTTTTATTTTCTCTAATGGTGGGATATCTTCATATACCTACCAACAGTACAAGAATTTTTTTTAACTTAAGCAGATAAAAATTGATTGAGTAGCCAGTTTTTGCGCTAGCATATTGCTTGCTTGCTTGCTGATCGAGCATGTGCCCCTCAGAATCGCATAATTCATTTTCGTACTCATTTGGATTTTTTCGACGAATTATCATTAATGCCATTTTCCCGGACGTTATTGATACTGAATTCGCTGTTCGCTCACTTATGTGACAAATGATGACAGAAACAATTTGGCAGATAATCGAAGAGAGAGAATTATTTTTACACTTCTAGAAAAGTTTTAATATTTACAACTTGATTTTTTTTAAATTAGAGCCATCTATTAGCGTAAGTAGGAACTACTTTAAGAGTATTGCCAAAAAATTATGGTTTCTAACTGTCGTTTCTGTAGTATTCAGTAAAAAATATTTTTCCAACAATCTGCACATCTTATGATTTTCGCCACATTGGATTGGAATTAAGCACTATTTCTAAGAATGATTTCTTATCTGGCATTAAGTCGATAGAGGGACCAAACCCCCGTTCGACCGATTGAAGACATTTACCACGTATTTGACTAGAAAAATACTATGTCTTCAATGAGTTTAGTATTTAGTCACATTTTCATGCAAAGTCAATCTACCGGATAAATCAATACCGACAAAACGAAGTTTAATTTCAAAGGCAGCCAACGATTTTATCATCCAGCATCATCATAGCCAAGTTGTTTTTTTTAATTATTGCTAGAAAAATATTGACGCCTGATCGAGAGCGTTACAATATAACTCTAATACCTTCGCCAAATCGAGGGTTGAGTGTACACATCAATTATCATGAAAATTCCGGCATACCAAAAATTCATCGGAAATGATAACAGACACCATAATTCTTTCCAATTTAATGCAACACTAATAAAAAATGTCTGCCATATATACTCGTACGTATATATTTTTTTTATGTATATTCTGTCTTATCAAAGATACAAGACAATAAATAACCCAACCTCCCATGCCTTCCGCATATTGCGATTTTCATTGTTGTATATTTAAATAGCATCAACCAGACAAAATAATAATTGTCACGAATCATAAATAATAAATTTCGTGATTTTTGTTTCATTTCGGGTATTATTAAATATTGTTATCTATATCCTGCTTTATAAATACATAAAAGCGAAACACTGTACGTACCAAGAATAATAACAAATCATAGCATAACTTGTTGTCGTTGGCAAGTGATCAATAATTTTTTGTTGATAACACATACATACAAACAATGTATATAAAATCAACAAAATGCCAATTGTATTTTGTTTAAAATTAAAATACAAGAATTTTTTTTATAAAAATAATAAAATAAAAAAAAATATCATAATAATTAAATTAAATAAATAGCAAACATAACAATAAAACAACAAAAATATGTTGATGAAATGAATATAAAAATCGAATTGTTGCAAAGTATTTTGCTGTGCTGTATTCTATTATTTAATTAAATCAACCCTTGTGGGCGTACGAAATAGTAACGGAATCCAATGACAACACACTGTTATCATATGAAATGGCATAATCCATCAAGATAAGCAAATAGGGTTAAAGTTACAATAATATTTGTGATGTATCCACAATGACAATGTACATTTATGCTTGGTTTCCAATAATTAATGATATATTTTTAATTAATTATAATTTTATTGTGTATATCGAACTTATTAAATTAATTATATCAATATTTTTTTATTTTTATAATTAACTTATTTTTAGCGAAATGAGTCTACTGCTACTCATGCATCTCATTAAAATTCAAATAAATGGCAATTCGTCAAAAATACAGGGTGTATACAAATATAATTGATTCAGGAGGACAAATCGGAGATTTTTTTCATTTTCAGGAACCAAAATATCAAAAAGGTTTATGTAAAATCTAAAGTTACCCAAAATATGGGCAGAATAAACACAACTAGTTTTCTAATTTAAATAATCGTTAACATTCAACTAAATTCATCACAATTAATGTTACAAAACACAAATCAAACAGTGAAAGTACATCATTTCCTTGCACGTTGCAAAAGGATATCTACTTTTCTTAGAACTATTTCGCATCGGAAAAAATTCCATATAAAAACGCCATAGAGAATAAAGTAAAAAAGAGAACTAAAAAAGAGTTAAAAATTATTAAGTGTGCGGTAGTCGAATTGTGTTCTCGTAGGAAGTAGGTCGATGTTAAAAAATAAGTTGTGGTTAATAACTGTGAAAATAATAGAAACACTTAACAGATCTTGTGGACAACGGGTACCCGAATTAAGAAAAGTTGGATTAAGAAAAGTGAATTAAAAAAATTGGTATTTGTATGAAAAATTTCCACTTCGTATTTTAAACAAATGTCCTGAATTTAAATAAGTAATTTCAACAAAAAAAAAAAAAAAACTCAATTCAAAATGAATTAAAAAATCACATTTTATTTCATTTTTTAGAAAATTTATCTTAATTCATTTTCAAACTGATTTAAAATACATTTATTTTATTTCATGTTTTGCGCACTTTCCTATATTATCTCGTTGTTTAATGAAGAAGAAAATATACTCAATGAGCCATGCTACACACGATTTCATAAGACCGGCTTCACCTTCCTTTCTTCCCCTTTTACCTACAAAATCCGTTTTGACTGCGACATTAAATTTTTCGGTGACTCCGAAATGAAAAAAAAATAGAAATGAAAATAAAAAAATTTAAAGTCATGTTTGAGATGTAGATTTTTGATTAAATTTTATTTTCGAGAGAACAGAATAAAAAAATACAAGAAAATTGGTGTTTTCATATAAATTAAATAAAGCTTTAAATTAACAATAAAAGTTTGAAACCAGAAGCTGAAATCGTGTGTAGCTTGGATGGATGAGAATTGCCTGTGACTATTTTATTTTTGTTAGGGATAAATGAAGTAACTACTATGACTGAAAATTTTGAAAATGCTAACATATGACACTTTAACCTTTTCCCGGCCCGTATACACAATTGTGTATGTATATTTCGATTACGAAAAACGAATATGTCAAACATAGAATTATGTGTATTCGTGTCACATTTGTGTATTCCTTTAAAACTTATTTTCGTCCGAAAAAACACTAATTATAGTTCGAGCAGCACAATTGTGCATGTTCATATTGGGTGCAGTAAGGTTCAGCTAATTTATTTTCAGAAAGGATTCTCATTTAACAAAAAAAAAATTTTAATTTTTTCGAAAAAAAATATATTTTTTAAAAAAGGAGGAGCAAAACATATTTATTCCTTTCTAGTTTAACAAATAATTTTTTTTCTTCAATTTAAGTTCACCGTACACAAATGTGTTCCGGGTTGTAATATATTCCGGATTTAAACGGATCCGTCCGGCAACGGGGTAATGTGAATTATTTTATAAATAGAAATTTGAAAAATATTATTAAATTTAATTTTTAATTCAAAATTGTATTTAAATTGTAGTACATATTACCTTTTCAAAAGGAATATAAAATTACAAATTTTTTGAATATTTTTCTAAAATCATTTCCTAAATAATTTAAAAAAACAAATATTATTTCAGTTTTTTTACTTTTCTAAAATTATTTTGAAAATGAAGTAAGCAGTGCACATATTAAATCAACTTTTATTATTTCATTTCTATCAAATTTTCTTAAATCATTTTCTTAATGAATTAAAAACACTTATTTAAATTCAGAAAAACAATTTTCTTAATTCAACTTTTCTTAATTCAGGTAGCCGTGAACAACATACTTGTTATTATAATATCGATAATGCCAAAGGGAAAATAAATTTCGTCGGAGGAGAAAAGACTTGAAGAAGCATGGCGAATCCAACATTTTCAGTGTTCAGACTCTGGGAAGAACGAAACCAGCAATTGGAATGTTTTTAAAAAGAAGTGAAGAGCGAGAATTTTATGAAAAATTCATCGTGGAGATTGATCAAAATATTCTAGCCTTCGCACAGACAAACAATTCAGATGCTAGTTGGACCAATTCAGTTAAGTCAATTAAGTCAATTAAGTTTCATTGAGTGAAATAAAAAATCAGTTGAAAGTAGCAGTATCGGTATACGAAAAGTACCGTACGTTTCTAAAGTAAACAAGCAGAAGCGTTTGCGATTTTATGAAAAAAATGCTTTTGAAACTTTAAATTATTGGCATAAAAAGTGTTATGGTCCGATGAAACTCAAATCACTATGCTATTCAAATGCATGTTTGGCGAAAAGAAGGGGAAGCATTAAGCTACAACTGTACAAACCCAACGTTTAAGGATCCAAAATGAGGTGTTGGAAGTGTTTTCACCATAGAAGGAACGACTAATCCCAAAATGAATCTGGAAATTCTGAATGATGGAAAAAAACTACTGCGGTAGATATAGTTTTAAAACACACTGTATATTTTATAAAACTTCTGAGTACACAATAAATATTATCTGTGAAGGTTTGATTTTCATAAGTTTTTCCACCATCAACAACTTGAATTTTTAGACAATAGCCGTGTGTTGCTCTTGAATAGGCGGTATATAACTGACCGTGACCGAAATATGGTTCTAGTAAAAACAACCCTACCTTTTCAAGAGTCTGACCTTGTTAATAGTAATACCATATGCATACCGAAGTGGAAATTGATGTCGAGAAAAATTAGATGGCAGTGACGGGTCGTTTACTGTATTCAATGTGATTCTTGGAATAAAGTAAATAATTCTAGATTTTTATCCAGTTATTATTCCAACTTTTATAAGATTTAGCCTAAGGTTTCTGACCTTTCAAACCTTTACAGCTAGACAAATTTCTCAAAAGCATCACTATTGAGCACAGTTTCAAATTTAATTTATGTGTTGGAAGACAGAATGATTAAGATTGTTTCTATCCCACCAAAATGCGTCTATTTAGACACATTTTGGTGGGATATCCTTTTGTTTCGTATATTGAGCCTTACGATATTTTCCTACACATTTTGAAGCTACTGAAGTTAGCAGAAAAGTTCAGCCGAAAAATTCATGCATTATCGACATATTTTGTATCAGGTGGTATTAAAAAATTCTGTTGATATGAGCCGAAAATTACATGTAATTGAAGTTATAGCAGTAAATTTTCGCCGAAAAAATTTCAAAAATCAATGTCAAATAATTCGAATGTTAAAATGTAAATTTAGACCAATTCGTAAACCAATGTGCCGTGTAAGGGAATAATGATTTTGAGTTGTGGCACTAACAGTGAACACCTGTACCAAAAATCAGGCCATATTTTATGTAGCATCATAGTGAAATAAATTAAAAGCTGGTCGCATGTTTAGTAGAAATTTGGAGTGGGTGAAGTTTGTCCAGTTCGTAAATAGCTGGATCCTGTATTTATAATTTGTCGTGTTAGTGGGCAATGAACTTGAGTTGTGGCACTAACAATGAACACCTGTACCAAAAATCAGGCCATATTTTATGTAGCATCATAGTGAAATAAATTAAAAACTGGATGCATGTTTAGTAGCAATTTGAACTGGGTTAAGTTATTTTCGGGTAATATCAACCGAATTATGTACTACCACCTGATACAAAATATGTCGATAATGCAGGATTTTTTCGGCTGAAATTTTCGGCTAACTTCAGTAGCATCACATTTTGCGCATCTTGTATCATTATTACAATAGTTTAGCGTGAGTCCGTAAACATGGCACCATTTGCACTAGAGAATAAGTTTAGATTTATTGATCCCTTCTATTTGCACTGTCATGTAGTCTTGTGTTCTTTCGAATGATAAATATACAGGGTGTCCCAAAATTGGCAGAACAAATAAAGCAGGGTGATAGAGGAGCTCATTTCCAACAAAAAAGCCAAGTAAAATTTTTCCGAATTGTTGATGGTGCAAAAGTTGTTCCACTTTTAGTGTTTTTAATAAACATCGCATGCCCACCAAAAAATTAATTTAAATGAAACCAAGTTCTCTTTTGTTTAACTTAATGCGATCTAGAAGAGTGTGCCATTTAAAAAATATCATTTTTATAAGCTTCATTATCTTCGATTAGGGATTGCAACACCGGTAACCGATTTACCGGTTTTACCGGCCAATTTGATAACCGAAATTACCGGTAAATTGAAAAAAACTTACCGGTAATTTCGGTAATTTTTTAAAAATTATTTCAATATTATCCTTGAAAAATAACTGAACTGTATTTTAATTTCATATCCGTTATCCAAATTCACGAATTAAAATTATAAGTCTAGAAAATTGTGTTAATTTGAGGTTATGATATGATATGATAGAGACGTACAGGCGTACATAACGGTGATCCTAGGTACGTTACCATAATCCTGAAATATCAACAATCAAATAACAAATTATGTCTGAATGCGAATAATATTTCAGCATCATGCGGGCCCAGGCCCTGCCTGCATCCTATACAGATCAGGTTATTTAGGAAAGGATGTTAGTCACAGAAACAACTAGGGAAAAACGAAATTGATTTTATTAACTCGGTAATATCTACGTTGCTACCCGTAAAATTGGCTGTAGAAGCCTTGGGTGCATCTGATTGTACATTATTGGATGCCGATGTCGCCATAAAATTCATGCTTGATGAATTGTCTGCACAAAGTAGTACTCTAAGCAGAGAATTAAAATATGAATTAATTTTACGAGTACAAGAGCGTCGCACAAGTTTTTCCAATGTTATCCAGTTTTTGCATAATCCGCTTGAATTTAGGAATATTCATCTAGAGGATAATTACAATTTATTTAAATTTAATAAACCTGAAATTACAAAAATGATTGTGTCTCTCATTGAACGCTTAAACGTTATAAATGACAGTGAATGGAATAATGAATCAAATGAGTCATCTGATGATGCTGTATCTGAAGTGGTTGAACCAACACCATTATCTATGAAAGACAGGTTGCAATTGGCAATTAAACAAAAAAATGAATTAAAATTAAATGAAATTACCCGCGCTCCAATAACAAAAAACACCGCAACCTTAACGAAACTCGTTAAAAAAGAAATCGCTGTGCTTGAAGAAGAAAAAAGCCGTGGTAAATATTTAACGCTGGCGTTCAACTATCTTTCATCAATAAAACCAACAAGTGTTGAATCCGAGCGATCTTTTTCATCAGCAGGGGTAATATGTACAAAAATAAGATCCAGACTTAGTGATACCACAATAGATACGATCTGTCTGCTCCGTGCATATTTCAATGCACAAAAAGATCTTCTAATGGATATTTAAAAGATTTTTTTAATGTTTTTGTGTTGTTTTATTATTATTGAATGAATTAATATATATGTTTTTATTTTCTTGTATTAATAATTAATGAATTAAACTTTTATTAAAATATATTTTAAAGATATTGTTAATTATTTCTTGTACATACAATTTTTTGAATTTTTTTACTTCCTGGCTATTGCCTATACATAATTTTTAATTTAGGAGAATTTACCGGTAATTTACCGGCAACCAGGGTTTTACCAAAAATATTTACTGTTTACCGGTAAAACCAAAACTCGGTAATTTTGCAATCCCTACTTCGATCAAATAAAAAATTTGGTTTTGTAAAATTTTTGTTTCTCAAAATTTTTTGTTGATGATCAAGTGACGCCAGCGGGAAAAGAATGAATGTACTACAGAAAGTTGACCCACTATTAGTAAAATAAGCGAAACTAATTCAGGGGCCCTATTATGAAAAAAATGCGATTTCGCATTTTCATACAATATCGCATTTTGGTATTATAGACTAATATTTTCGCAAAAATGCGCTCAAGGTCGGATGCGAACGCCATATTATAAAATGGTATGGCGGATTTTTGCGACACTATATTTTTCAAATGCGAATGGTCAATAGCAGTCGGATATCGCATTATTTAATACACATACGTGATAAACTTTTATTTTTTTAAATATTTTAAATATAAAGGCATTATAAGTTGTCATTTTTGTTAAAAGTAAAAAATATAAACTTTTATTATTGTCGTGCAGTAGAAATGTATTTTTTCTCACATAATTCAAAGGGATTTGACGTGTTTCGTTAAAGATTTATTTTTAATATTGAAGTATTCAATTATACTATCAAGTATCACCTTCTTCATCATCCTCACAATTATTTAAATTTAAACAACACAGTCCATATTAATATTTATTTAAAGAGTAAATAAATGCAAAAACATTACGAAAGGTTAATTGTGATTATAAGAATTGTCAGATGTTGTAATGGCATTTAAAAAAAATTCCCAATGAAAATTTCCCTACGGGAAATGCGATATGCGATAATCGCATTTCATAATAGAAACGCAAGTGGCGGATCGGATCCGCAAAATCGCGAAAAATGCGATATGCGACCGGTTTCATAATAGAGCCCCAGATTTTAAAATGGTATCAAACACCGGGCTATTCACAATATAATGTTTTTATCAATGTGTTTTCACAAAGTAAGTCGTGTTTATTAAAAAATCGCACTTAACAAAATTTCGAGTTCTAAAATAATGCTTTGTCAGAAATAAAACTAAATAAATAATTTTTCTGTGCTGGCGTCACTTAAACATCAACAAAAATGTTTGAGAAACAAAAAAAGTTTACAAAACCAAAGTTTTTATTTGACAGAAGATAATGAAGCTTATAAAAATGATTTTAATGGAAAGGTACACTCTTCTAGATCGTATTAAAAAAGAAAGTTAAACAAAAGAACTCGTGTTGTTTATTCGATTTCACTAAAAAACAATAAAAATGGAACAACTTTTACACCATCAACAATTCGGAAAAACTTTACTTGGCTGTTTTGTTGGAAATGAGCTCACCTAACACACTGCTTCGTTTGATCTGCCAATTTTGGGACACCCTGGTTAATCGAAGCGGTGTTTTGTCACCTCTTTTTGGGAGCACTGTAACTTCGTTAATTTTGTTCCTTTCTCAAAAATGCGTCCGAATGCGTATAGTTTCTTGACAATGACTTTGGTTTGCCTTGTATCATTAAGAGCTCCCGTTAACTTTCTATAGCTATCACAGACCGACTGGGACTAGCACTTTTTCCCCTGTTGTACATTCTTACTTCCGTTTGAGTAGTTCCTTACTTGATTGTTTCTGTTCTGGTGAAACCTGTGGTGATTTACTCATATTGTATTTGTTATTTTGTTTTTGTTACAGTTCAAAATCCATCCCTTGTCTCTATATAGTTCGTCCTCGTCTGTTTCATATGTCACTTGATGCAACGCAGCCGGACAGGCTGAAGTTGGTTTTGACAGTTAGTTTTCAACCATGTTTATTCTTGTTTGTATGTCATTGATGTTTTTCAATAATTCATTTTTCTCATATCGCTCATTATTCTAGTTCATTATGATTCATCTTTTCTTGGTTATTTCCAGATACTAAAGAAGGACTTCCTTGACTTGGAGCGGAGATGACCTAACTGTCTGCATTACATTTTAATGGATCATCCACATCTGTGTTGCCATTTCTTTTGAGTAAGTCATCATTACGGTTGATGCTTTTCATATTGAGGCTTTTAGAGTGCACAACGAAGTTGCCAACTCCATTTCTGGATACGATTTAGTGCCTTCCCCCTCCAGAACCCATGGGGCGGATCGATAGGCTTGTCGATGAGGGGTTGGCCATCAACGTTGGGACCCTCCTGAGATAATATATTTTGTAAATTCGTACTATACCATTATTATTGTTTTTTGTATGTGGTTTTTGATTAGAGTTACCTTCCCCTATGCTTTGATGGACCAACACCAAACTACAAGGAAGAAGTTTACCAGAATTTAACTATCCAATCTCTTTTACATTTAACATGTAGGAGCCTTGCCAGCCCTTCCTCTGTCATAGTCTTGACCTAATCAGGTAAATCTACCATATGGGCTGGTACCAACATCTTCCGTTAGGTTGCGAAGCAGCTAGGCAAAACAAATACTAACGGGGATAATTATTTGCTTTCAAGCAAGCCTCAACTTCTTCTTCAAGTCTTATAAAAAATTATGAACTTGGGAACGCGTCCCGTTATGAATGTTATACCGACGCATCGAAATAATACTAATTTTTAGTATCAAAAGTTTTGCATCAGCTTGTTAAGGTGCTAGGCATGAGCAAATTTTGAGGGGTAAAATTAACCTCCAGTCAGAGAGTTTACGAAAGAAAATTTAACGTTTAGGGAGTTATTCAAGCTTTAATAGGTACTTATCACCATTTAAACAAACAATTCTGACACTCCAATTTGTACTAATGTACATATGTAGACTGTGTCATATAGGATGAAGATATTGATTTCTCTCTAAAAATAGGTACCAACATATAATGCGACAGCACATCGGCAAAAAATTCAAAAATCGTTTATATCAAAGTTAATTTTCAATATTGACTTTAGCGCTGATAATGATAAAAATAGATTTTCATTATAACACACACACAAAAAAAAATAAATTTAATAGTTCTAAGGGTGTATGGAACGTAGCACATAAACGAAATAAAATTTTCCAACTCATTTCTCGATGCAAACACTCGTACAGACATACCCGTATTAGATAACATATACTCGTATGTAGACCGAGATTGCCTTTTATGGGATGTATGTATATCGAATTTGTGTAGGCAACACATTGAAAATAATCAGACAACTGTTACTATTGTCCGAGTACGTTGTGTTTTTATGAGATGTTTCACGATATATGCGAATTGGGTTTTATTTTAATTCATCTTCGAGTTAATTACGAGTATAGGGACAACCTCTTGCTCATTAATTTTATGATCTTCACATACGAAGTGTTGTAACTTACGTTTTATGTTCTTTAAAATTGTGGTTAAGATTACATAATACACCCTTTCAAAAAATCATAAACCATATAACCACCTACTTACGTCTACATTACATGATACATCATAATATTTATTGTGTGTATGTGTGTGTATGTAACATTTTGTGGAAATATATTTTCTTGAAAAATTATCTCGAAATTTGTAGAGATTGAGGTAAGAAAATTGAATTTTACACAATGTAAGGAAGGCAACAAAAAGATGATCGAAAGCTTATTGATGGTAAAAATTTGAGGTTTGCAAGTGTTTTGTATGATAAAATATAATATTTTTAGGGTGGCGTTGAATAAAAACTTTTTAGCGGTGTAAATTTATATACACTTTTCAATCACACCGTGTACTTTATGATTATAAGTAAATAGCAGTGTAATGTATAATGTGTATATTTTTAATATGTATGCCAAAACACACATCTAAAACAAGAACTCGAACAAAAAAGCTTCGAGGCAATAGAAAAATAAAATTAAAATCATTTTCATTTTATCCAAACAATAATAATAATAAACAGTTTTAAGGGTTGGATGTAGGAAACCAACGTACACAACATATATAGAAAAAAGCTTCAAATGAAAAAAATTGTGTTGTGTATGTGTGCCTGTACAAACTGATATGAAGAAGATGGATTGATAATTTAAATGAAAATTGGTGAAAATCAGGCGAATGTAAACATCTCCTTGTTTATATCTCCTCGTAATGAATCTATATACATAAAATGGTTTCTGATCGAATTGATTTAATTTCGTTACGTTTTGTTGCTGTTTTGATTAGAATTGTATAGTCGGAGACGAAGGGATGCGGTTTCTAACGAGGTTAGATTTGATGTTTGCTTATATATACTCATTTAATCAATTCAAGTAGAATATGGAATATATACAAACATGCGAAAGGCGAACTAGGTATGTGGGGTTTATGCGTAAGAAGTAGATAATGAATAAACAACTCAATATTATTTATATATAGATAGCGTTTCGTAAATGACTCAAAAATTATACGGTAAAAATAACGCGAACTCTGAAATCGAGTCTAATCGATCTAGCAGACTCTAAATGAAATTTGAGACTCACAACTTATCACCAATTTTTTATAAATTAATACTTTCAATGAAATACTTTCTTCTGATAATTTATGTAGGTATATCTGGTCCATTTTAATCTGTCAAGTTTTGAGTTAAAAATTATTCATAACTTGGAGTGGAAGACGGTGCGGAACGAACTAATTTAATTGAAATACAAAATTTTTTCAATCGTTGTGATATTATGGTTCGCAGCTGAGAGGTACTATGGCACAATAATGACTTCAACATACCCGAGAAATAAACCTAACCCTTTGAAAGTGTCCTTTATTAAGAAAATATTCATTGACACTAAATATTCATGACACTCGATCATTGGCCTCGGAGAATAGAACGGAGGAAATCACGTCATTTCTCATTGCAACGCGGTGGTTCCAGTATTTATTTGAACGGGTTAAACGGTCTAACTTTGCCGGTGATGCAGCATTATAAAAAAATTTAAGGGCGATGGGAAGGGAAGAAGGATTGAAAAAGGACAGACGAGTTTACCACGTCGGATTCGATAGTGCGCAAAGCTCCGAGTCTGTATTGCTTGCTGCGTCCTCCTGGATCGGTTTGAGAGGACTTGGCCGTTGTAGCATCTATCTGGGTTGCGATTGTGGTTGTGGTGATTCTCGTAGCCCAGTCCTCCAAGAACCACTGTTCTGGCTTTCCGACATCTTTGATTGAGCATTTCGTTCATCGGCACATCGTCGACATCGTGCAGAAATAGTACCTTTAGCCCACATCGACAACAAAATAGTTCAACCGGAGCCAACTGACAATCCCTGAACGTATGACCCACATCTGAACAATTGAAGCACACGTAGCACACGATTTCTTCCATAATTTGAATGCTGTTTATACACTAACTCCGAACTGTCTGCTAGGACTCGAAACCTGCCCCCGATTGAATGGCAGATACTGAGTTATCAGGTTGAACATCAGTTTGGGTGAAATTCTCATACGAATCGTATGCCACCATCATCATAAGGACTGCCTGATAACTCATTGATCATGTGATATCGAACAAGGAGCTTTCCGTTTTTCCTAAATTTTGAAAAGTATAGCATTTGCAAAAATTTAATTTACAGGGAACGAAAGATTGCAAAATAAATTTGCAAAAACAGCAGCGCCTATAAGTGTATATGAAATTATTGTATATATTCTGAAAAGTAGGAACTCGTACGTACTCGTATAGTATTTATGGAAAACCGACTGCGCACAAAAAGATTCTAAATTAAGTTAAGTTCTAACAATAAATTGGGAATTTTTATAGTGAAATTTGGGAATCAGTGTACCGGAAGTGGCAACTTGAATAGGAGCTTCTTTGATTTTTTGCAAGTACGATCATAATAAATTTAAGAGATCAAATTGTTTAACAAGAGTTGTCTTTATATGCTTTCTGATATAGTGAAATTAAATATGGTGTATTTGAGATTTTAGAAAGTCCAGTGTTGGATATTGGATAAGACATAAATTCACCCTCCATTTTTTATATTGTGTGTTAAAGCTTTTTTCCAACCATTTCTTCTTTGAAGACCAACTCGGGGAAATATTGCGTTACAGCATTCCATTGCATTTTTCTTCCTCACCTAATGCCTTTGAAATGTGTCATATCTTATAGGGTTTCCTGTTCTATAAGACTGAGAGGATGCTGATCAATTTCGAAATGAGAAATTGGTATAATGGAGCACAGATTCGTAATCTTTACACACAGTGATATGTATATATTCGTACTGTACTTATCTCAAATCCTTTCTCTCGATTCTGATTAATATTGTTCGACATTTCACAGAACTAAGCGTTTAAGATGCCGCGCATAACAGAGCAGTTTTCGTAGGAACTTTTCCTCATCCAATATAAATGAAAGAGTTTTACCATCCATTAACTATAGTTTTTTTTTGTTTTTATGAATAGCTTCTGAATAGAAAGTATGGATGTTTCGATCTATGTATGATGGAATAAAAGTCTTCTCTACAGTGTAACGAGCGTCTGTCATCACTCGTTACAAATCCAATTCATTCTCTACATTATGTATCTATTGGGTGTATATCACATATGTACGTCCACTTGCCTATGACGCTAAAAACAACTGTCCCCTTATCAAGAATTTTTCGCGGTAGACATTGATTGTAAGCAGAGGGGGAAAAAATTGAAAACCGAAAATTGCTTACAGTCAATATAATATTCGTATAAACACGCCTCTTTAAAAATTCATTTATTTTAATCATTATGCACTAAATGATGGTCCAAATTCATTTTTAAATGAGTGTGTTACTTCATATAAAAATTGCAATGATTGCAATACTCAATTAGAATATTTTCGCTCAATTAGGAAATGATATTGGGTATATCCTAATGTGGTGAAGAATATTATCTTCAATATTATGCCATCAAGGTTACTTCATGAATCTAGCAAAAACCTTTAAAACTAAAAAAAAATTAGATCATTAAATCATTTCACGCAAGAGTGTTAGGCTGATTATGTTCCCCTAAAAACCCTGTGCAAACAACCACGGAAAATTCACAAAATTATGCGTGATAGCATAAATTTACCAGGTTGGATCCACCATCAAATCCAATCTTCTCATTTTAGAGTTTTTTTAGGGCATTATGGTCTCACATAACCGCATCCCTTATAAAATGCAGTAATATAGGTCCTTGTCCTGGCACCAAATCCCCACGACCACTTGTAATCTCTACCGACTAAAGGAAGAATCAAAGCCGCGTTGGTACATCCATAGACAGGGACAATTTCTTAAGTGGCCAGATTTTTGCAAGGGATTAATCTCAAGCATAAAGACGCGGTTACAACAGTCAAGCCTGAAGTGGTTTGAATGAAAATTTATATTTACCCCATTTTTTGAATTACAAATCATATCTCCTAAGCTATTTGTGGATCGACCGAAATATATATTGAAATATAAATATTTTCTTTGAAAATATTTCTTTGTAAATATACTGCGTGGAGTTTCATATGATGGTCAAAATTTATTTCTGTTAAATGCGGTGGTTCGTTTAAGTCCATTGAATCGTGATTTCTGCCAACTATATCCAAGTTGGAGGCCTACTAAAAGTTCGTCGTTATGGTATATAAAATTCGTGGTTATTAGGCTTTTTAATTGTACATACCAATATAATATAGAAATAAAAATATAAACCATCTCAACAATCTCAAAAAATTTGTGAATTGTAGTATCCTGAAGATACATAACTACATACATTCAGATTGTTTGTTTAGACAATCTGAAGTTTGCCGACTTCCATAAAAATCGAATGGTTCGATTCATGCAGATGAGTAGACAAACTACTTCTGTTTGAAGTATTTTGGCCAACTACAATTTTGTTTAATCATACTGCGTCCTCTTTATGTTGCCAAAAACGAGAGCATAAAAGTTGTTTAGTCTGGCAAATATATATTTTTTTACAAGTACAAGTAACCTTATATACAACTTCTTTTTTACTATTTAAAGGTGTGGAATCTTTCAAAGATGATAAAACAGACTTCCCTAAAAAGTTATTAGCATTTCCCACAACTTTCAAATTAAAGTTTTTGAGGCAACAACTGATTTGTTCATGCAAATTTTTTGCATATGGAATCCCAACCCAATATAACTAACATGTTTCCTTTAAAATCAAATGAATTTTTTATATTAGTATTTGATTTACCTACAGTCGTATTCAAAATATCTGACAGAAAAACTGAAAGTTGATATAATGACGTTCCAATGGAGCTAATTATAGTTCTATAAGGTATGCCAGCTTTGTGAATTTTTTGACAAACCGTACAACTTTACCACGACCGCATGGTTGCTCTTAAGTTTTTTCGATTCATACATAGTAATTCTATTTTGATTTTTCCACTCACCAACCATAATATTTAATCTTCTTTGTACCGAATTTAAAGTGTCTTTTGGAATTAATTGATATGTGTTCTTATCGTCAAGCATTGAATTTATTTTCTTGTGTTAGTCCAATTTATTAATTAAAACTGTAATATTGCCTTTATCAGCTCTAGTCACTAAAATCTCAGGATTTTGTTTAATGAAATTTTTTGTACAATAAACATCATTTAAATTTTTAAATTCGGCCTGAGATAAACGTTTTTTAGGTCTGCTTCGGGTTTTGAAATTTGTTAAAATGTTAACAAGTTCATTTCGTAAACGAGCTTTATCAATACTTTCATCCGGGATGTCTAAAAGTTTACCTTCTATATTGGCTATAATTTTTGTGTACGAGTTTTAAAATATTTTGAGTTTTAAAATATTGGTTACTGTTTCGGGAATTTCGTTGTTCGTCAAATTAACTAGCCATTTTTGGTCGTCAATTCTAAAATTATTTACATTTGTTATGTTTGATGAATGATCTGTATGTTCAACGTCAAAATTGTTATGGTTTATATTTATATGATTATCTAAATTAAAATTGCTTAAAATGTTATCAAATTTTCTTATGAGTAAAGCTTTAAGAAAAGCATACCTTGCTCTGAAACTTTGTTCTACCTTGTTCACAAAATTTTTATAAAAATATATCGAAATGGCGTCTTTAATACTTCTCAAATTTCGTAAACAAGACAACTATTAGAAATGATTCACATAAAACGAAGTCGCCAAACTTCAGACTGTCATAGACAAACAATCTGAATGTATGTATCTTTAGGATACTTACAATTCGTTAATTTGGTATATGTACTATCGATTATAAAATGTTTTTCTATGTGTTTTAGCCTGAAAATCAGCTTTGCTTTTGATTTTATGTACATAAATTTTAGTTTTCATAAAAAAGTTGTTTTCCGTTGTTAAATTACGTAACGGAGTTTTAAGAAAATTTAGTATTTTATTTTAATTTTTATATTTACAATATATTATGTACATTAATTTGTTCTATTTTGGTAAGGTTCATTTTTTTATTTGGTTTATATAACTGTAATTGTAATTATTTTTATCAATTTTAGTTAATTTGTTTTTTCGATTTGTCTTGATAATGGATATGGATGATATCAAAAACGTCGGCATTCATATGTTATAAATTATAACATATTTAATAAAAATAGGCTTAAAACCAGAAGAAGTTTTTAATTTTATTAAGGTATTTAATATTTATTTTGCCTTAAATAAGAGCCTTTCCTCGCCGCTACTTCTATCTCAATGATGAAACTTAAAACATAACATTTTGAGAGGTGTATAGAAATATATGTATCTAAATAAAAATTCGTTACAGCCGCGGCACGGCCCAATCGATTTAATCAACGGTCAGATTTAAGAATCAAGAAAGACAACTTTGTTATAATATGTACGTGAAATTTAAATAAAAAAAAATTTAACCGATAGATTAAATTAATCCCAAATTGTTCTGGATTTGCCATATACTGTTTAATATACAGCGCGAAAATCAGAAGATCTAGCGGTTTTCTTTTAAAACATGCGTTCTTTGACACTGACTGCTGTTTCTCGCTCAAAATATTGACAAGAATACAGTATCATCTTCGCAGTTGGAAACAAACACATTTACATTTTATCAACGTTGGGAAATATTGAAAACTTAATTCCAAAGTGAGTGCTGTGTTACCGAAAGAGTACGAATTTTCAAAATAAATTTAAAAAAGCACCAACAACGCTGCTGTACGCACATATATATGAAGAAAGTTCGTGCAAGAGGCATGGTAGTGGACAACAGAACTGTTTAATTCAGTAACATCATCTCGCCGCAGAGAGCGCTACACAGACCGATGATAAGCAATTTTTGTGGTCAGAAATTGAAAACATGAACTTGCACAACCTTTGGTTTTAGCAGAATGGCGCGATAGGCCCCATCACCCATCAAGCAACCGATCTTTGCACACTAAATTCGATAACCGTGTAATCAGCCGTTTGGTGATATCAATCGGATTCCGCGCAGCTGCGGTTTGACGCCATTATACTTGCTTGTGAGTTTGACAAAAAATTTCTAGCTGGGGCAGCCACTTGAATGAAATTGTATTTCATAAATAATCGGAAGATGTGCTCTTGCCTAATAAGAAATTTAATTGACCCCACTAAACCTGTTATTCTCAAATTGATATACAAAATTGGCTGAAATGATTTATTACTTATAGTTTGTTTTAATATCCCAAATTGGTAAAAAAAATTAAACTTGTACGTAATTTTGGAACCAAGTTCTCCAAGTAAAAGTTACCTCATATGAACTTAACCCTAATGTGAGTGACGTGGGTACCCGGGTACCTTTTGCACTTTTAGACGTCTATTTTTGCATGTTTTACTTCCAATAAAACTTTAAATTTTATGAGACCTTCTAGTTCAATTGGTAAATTACGATAATATTTAAAATTGAGAAATGTATAACTTGGACGAACCTGGAAAAAATAAGTTTCCATACAAAATGTATGTAGGTACTAAAGATAATTTTCTTCACTCACATGATGTATATAAAGTGATTTACAACCATCGTTTTAGGAAAAGAGCATAAAATAATACCGATTTAGAAGCATAAGTCAGGATAATTGAAAATTTCGTAACCCTTTTAATAGAAAATTTAATCGATACGCTAAAAGATCAAAAACACTCTGTTCGCATGCAACATTCATTCGATTAAACTTTTTAAAACACAATCATCCTTTAATACTGCACAGATCGTTATTTTGACTAGATTATCCCGATATCGGTTGTCTCTCTACGAAATTTTTTAAACCGTACATCGAGACACCCAAATACGAAACACTATACAGCTATTAAAATTTTCTATAAAAAAAATTCTTTGGCTTTTATTTTTTTGTGTTATAGATTGAAGTTAACTTTATTAAAACCAATAAAAAAAATCCCATTTTTTGTCTCTGCACTATAATACACCAACCCATTTATAGTTGTGTAAATAACTATTAATGTCACTATATCGTAAGAAGAATTTCACATCTCGCTTACAGCAAAACCACCAACAATATTCTGTATACTATGTGATCGGAATACATAAATATGAAAATCCTATGGTATTTTATTATGTTACTCCAGGATGCTACATCGTCGCGCATAGTTGATGTTGATAGGATGATGATGATTATGGCGTTTGAAATCGTAAAAAAACTAAATTTTTTTTTCTACATTTCGTTCGAATCTTTTCTATAGCTATATGTATGTACGAATGTATTTGAATTTTTGTGTCGTGATGCGATGATGATGATGATGATAGTAGTGATTATTATTATTTAAATTAGATGAATAATTTACACCATGATTTTGGATAAAATTTGATATGCTAATAAAATTTATCTCGTTTGTTTTTTTTTTTTTACATTCTGGTCGAATCTGGCGATGAATTTAATTTACTGTTTGACTTATTTTTAACAAAAAATTTAAATTTTAGAGACAAATTGGTTGAATCCACTCAATTTATTGTAATCAAATACCGTTTGGGATTTAAAAATGTTTCACTATGAATAAAACCAATTAAACTCCTTGTGCGAAATTCAACAAGTGCAACAAATTTTGTTTTATTGAGATTTATCTACCGATATATCGTTGTCTATATTTTAATATACAGGGTGTCCCATTGGGACGAGTCCAAATGAGTATGGCCTAATACTACGCATATGGTCGGGAATGAACCGTTACCCACTTAAATAGCATTTCAAAAATAAAGTCTGGAGGGTAATTCGAAGCAACCATCTACACCAATTCCATTACACTCAAGAGCAACAAGAATTATCGGTCGATTTACCAAAGACAGCAAGTTTCTGTCGTTCACTCGTAAACAACGAGGAATAATCCATCATCATTTTATGGACAGACGATTCGACATTTAGACGTATGTATGGTGAAATATAATTAAAAATAATTTTATCGGGCCAAGTTTACTTTCTCAGTAAAACTGAACGCATAAAACTTTCTTCAATTTTTAAATGGAACAGATCCCATTGTGCTAGTTGCAGTTCCACTAATCATGAGAAATCCTTTCATTTATCTTGGAACAACGAAAGCTTGACCGCCTAGATCTCCCGATTTAAAACCACCCGATTTTTATGTATGGGGTATTTGAAAGGAGAGGTCAATACAACAAACATTCAGACTAGGGTTGGTTGCTTGAATCAATAATGACGGCAGCAAAATAGATGAAAATCTTGGAATTTTCAATATGATTGCTGCTATTAGAAGATGACGCAAATTATGCTTGTTACAAAATGGAAAGCATTTCGAAAGTTGTTTGTGATGTTCAAAACTTATTAAATCGTACAATAAATTTTTTACTTATAACAACTTATAATAATTTTATTTTCAACAAGTACGAATATAAAAAAAGAGTAACAATTTTTTAGTAAATCTAAATTTGAATAAAAAACAAAAATTAAATGATTTTTACACATCTCGCAACGAAAATCGGCAAACCTCGCGTCCGTCTTGTTACTCTCTTCTGCGGATCGATCTTTGTCCATTCGTCGTCGGTGTTCAGCTACGATATTTTGCAGCCTCTTTTTGACGCTTTCCGCTATTGACTCATCATGTCTTGGATCGCTCTCCTTTGAGCAATTAACTTTACAAAGTGATAAGGCAATTCGTTCCTCCTTTTCTATGACCGTAAACTCTCTTATGCCGAATTTGCACTAGCCGTGCTAAAATCAAGAGTTTGCCTCTGGACTTGATTTTTGCTTGAACTCTCTTTGGTTTTCTTTATTCCCAGTGTCTGTTCCTCTTGTCAGTTTTCAAGTACCGTCTCTCGGCAATCAGGCTGCCGCGAATTTCATCGTTGCATACATTCCCGTATGTAGTAACTCAACTTCTCACATCTGAATCATTTTCTTTGACTTTTTATGTCACTTGGGTTCCACACTTGATCGACATAATTCTTCATGACGCTGAACACTTTATGTCAATTTACTCGTTGCTCGCTTGGGTGTCGGGAATAAAAATGCGGTTCTTGAACCATAATATGCTCGAACTGGACTTCTTCATCTAATGTCTGAGATTTCAAACCTTCACTCGAGTTCTCGGAAATAACATCTGTGAATCTCTAGTCTTTGTTAGTGAGACAAACCTCTCAAAGCTGGAATCGAATTCTTTAATTTTATTTTCAACGTCTTGTTGGATTTTTGTCTCGAACTCTTCAACCCGGTCGTCCAATCGGTTTCACTTTTATTTCGTTCTGATCTAGTTTCCCGATCTGCGCATCGTGTTGTTTATCCAACTCGGCAAACTGATCATTGAGTTTATTAAATTTGGAATCTAGCTTCTCTAGTTTATTCTCTCCATCTCAAGCAGAAGCATGTATACTAAATCAAGAGAAGTTTTTTGTTGTTCGGCAGTAAGCGATTGCAGAAAAATTTGTCCTTTTTGTTTCATGCTTCAATCCAATTTTCTAACTTTTTAACTGATTTTCGGTAGGCTGGAAATTTTAATCTTTTGATTATCCAAGAAGTGTCATTCAAGAAAATGAGGACATGAGTGTGGGCTCTGAGTGTGGAACTCGAACTTTTTGTTCACATTCTCACTTGTAATTCAGCCCTTGAAATATGGGAAAAATTCAAAAATTGGTACGAAGACCGTGGATTATTAAGAAAAATTACGTTATTGCGAACCCTGATTTCAATTTGTTTAAACAATCATTTCACAACATGCAAAATTACATCGACGAGATAACCTCAATTTCGTGCAAATTGAATCGCATTGGATTCAAAATAGATGATGGCTGGTTTGCTGCAATTATGTTAGCAGGTTTGACAAATGAATGAGTTTTGAGACAAGTGAAACCATCAACGCAGATCGCATTAAACTGAAATTACTTGACACACAATACGTATCAAAGTCAAACGAAAGCAATGCGTTTTTCTGTATTTTCAGTAAAAATTCGTCGAAAAATGGGTACCACATGAACTGACTAAGCCAACATTGAAAATTGTTTAATGGTTTGCTATTCCTTGCTTACAAGACACCGGAGATGGAATATTTTGTCTCAAATTGTAACTGGCGGTGAAAAGTGGATTTACTACCAAAATCTCGTGGGTTCCATCCAGGCGAACCATCTACAGCAACAGTAAAACGATACATTCATGAAAGTAAGGTTATGTTGTGCATTTGGTGGGATCAGAATGAGTAGTGTACTAAAAGCTGCTAACAAAAATCGTCCGATTCAAGCCAACAAACAGCGTAAAGTGATTTTGTTGCATTGACGTGCACATGTCGCAAAACAAGTAAAAAATACGCTGGTCCTCCATCAGATTACTATTTGTTCCAAGCAGTGCAAAGCGATCTTCAAGACCAGCACTTCAGAACCCACAAAGAAATCATTAAATGGCTCGACGAATGGATCGCATAAAAAGACAAACAATCGATGGAATTCATAAATTGCCAGAAAGATTGTCAAGGTCATAAATAACGATGGAAAATATTTTGATTAAAATAAAATTTACCATTTCTTAAAAATAAACGTGTTTTCTGCAAAAAAAAAAAATCCAGAAAACTAAGTTATACTCCCAATATAATTTGTTATGAATTTGGTGGTAAAAATCATAAGAGTTTTGAATGCAATAAGATCAAAGAGAAGCAGTAGTCATCGTCGAATGGTGAGAAGAATAAAAATCAGAATAATGTTAAGAGCAATAAAAGTGAATCGGCTAAAAGAGCATTGGTATATCTTTATTCTCACAATCAAAATCATCCGAATGGGTTTTAGACAGTGGTGCGTCGAGCCTCATGACGCCTGATGCAAATTTATTGAAAAATCAAAGATCAACTGAAGCTGTTTAAATAGTGGTAGCTAATGATATGAAGATGCCAGTGAAATGTGTCTCAAAACAAAATCAACAGAACAATTTCGTCAATTTTAGTGAATAAAACCCCCGAGAGGTATGGACGGGCATCAAAGTAAATGTATCTCATATGAAAATATTTATGGAAAAAGTTCGACTCGAAGTCGCGAAAAATGACATTTGTGGGGTATGACAGCAATACAAAAGGTTTTCGTTGGATTGATTCAAAAACGAAACAACTGATAATAAGTAAAGACGTTATTTTTCATGAGAAAAATTGTGATTTGATGGTGAAGCTATCAACTGATGACAATGTGAGTCCAGTTGAACTGAGAGATTATGAAAAGACAGAAGATTCGTCATTCGAAACTGATAAAGTAACATCAGTTGCAGATTGATCCTGGTGCAATTGATAATGTTGATGATTGCAAGGAATCGTATTGAGAAGATCTACGCGTGAACCAAAGCCTCGAGAATTTAATGATTGTGTAAGTTATTTTTCATTAAATAATATTAACGATTTTGATCCTCAGACAGTGCAAGAAGCTGCAGCACGTGAAAATTCTTTAAAGTGGAAGTGTGCCATGCAGGAAGAAATGGCATCGTTGGTAGAAAACAAAACTTGGAGTCTCATCAAATTACCGCCTGGAAGAAGCGCTATTAAAACAAAATGGGTATTCAAACGCAAATTTGACAATGATGGCGACGTAACGTGTTACAAAGCCCGCTTAGTCGCGAAAGGTTGCAATATACAGATGTGTATATTGAGCAACAGGAATGTTTTAATGGAGTGGGTACAAAGGGCCGAATGTTAAAGGGCCGAATGTTGAAGGGCCGAATGCCGAATGGGTCGATGGGCCCATGTGTTTTGACACAACTTACCCATTTGTGCATTCCTTTGAAAATTATTTTCGTCAGAAAAAAAATACTTTAACTAAATACACAATTGTGTTGGTTGTACTTCAAAACAAGCGAAATTGTTGGCGTAAGTGTAGATGACGTATACATCGCCGAAATCGGGTAAGATGAAATTTTTTTTAAAAAAATCTATAGGATTGTATACCTATCATTTTTAGGAGGCGCAAGCCAAAAATTTCGGAAAAATCACCACATTTTCCTAGAAAATTTTCAGTTTTTCCAAAAATATATTTTTGATTCTTTTCATCCCAAAATTAAAAATCTGCCGTTTTTGTTTATCAAATCTTAATTTTAATGATAAAAATTCGAATTACACTGTCATGAAACGGGTAACAAATTACATTTTTGCGTTATTTTAATAAAACTTTTTGATTTTCCGGAAAAATTTTCCCTTTTTTTTATTTTTTCAATATTTTTTCTAGATTTATTTATTTTTATTAATAATAATTGCTTCGTTAACCTTGCAGACACAGATCAAAGAGTTTTTATCGCTCTAATCGCTTCTTCTGATAGTGCCACAAATGTTAAAAAATTCAACTTTTGTAAATATAAATTTTTTTTAAAAGTAATTTTAATTCGTTGTATACCTTAAAGGATGGGGGCTGCCGCTTTTAGAGAATTTATACAATTCTTCAAGAGGCAAATTTTATTTATAATTTTAAGCTAAGTAAAAAAAATAATAAAAATTTACCTAGAAAAATTTCCCGGAAAAATTACTTGTACTGTCGAAAAACTCTTAAAGTTAATGCTAATATCAAAATTAAAAAAAAATTACACATTTGTACTATTTTGAACAAAATAATACGCAATTTGTCACCAAAAAAAATGAAAATGCAAAATTTTTCCGGAAAATGTGATAATTTTCTCGAAACTTTTGGCTTGCAGTTCCTAAAAACGATGGATGCACAATCCTACAAAGAAATTTTGTTTAAAAAATTTCATCTTACCCGATTCCCGCGATGTATACGTCATCTACACTTTAGCCAAATTTTTTATCAAAAACACCATTATATACTATGATTTTTTGCCCACACATTTGTGTGGTTTGGACTTAAATAATGCCATTTTTTTTGGTTGAGAAAGGGATATGTACAAAAAATAAAAAAATAATTAAATTTAATAAAAAAAATATATTTCTAAAAACAAAAAAAAAAATCGGCCCTTCTACTCATTCGACTCAATTGACGCACCTAGTGACTTGACTCAAAAACTTTCAATAAGTATGACGTCAGATGGCAAAGAATAACGTACCGTATCAACAAGGTGTGAGTTGCTTACAATACCTTACACAATGTACGATACGACGAATCGTTTCAATTCAAATTTCGGTAGTGCGCATTGGAAGGTCGTGATCCTGCGATATCTACATGGTACAATTGATTATGAAAAGACTAATGACTATTCAATTAATGGATATAGTGACACAGATTGGGCATCGCAGATGAAAATTATTTAACAGACATCCTCACATTCGAGAAAAGGCTAAAGACAAAATAATCACCAACAGACGAAATGGTTGCGGACAGTTTGACAAAAGCAGTTAATATTCGCCTTTTAACGCAAAGTGGCTGACATCTGATGGAATATTTTGGAACTAGAGCGAGAGGTGATCGGCTTCTAAACAAACTAGTTTTAATGTAATATAAACTTCATAGATAGCAATAAATAGACTGGATATTATGTAAAATGTTCAACTAGTTTACAATTAATGTTACAAATGATGAAATAATAATAAAAATGGAATGAGGCTTTTTCTCGCATAAACAAATATCACTATTCGCTCGCAAAGAAAGTGGCGCTAACTAGACGGTGATTAAAAGGCCAATAGGATTATGTTGAAATATCTTAAATAATTGAAAATTAACTTTTAATTGTTTTTATAAATGTATTTAATTGAATCAATTTCTTGTATTGTTAATTTTTAAATTTGTTATTTAATTATTCAACAAGTGAGAGTGTTGTTAAATTATGCACGCACCCCATATTCTCAACTGTCACCACTATTATATTGAAGAACAGTTTATTATTTTGTATCACTCATAAAGACAACATCTTTATTTGTTCGCTCTGCTAATAACCTTTAATTTCTACAGCGATTCACTAATATCACTCGTTCACTGCTCGCTAATTTGTTTTTATTGTTCACTTTCACTGTGCACTAATTTTCGCAATTTTACTTTTCGACTTGCACTGTTCACTGATATAATTCAACTGTCTTTGCGGCCCAATTTGTTCGCGCACATACTTGTCTATCGCTGATTGAGATTATTCTATTGTTGCATCTGGCAATGTATTTGTTTTGCAATTGTAAATCACTTTCATGTAGTTGTATTCGCGAATGCGCCATGTCGTCATTTCCCGTCTTGATGATTATCGCCGCCGTTTGTCATTACTTTCATTATCACAATATTCTCCTCCACTTGTAATGCCATTCTAAAATTCAATTGGCTTGTGTAGAGTAGAATTCGAAACAATTTGATTCAAGGTAATCCAATGCAATTTAAGTGGGTAACGATTCATTTCCGGGCATGTGCGTAGTAGAATGTTCCTCAATTGACCCAGCTATACACGCCCTACTCATACAAATGGGACGCCCTGTATATAAAGGTAAATCTCACTTAATTTTTCGTTTCCTGGCCATTAAAACCGAGTACACAAAACAATAATTGTTGAAAATACGAAAAAAGCACGGTTTCCGCGAAAACTCTAAAAATTTATGCAAACAATCTGTTTATTCAAATAAATAACAGATTTTTTTATTTTGTTGCATTAATAATAGTTTCTTCCTTGGGTGGGTGCTCTCCGTGCCGTGTGTACCATTGAATGTTGTTTATAAAATAAAATTTCAAACTGTGTGCTGATTGTGTGTTGTTGGTTCATGTTTATGCTGCTGTTTTTCGTATTTTATTTTGCAATTTAAAAATAAATAAATAAATATTTGAAAATAAATATTAAAAAAATAATATTTTATTTATTTTTCATGTTTTTTTCATTAAAACTGTTTTTGCTCTAAAAAACTATCCTTGTTTTATTATTTATTTAAGGATTCAAATATTGTATAGAACAATTTATATCGAGAAAAGCTTTTCCATATTCTGATACTGTATGGAGGAGTATGATACGACCTATGTTTAGGTATGTATACAGGAGGAGAGATTCAGACAATACGATTGAATTTCTACTTTTATATTTTTGTTACAGTTGAATGGTATTTGATTTTGGGTAAAGTGTTTTTTGTTTATTGTTCAAAACAATTTTTGTTTACAAAATATGTGTTTTGTTCTGGTTCTGGGTGCTGGAGAGCTTTTTCCGGTTTCAAAGTTTTCTACATAGATACATCGATTGTTGTTCATATTTGATTCCAGGTTAGATACGTTCTGTGATTGTTGAATTTGTTTTATTGATTAGGATACAATATTATGTATTATCCAACAGAGTATTCTTGTTATGTTGAATTGCAATCTAACTACCTTAAATAATAGAAGTAAATCTGTTTTGAAAGATTTTAGTTCCTTCCAAATCATAGAATTTATGAAATAATACCTAGCATTTTATAAAAATTAAATTAATAGCAAACGAGACCACGTGCAAGGCGATTAAAACAACCATGAGCTTTAATCAGTTTAAATTAAGAAACAGGAAGTAATCTAAAAACCGTTTTATTTTCTGCTTCCTATCATAACAATTTTTAAAATTGTAAATAGAATAACATTTCGTGATGTGCGTTCTGTTAGGGATCTTTTACAGATGATGATGGTGGAAATAAAACGGGATTCCTTCGAATATGGAGTCATATAAAGAGTGTGTTCAATACCAGTAAAGCTAGCTTACACTTACACTGTTCGAACACATACGTCATCTCATGAATTGAAAAGTTTTTCTTTGAGGTTACCTTGATCGTGATACAGCTAACTTTTCATGTTGTGTCTGTTGATATTACATTCTACAAATGGCTTAATGTTATCGAAGATCGTTGGCAGTCATCACCCTGTTGTGTATCACATGTTGGCTCGCAAAGGCGTCCATTATGCACTGTTATCACTAAATTTTTAAGATAAAAAAAATATATACAAAACGTTGCAAGTACCAAATCTTGCGGATATCAATTTGTACCACTATTTACTTCCCTTCCCACTCTTATTTTGATATATTCATAAAAAAATATTAAATTTGATTTATTTTTAAATCAAGTTTAATATTTTTTGAACAAAAGTTATTTTACCACCAATTAACGAATAAAATTTTAAATTTTAGTTCATTTATATTTCAAAAGATGGCACTAGCTTGACATTCCGAAATGCTTAGCAGAGACACTTTTGTTTTAGTTCTAAAAATATCCGCTTTTGATGAAAGTAGCGCTGCAATCGTTTTACTGTCAAAAAAAATTGCGGTGCGAACTAAAGCGTTCCCTAATTGCATTAGTCTTAAGCCCGGTTTACATACGACCAACATTTTTCTTATGCAAAATGAATAAGATATAACATTGAATTTTTGCACATGAGAGACAAGAAAAGCAATATATCCCAACAAAATTTTGCAGAAGAATTTATGAGCAAAAATCACCATAAAAATGAAAATGTTGCCATAAAATATATTCGATCCGAGTATTTTTATGGCAACATTTTTAAAATTAACAAGAAAAAAAATTATTTCGTATTTATAAATGTTGAGGATTCATAATAAAAACAGACGCCATAAATAAAAATGTAAATTTTGCATTTTAATTCATTAAAAATAAATTAATAATGATCCTATAAAAAAAATTACGCCATTACTATATG
This sequence comes from Nephrotoma flavescens, assembly GCA_932526605.1. Classification (NCBI taxonomy): domain Eukaryota; kingdom Metazoa; phylum Arthropoda; class Insecta; order Diptera; family Tipulidae; genus Nephrotoma; species Nephrotoma flavescens. The sequence continues at coordinate 253,091,901 of OW052222.1, read as the reverse complement.
TTTATTTCTTTCTGGCATATTGAATATTTTTATATAGCGGATCCTTTCTTATTTACCTGCAAAAATTTGTAGAAGAAAACAATTTTCTACATGTAAATGGGGCATTAATGTTATTTTATTAACTTTTAAAGTTACATATTAATGTTTTTAAATAAGCAATAAATTAGACATTTATATATTGAAGCTCGACTGTATCTTCTGCTCACGAAGATGACTTTTCCGATATTCTTTGGATTAAGAACAGCGCTAAAATTTCAAATGTTGAGTAGGCTGACAACTAATATGATCGAATCTAGTTATACTGTTTATGTTGGAGGTTGAACCCAGGTTCAACCTGGGTTCAACCTCCAATATAAACACCAAAAGTTAACTTGGAGTTAACTCGACTCAATCCAAAAAAATTCTTAGGTCGAGTTAACCCTGGTTAATATAAACGCCCAGAGTCGAGTCGAAAAACAACAACAAAAAATAATCAATAAATTTAAAAATAAAAATGGCAATTTTTCATATTTTTCTTGTATGAGCGCGTCTTTTTTTTAAATATGTTTCTATGTAACTAGTTCGAAAGTAAAAGTTAGAATGATTTTTTGCAGGAAAAAATTAGAATGATTTTGACAGTTATAACCTGGTTTCGACTCAACCTTAAGATAAAACTCCAATATAAACACTAGAAGTTAACTTCAAGGTTAACCTGAAGATAACTACAAGTTGACTCGACCTAGGTTCAACCTCCAATATAAACAGTATAAGTGTAGTCATGTTGAATCCTTAGAGTAAAAAAACTGAGAGTGCATGAAAGTAGCTGTCAAGTAAGTCAAATTCGGAGGATAAAAGAGAAAGCATATAAATCAACGGGTCGTATTTAGAATTTGCTCGATTGAAATTTAAAACTACACAAATTCACAATTATTTTTATTCGAATATAGTACGCATTAATTGTTTTTATTTTCGGTAAAAAAATTATACTTATAGTATTCCAAAATAAAGAGTAATTATGAAAAGAAAAGCACGTAGAATATGTACGTAGTAATAAGAGAAATGCGACACTGGTAATATAACATATGTTTACAAACACAAACACAAAATGAAAAACCCCGCGCCGAAATCAAAATTGTTTACTTAATTTTCTCTGATTTATAACTTAAATTAAGGATAAATTTACCACAAATCACTTTCTTCTCAACACAATTTACATTTTATTTTATATAAACACTTAGTAAACTTACTGATGGTAAGATACGCCTTTTTGAAATTTGTTAGACGTATTTTTACAATTTTTGACAATACACTTCATTTCAATTAAAAGTTTGTAATTTTTTTGATCAAATGTTGCACTACCACGCACTACTACATAAACCACTAAATATTTTTATTATTTTAATTTATTTTAATTAATAATTTTTAAAACACAAAATTAAGTCGTCACCATACGTTGTCACTGCGCACATAAATAAAGAGCTGATTTGGGGTTTTTCGTTTTGAAATATGAGTAAGCCATATGCTTTTTTATATAACCATCCTGCTCTGACGTGCCTCAAATGAAATAGCAAATTTTATATGGGGGGAAAAAAAGTTTCTACTCTGTAGTGTAACTCTATTGTTGAATCAAGCCATCATTCGGAGATTTTTTAGGCTAAAGGTCGATTTATATTATCCGTTCCTTTCAGTTCCTGAACGTAACGTGTCAGACAAAAAAAAAATATTGTTGAATGTATTTTCTATGGGAGTATTTATTTCCGTATGTGTAGAAGGCGTTCCGTGAAATAATGAAAATGAAAGGTTTTTTTCATTAGCAATCGAGTAGGTTTACATTCCCCATAAGAAATTTTGATTTCATACAGTAAAATTTAAAATTACGTGCAAATAATTCAAACTACTAGATTGCCAATGAAAAAAAACTTTTCATTTTCATTATTTCATGTACATTAAAAATAAGATTTACAAAGATAAATTATATTTAAAGTTTTTAATTTAAATCGCTTTAAATAGTTTTTTTTTCAATATTTTCCAAATAATTTCAGTAGCACTAAAATTATTCTGGCTACTTACAGGGCATCCCCAATAGAATTCCTTTAACTTTTCCTTGCAGAAAAGTATGAAATAAAAACTTTTTTCATACGTTTTTTTCATACTTTTCTGTAAGAAAAAAGTTAAAGGAATTCCATTGGGGATATGCTTTGTTAATCTTACCAAGAAAATTGGAATTTCAAATTATATTTTTCAAAAACTTTTTGTATTTATTTTACTGATATTTTGAAAGCAAAGGCACAGAATATACTTTGTGACAAAGGACCAACAATTGCAAGAATGACTCTAAAAGGTTTAGTGGACATAAACGTTATTGCACATGGCATTTTTATTGGACGACTCATTTTATGTTTTTGACAAGAGCTGCAAAATTTAATACATTTTTCGATCATTCCCAACATTTCCGGGAAGTAATAATATCCTCGCATCCTATGTTCCCTCAATGCTTTGATGACTTTTAAGAAAAAACAACTCTACTATTTATAGATGTAAAATCTGTAAGAATCATAACAATCAATTTCGAACAGACAAGATTATTGATTTAAAAAAAAACAGTATTCTCATTAGGCCACGACAACTGATGTTGTATTGCGTACATTGGAATATTGTCTTTATTATGTAATAGATCAACACCATGTATTTGTAGTACTAGCGAATTACTTTCTAGCCTACGAAATCGATTTTTCCATATTTTTCATCTATCTTCCAATCACATACCATACTTCATGTGTAAAAGTTTATTTTTATTTTCTATTGTAATGGTTTTATTGTGATTGTTCCGTACATTGGTCTATTTTCAGTACTCTCGAATTACATACACAATCGTAGAAATATTCTCCATTTAGCGTCAAATCTGTGACCTGATGAGAAGACTGATTTTCTCAAATCATTAATCTCGTCTGTTTGCTACTGATTGTTGTTACAGATTTTTCATCGATATACATACAGTAGAGTCAAAAATTCAAAAACAAATGTAAAATTTATTTGCGGTTCAGAGAACTCTAGGGGACGAAAAAAATATGGGGTGGTTGGGAAGTTGATTGAGTATAAGTAGGTATTTCGATTATCATATAGATGTTGTCACTCAGATTGACGCTAAGTGAAGAATATTCCTATAATTGTGTATATAATCTAGTGTACTGAAAATATACCAATGTACGGAACAATCACAATAAAACCATTACAATAGAAAATTAAAAAATAATAATTTTATACATGTAACTGCCCCATTGTTTATTTCATTTTGTGACACAGTGTGACAGTGAATATAGTGATGTATTAAGTATTATATTAACGACGTATGTTTATTTATTGGATTGTTACAAAATCATAGAAGTTCCTTTTTATTTAAAATATATTATATTTGGAAGAAATTAATTGATCTCCATCTCTTGTATAAATCAAATGCGTGCAATCAAAATCTACTTAAATATAAGTCCTGCTCTAACTCCCATTGACAGATATCTATATAAAAATAACTACCGAAGATTATGTTGGTTACACTAACAATGCAATTTAAATGAGATTTTTTTTCATTTTTCATTTGTTTATTTATTTTAGTAGTGGAGTTAGTACGACTTACATTTAAGTAGATTTTGATGTAACTTAAAAACAGGTATTTAGTAGTACCAATGACAGAATTTCACGAGTGTGTTTGTTTGAGCCATGTTTGTTTCATGATGAATAATTTTTTGTACGCAATCTTTTCTTTACTATGGACGGAATATATATTATCCAGAAGAGTCATTGGGTAGACCAAAAAAAATGACCTACCGACCATTTTCCTACCTTTTTTTACGACTCTGAAATGTAATTATTTTTTTATTGGAATCTTTATTATTAATATTTGTAATTTATATTAATTAGTTTAACAATTGGACAAGTGTTATGCTTATGAGTTACAATTATTTATTTCAAATTTATAGCTCAAAAATGAAGAATTTTGGTTACCCTGCAAACAATTTTCCTACCTTTGCAAACCGAGGTATTTCTATTTCGAAATACGATTGATCATATGAAAAAATAGTTGTTATTACGAGGGAACCAGGGAAGCAAGGGTGGGCAATAATAAATAAGTACATCTTAAAATAAATTACTTATATTTCCAATATGTAATTAATAATTAGTATTTGGATTACTTTAGATTATAAACGTTGTATTTGATAGTTTAATTACAAGATTTTTCTGTGATTGGTAATTTTACCAAGTGTTTATATAATGTAAATTATGTTAAAAAGAAAGTGATTTGTGGTAAAAAAAACTTTATTTAAATCTATAAATCAGAAAAAACTAATGTTGCATTTAAGTAAACATTTTTGGTTGTGGTTGTTGGGTTTTTCTTTTTGTACACATGTTTTATTTCATGTGCGACGTACTTTGCTTTTCATAATTTATTTTTATTTTGAAATACTATAAGTATAATTTTTTATCGAAAATAAAAGCAATTAATGTACTATATTAGAGTAATACAAATAATTTTGAATTTGTATAGTTTTTATTTTCAACTTCCTAACTTCATGGCATTCGATCGAAAAAATTCTTAATACGGCCCTGTTGATTTATATGCTTTATGTTTTACCCTCCGACTCACTTGACAGCTGCTTACATTCATTCGATATAATCTATTTCTATGTCATTCCATAAAATATGCCATAAAAAATTACAAATTATGTATTTACAATTAATTTTTATAATTCACCACTTTTCGATAAGAATTTTTTGTTGTTTGGTTTATTGAGGTTTTTATTTTACAAAATGTAGTCTGAAACCACGCTAAATTAAATAGAGTTACACTATAGAGTAGAAACGTTTATTTTCCCCATACAAAATTTGATATTTCATTTGAGGCGCGTCAGAGCAGGATGGGTATATAAAAAAGCATATGGCTTACTCATATTTCAAAACGAAAAACCCCAAATCAGATGTTTATTTATGTGCGCAGTGACAACCTATGGTGACGACTTAATTTTGTGCTTTAAAAATCATTAATTAAAATACATTAAAATAATAAAAATATTTAGTGGTTTATGTAGCAGTGCGTGGTAGTGCAACATTTTATCAAAAAAATTACAAACTTTTAATTGAAATGAAGTGTATTGTCAAAAATTTTTAAAATACGCCTAACAAATTTCAAAAAGGTGTATCTTACCATCAGTAAGTTTACTAAGTGTTTATATAAAATAAAATGTAAATTGTGTTGAGAAGAAAGTGATTTGTGGTAAATTTATCCTTAATTTAAGTTATAAATCAGAGAAATTTAAGTAAACAATTTTGATGTCGGCGTGGGGTTTTTCATTTTGTGTTTGTGTTTGTAAACATGTTATATTACCAGTGTCGCATTTTTCTTATTACTACGTGCTTACTACGTACATATTCTACGTGCTTTTCTTTTCATAATTACTTTTTATTTTGGAATACTATAAGTATACATTTTTTACCGAAAATAAAAACAATTAATGCGTACTATATTCTAATTAAAATAATTATGAATTTGTGTTGTTTTAAATTTCGATCGAGAAAATTCTAAATACGACCCGTTGATTTATATACTTTCTCTTTTACCCTTCGAATTTGACTCACATGACAGCTGCAATCATTCACTCTGTGTTTCTTCTTACTCTAAGCTAAATTAGAAAAGAATTTACTCTCGCAACAAAAAATTGTATACGCTAAATTATTTACGAAAATGGATTTTTTGAAACGTGCGTCGTTTTCGACGAATAGAATCACTCGTTTGTGATCTCCATTTTATTGTTTTTGTGTTAATAATTTTAGTAAAGAGTTACTATTTTTTTTAAATAAATCATTTTGGAAAGGAATTCTTCGTTTTTTGGTTTACGAAATAATAGTCGTCATCCACAACAAAATCAATCTAAAATGGTAATAAATCCTGTAGACGCGAACAAAAAGCAAAATTGTATGTGTTCGTATTCACTTGCTTTAACCGTTTGTTAACTCTACGCTAACTCGCGGAATTTGCGAAGACAATTAGGTGGAATTTCATTACTGCGGATTTTTTATTTTACAGAAAAACAGAAAGAGATAAAATCAAAAATCCGACAAAGACAGATTATTTTTATTTTATAGCGAAATTTTAAGGGGAATATTTGACAACTACGAAATTATTACCAATAATTTAGTTAAAAAAAAAATTATTGTTAAATCAATTTATTTCTATCCCTAAATTACTAAAAATTCTAAGTATTATTTGTAGGCATCATTTTAATATGTTTTTTAAATTGTTTCCTTCAAATAATTAAAAACTAAGAAAACACTTTCCTACAAAAACAAATTAGGGGAATATTTGACTGCGTTTGCAACATAACCTAAATAATCACATGCATGTAATGTAATACAGAGTAAATAATAAAAAATTGTAAAAAATTTTAATTTGAACTTTAATTTTAATTTGAATAATTTGGACTAATTAATTATGACTTAATTTGAACTTTATTATAAATTTATCATGAAAACGCGATTTATATCGCGCTTCATCAAACATAAAAATATTAGTAGACCATTTTCCTCCAAAAAATTTGACAGCTGAAGCTGTATGGCAAACAAGAACAAACTAAATTTTGTTTGTAATTTTTAAAGTTTATGACAAAACTATTAAAGTTTAATGTTTAAAACATAACCACAAACAATTGTATTGTTAAATTTTAATAGCATTATGAGAATTTAGGAATAAAATAAAAAAATACAATTTTATTTTAATGGTTTGCCATACACGTTCAACTGTCATAATGTTATTTTGACGTTTGAGGAAAATGGTCTGTAAACTAAAATTAGCTGAGAGTGAGGGGCTGTTTTTCATTTTGGTTGCCACAAAAAATATTTCGATTTGTATTTTTTATTTATACAACTAAATCGTAACAACAACAAAAATTATAAGTATAAACAATTTTACAGTTGCGCCGCTAACACACATAGGGATTTAAAATTTTATCACTTTGGGGTTTTCTGCGAAAAAAACCGCACTATTGGAATTCCGCCTTTACAGTGCTGTGTAGTTACTTGTATTATCTATCAAAGTGATCTACCTTAATAAATAAATTTAAACAATTAAAGCTACACGCACGCTCCCTCAAAACTGGCGCCCGCATTAAATTTTTATCGAAGGTGGGCGACTAAAAATGGCGGTTGTCATTAAACATAACGGCATCAAAATTATAAACGGTACCATTAAAATAACCGGCCTCAATATTGTACCAGACTCATCAGACGTCACATCAAGGTGTGCATTACTGCTCATTACGAAATGGAACGGATTAGTGATTTTTATATTATTCAGTTGAGTTTAAAGATATTTTATTTTTATAATTCTTTTTTTTTATTGTTTCGGCTTAATTTTGTTAAAATGTCGCAGGAAGATGGTGCTGCTTATTCTTCAGTGTAATATGACAATGCTTGTTACTCCGACGTTACCACAGCCAATCTAAGGGCACAATTTTATAGTTTGTTTTCCCATTTTGGAATCTTAATTTTATTTATTTATTTTTTATTTATTTACGATCGAATGGATAAAATCATGGTGCTCATGTTTCAAATTGGTTTAAGCACTATCAACAAATTCGTTAGTCAAAGTAGATATTATATCAAAAAAATTAAATCAATCATAAATCCACATTCTAATTCACGACACATTTTCAGAAATTCTACTCAAATTGTGCAAAATTCAGCGAGCCGTTACGACATCAAAATTATTTGTGGTAAATGTAACATTCATTCAAGTATACCGCTTAAAAATTTTGAAAGTGGTTCGTAGAAATTTCAACTGGGAATTCACTATCGCGGACGTGTCATCACCCATTATTAGTGCATTATTAATTGAATAATTCGCCGATGAATTTCCTAACTCAAAATTTAATATTTAAATTCTGGAGTATTTTAAACAATTCGTTAAACATTAAACATCAAATACACATTGCTTCCTGTAAAACTAGGCTTTTGAAACGAGTAAAATTTGAGAATTTAATAGCTCATGGTATCTGTTGACCTCGCAACAGTGCATTGTCAACACCTTGACATTTGGTTACGAAGAATAGTGGAGACTGGTATTCAAGTGGACATTACCGTAGTTGAATTCACGTAACAATTCCTTGACGTTATCAACACCTTCAAGATTGTTCGAATCAACTTGAAAGATATTTAGTTTTCACAACACCGGATCTTGTCAACAGTCATTTCAACTCTCTTTGGCCCCTCAGGCTTAAGGGTCAACTATTAACTCGATAAGTTTTATTTACCTATTCCGAGAGTAGACGATTTATTTAATTTCGCTGGTTCATCAATTAGCCAAATTTTCCACTCTAAAAACCCATTCTCCTCTGAACAGTAAACTCATAGTGTTTAGTGTTAACCTTAAGGCTATGTTATCCAATTTACATAGAGTATATTCTAACCACCTATTAACTATTATATGTTAAGAGCAACAACATAACATACAACATAGAACATGCACTCTACGAAAATCGTTTAATTTAATAAACTTAATCAAAAAAATCTGTTTTCACTTATACGAGCAAAAAAACCTCCACCCTCTATTATGCTCGTATATGTGCACGTATGTATGCATATTCACTTGTGTATCTAACTACTTATCATATAATATTGATAATATACACAACAACAAAAAAGTTACAAAAACTAGATAAAACCAATTCAAAAATCGAAACCATCTGCTAAATATTTACACAAACAATAATATTGTGTTCATTGATTAGATAACAATTAGAAAATTTACATGTTAGATAATACGTATATCGTTTAACTATAAATATACAGTGGAGTAAAAACATGTTAAGAATACGTCTGCCACCTCGTATATACTTTAATAGAATAGTCTTTAACCTTAGCCGAGTACATATACATTCTGCATATACCGAAAAAACAGTTTAGAAATCCATTAGCTCGTTGATTTGAATATCAAATAACTTTGTCATAAAAATCAACAACCCGTCACAACAATTTGTTCTATATATATATATATATATATATATATATATATATATATATATATATATATATATATATATATATATATATAGAGAGAGAGAGAGAGAGAGAGAGAGAGGCAGAGAGATGAACCACAAAAAAAATGTTCCAACCGTAAACTGAAAAGTTTTTATGAAAAATGCAATGAAAAACTTTTTCATCATCCAGTCAGAAAAGAAGGAAAATATCACGGCAATATAAAAGTTTTGTATACATTATTTGACTTTCAATTGACTTTTGAACCAACACCAACTACTGTGGTACTAGCAACTTGACATTGTTCGCATGCACACAATAAAACATGTTACGTTTCATTATGCGCGGCATTTGAGCTTTTAAAGTGTTTTAAAACAATTTCTTATTTACACACTCAACAATTTTTATGAAATTTTTTATAAGGTATTTCCGGTTCCTGTTTCACTTTTCTTTTACACTTTAATGTTAATTAAGAAATCAGAAGCAAAAAATAAAATTCGTTTGCTTTTTTATTATTGCCGGTTGGTTGAGTTTACGATCTAATTAAGAATTTCACAATTATTTTTGAGCTTTTCTTTCGCGTTTTATTTGCGCGTCGTCTCGCTTAGCTTTAAGGTGCGACAATTTTTATTTTTAAATTAAATTTCTTTTTTTAATTTTGCGATTTCTAATGATTTACGAGTAGATATAGACAAGAAGCATGGTAACCGAGATAGCTGTCTTAAAACAGAATATAAATTTAAGACTTTTTGATGTTTTATACACTGTTGCTGTAAACGTGCTTTAACAATTTTCTCCCTAATTTTTATGTTCTTGTTATGTGATACACATAAAAGTTTGACATAATTTTTTTTTATAAAAATTCTCTGTGTGAGTGTGTGTAAATGAAACGTGTGTGTAATTGATTTTCAAAATTAGAACAACCAAGTTATTTGAATACGGTTTCACTTGGCGTATTACATGTACAACATACACATATCTACTTGTTACTTAGGAGTTGATTTAATAAATTTATTATAGGGGTTGTGGATGTCACAACTATGTTTTGGCAATCCAACATTTCCCAATCTAAGAATTAACACACTCGCGACAAATAAATGCACGGGAGGTGAATGATTCAAAAATTCGCTTACGATAGTTGCGAACATAAATTTGTAAATTAGGTTAAGCATGTCGAGTTTCTTTTTTTATTCTACCTTTCATTCTTACGACATTGCCGCAATGTAAAATAAGCAATTATTTGCATTCACGCGGTCAATGTCGTTTTAACTAATTTCTACGCGTATATACACATACGCTTATTTTAACATTTCAACATTTCCCTTGTTTTTCACTTTTCAACATATTAATTCGTTGAACTCGCATATTGTGAGTTCGCGAAAAACAAAAAAGTTTTTAAAAGAATAGAAAGTAAATTATTAAGTTAAGAATTGTTATACCGATAAGAGGTAAATTAAAGTAAATTGAAGTGAATTAAAATAAATTGAAAATAAATTAAAATAAATTAAAATAAAATATATAAAATAATAGTGTATTTTAATAATAACTAAATAAATAGCAATTAAACCATTTATATTGGTGACCCCTGTGAGCTGATAAACAATAAATATATAATATTTAATTAATACACATAATCAATATATAATATATATAATTAACAACAAAATCATAACATTATCATAATTCATCTTGGTATATATATATGTATATATATATATAAATATAATATTCATAATTTACCCTTACATCATTGAGTTGATTTACACGGCTATCGAGCCCCACAAAACCGAACGCGGTCAACGAGGGAACCAAAATAATTGGTCCATCATTCACTTGGAGGTTCTACCAAGATCATCATTCATTTGGAGGTTCTACCAAGATCATCATTCACTGTCATCATCATCACCATCGACTTGTACTACAAAAAAAGACGCAACCACCAGTTAAACTATTTAGTGTCAAAATATTTTTTTTGTGTAAAATTTTTCATTAAAAATTAACGTAAATTTAAGATCTTTCTTAATTAACATCAAAGTGTAATCCTTTTAACAAAATAGTTTAACGCGTCAACAGGTGAGAAATTTTTGCAATATTTACCTCTTGTGCATATATACCTAAAATCTAACAACATTTATCGTGTGTGTGTCGCGTTTGTAAATTGGAATTAAAATTAAATAAATCAAAAAGCAAATAGATTTTTGTCTTGTGATCGGAAGTTCACGACCAATATCTCAAATCATTTATTGGTATATCTTATCTTAACTTTCTAAACTCCACATAATTAGAAATCATTAGTTTTGTTCTTTTTGTTTCGACGGTCAAAATATAAGCACTATGTCCCCAACACCAAATAAATCTGGAAATAACGACACTAAACAAGAGAATAATAACAAGGAAGAACAAGTTGGAAAGTCTGATAACATAACAGCCGGTATTGCTCCATACCAAGTACAGATGGAATCAAATAATTTACCATCGTTTTGGCATGGCAATCCCAGGTTGTGGTTTAAACAGGCAGAGTTGATAATGGTTTCTGCAAACATCAAGTCAGACGAGCGGCAGTTCAATCACATTGTGAAACACCTAAGTGAGTCACAATCAAGTCTGGTGTCAGACGTGATCTTGAACCCACCGCTAGAAAATAAATATAAAACTTTAAAAGATGCCCTCATCAAACGATCGGAGGAATCCGAAATGAGACGGATTCAATCAGTGTTGCACGCTGTCGAAATGGGAAATCAATCGCCCTCAAGTTTTCATCGGCAATTAAGTCGAATGGCAGGTGACTCAAGTGCACTGTCATCTGATTTAATAAAAAAATTATGGGTATCAAGATTACCACCCACAATTGGTGCAATACTGGTTGGCATGGAAGGTGACAACATCGCTAAATTATATGAAACAGCAGATAGGATTTGGGGAATGAACAATCCATTCACAAACCCATTTTGTCAACCAGTGTCTCATTCACATATTTCTGCAATAAACACCGACTGTAAAAATAGCCTAAATGTCAATAACACGAAAAATGATCAATTTGATTTACACGAATTATGTAAATCAATAAATGAGTTGAAAACTCGGTTCGAAAGATTCGAGAATCGCGCGAATCAACAAAGATTTAGATCTCGGAATAGATCTCATTCACGACCAAGTTCTAGATCTCGCTCGGTGAATCATCCTATGTGTTGGTATCACTATAAATTTGGCAATATGGCTAGAAAGTGCGGTAAACCAAATTGTACTTTCAAGACGAATGAAAATCAAAAAAACTAATTTCCTCCACCATCGCTACGGCAGATGCCGGAGTAACCGCAGTTCGCCGTTTATTTATAAAATGTAAAAACAATAATTTAACTTTCTTGATCGACACAGGCGCTGACATTTCTGTCATACCTGCGTCATCATTCAAAAACCTTATTGAAGACCAAAATCTTCATTTAACCGCAGCAAATGGATCACCTATCAGGACGTATGGATCAAAACTTTTATTATTAAACTTGGGACTTCGTCGAGAATTTCGACACCCATTTGTGGTAGCAACAGTAAATAAGCCCATCATTGGTGCCGATTTCTTGGTAAAGTTTGGTTTAACAGTCGACTTAAAGAATAAGCGCTTAGTCGATCCAACAACAACCATAACTACCACAGGAACCATCTCCACCGTAAGCTCGCCATCACCACGTATTTATAATATCGAAGGTTTATATGGATCATTGCTTAAGGAATTTCCTGAACTTACTCAAGAACCAAGATACGACTTGCCCGTGAAGCATAATGTAGTTCACAGAATTGTGACAGAAGGTCAACTTCCATTTTGCAAACCACGTCGTCTTGATCCAACAAAATATTCACTAGCTAAGGATGCTTTCCAACACATGCAAAACTTAGGTCTGTGCAAACAATCATCTTCGTCAACCTGTTCTCCACTTCATATGGTACCAAAAAAAGGACAAAATGATTGGAGACCATGCGGTGATTACAGACGTTTAAATGCAGTAACTGTACCAGATAGGTATCCGCTACCCCACATCCACGATTTTGCAAGACATTTGCATGGATGTAAAATTTTTTCTAAAATCGATCTTTGTCGTGCTTACCACCAAATTCCGGTAGCAAAAGAAGATCAATTCAAAACTGCGATAACAACTCCTTTTGGAATGTTTGATTTCTGTCGAATGACTTTTGGTCTCAGAAACGCAGGTCAAACATTTCAACGTTTCATTGACGAAGTAACGAAAGATTTAGACTTTCTCTTTGCTTATGTCGATGACATACTGGTCGCAAGTAAAACACCAGAAGAACATGCCGAACACTTACGCATACTCTTCAAGCGATTATCTGATTATGGTATCAATATACGCTTAGCTAAATGCGAGTTCGGTGTGACAAACCTAAATTTCTTAAGTCACGAGATAACCAGTAATGGAATTAAACCATCGAGTGACAGAATAATCGCGATTAAAGATTTTCCGCATCCAACCACAATCCGTCAAATCCAACGTATTGTGGGTATGGTTAATTATTATCATCGATTCTTACCACATTTGGCCGATCAATTAGTGCCAATTTATAATCAAATGAACTCTTTGATTAAATTAGGTAAAAAAGCTATTTTCTCTTGGCCTTCAGATTGCCAAATAGCTCTTGAGACAATAAAAGATTCACTCGCAAACTGCACGTTACTAGCACATCCAAAAGAAAACACCGTATATTGCATTAGAACTGATGCTTCTAATACGGCATGTGGTGGTGTGTTAGAACAATTAAACGAAAATGAATGGCAACCTTTAGCATTCTTTTCAAAAAAATTTTCAACTGCAGAACAAAAATATTCAACTTTTGATCGGGAATTATTAGCGATCTTTATTGGAATAAAGAAATTTAGGCATTTTCTCGAAGGACGAGAAGTAAGAATTTATACTGACCATAAACCGTTAGTTACCGCAATTAATTCCAAAACGGAACGAAGTCCAAGACAAACTCGTCATTTGGAATTTATTGCCCAGTTCACAACGGATATTCGTCACGTAAGTGGTCCAGAAAACGTAGTGGCTGACACCCTCTCACGTCCTGATGACATCTCAGTTCTAACTTTCGTTGGTCTTGACATCGAGAAATTAATTCAATCGCAAGAACAAGATCAAGAACTAAAAGAATACTTAAACGGTTTAAAACCACTTAATAAAAGATTGAAACTCAAGCAAGTCTCACCGGATAATGATTCGAGAGCAATATGGTGTGAAACTTCAACCAATACACCTCGACCTTATATCCCAGAACCAATGAGACGTCATATTTTTGACGGTGTCCACAACCTAACACATCCAGGTGTTAGGGCTACAAGAAAAAAAGTAGCATCGAAATATTTTTGGCCATCAATGAACAAGGATAGTTCCCATTGGGCAAAAACTTGCATCGATTGTCAAAAAGCCAAAATTACAAGGCACACTCGATCAGAATTTCAAAAATTTGATTTACCCTCGGGACGGTTTGACAAAATTCACATTGATTTAGTAGGTCCGTTAGCACCATCAAATGGTAACATCTACATACTTACTATTATCGATCGTTTCACCAGGTGGACTGAAGCTATCCCTCTTCAGGATTCTACCGCTCAAACTGTCGCAAAAGCCTTATTATCTAATTTTATTGCTAGATTCGGCGTTCCACTAGAACTTACTAGTGATCAGGGTCCTCAATTCGAATCAAATTTATTTCAAGAATTGACGAAAATGTTGGGAATTCATAAAATTAGGACGACTCCATATCATCCGCAATCTAACGGGATTATCGAGCGATTCCATCGCAATCTAAAAGAAATCCTAATCGCTCGCGGAAACACAGTTAATTGGAGCGAAGAACTTCCGCTCGTGTTATTGGGAGTTCGTACAGCATTTAAGGAGGATTTAAAATGTTCCACGGCTGAGTTGGTCTACGGACAAACACTCAGAGTGCCCGGAGATTTTTTCATTCCTTCAAGTTTAAATCCGCAATTAGATCCGACATCATACGTCGAGCAATTACGAAAGTATATGCAAAACCTAATTGCAAAGGATACACGTTCCCAGACCCAAAACAAAATCTATATTCCAAAAGATCTGTTAAATTGTGAATATGTTTTTGTTCGAGTCGACAAGGTGAAACCAACCTTGACACCCCCGTACGACGGTCCCTACAGAGTAATGAAACGATTACGAAAACACTATGTAATCGAAATCAAAGGAAAAAATACTTCGATTTCGATAGATCGTTTAAAACCGGCATATGGTGTAGAGGCTGTCGAACAATCAAACCTCACAAAATATTCCAAAAAGATTACTTTTAAATAACAACAAAATAGAGTCATAATTCTAAGAACCATTGGTACAATAAACACAACACATCTGATCATAAACAACATTAACAATTAATTGTACATATATGCAATTTCACATTCAGAATATTCCAGTGTGGTGAGTGTAACTACAAACATAAATACTGATAAGCATGTTTTTCACCTTCTACCCCAAAGCAATGGGAAACTGGTTTTCTAACGAGAAGGAAGAAACGGTAATAATAGCGGAGGCACCAGCAACCATAGCTCCGTTACAGCAAGGCAAACAAGAAGACAGCACATGGACGTCTATACTTACCTATGTAGAATTGATAGCAATAACGTTGATAATAATCTTAGCGTACAACGTGATGCGCAAGTACATAAAAAAGAAGTTTGACAAACATGTTATCAGAGCTACCAACCAACAAAGTGCAGATGTATAAACAGATGTATAAAGGATCTTAAATATAAATAAAAAAAATAAAAACGAAATAAAGTAATCATCCAATATAAAATTTATTTTGTTTTCCTTTTCTTTTCTTGTTTACGCCATGTGTCATAGTGTTCCATTGATATTTTACCTCGTAAAAAAGAATAAAATCATAGTAAATCATTCGCGAATAGTTTATTTGATTTTCTGATTTGTAAATTGAATTTGTGTTTAGATAATTAGGACTTTTCTTGGAAGGGGAGTGATGTGGATGTCACAACTATGTTTTGGCAATCCAACATTTCCCAATCTAAGAATTAACACACTCGCGACAAATAAATGCACGGGAGGTGAATGATTCAAAAATTCGCTTACGATAGTTGCGAACATAAATTTGTAAATTAGGTTAAGCATGTCGAGTTTCTTTTTTTATTCTACCTTTCATTCTTACGACATTGCCGCAATGTAAAATAAGCAATTATTTGCATTCACGCGGTCAATGTCGTTTTAACTAATTTCTACGCGTATATACACATACGCTTATTTTAACATTTCAACATTTCCCTTGTTTTTCACTTTTCAACATATTAATTCGTTGAACTCGCATATTGTGAGTTCGCGAAAAACAAAAAAGTTTTTAAAAGAATAGAAAGTAAATTATTAAGTTAAGAATTGTTATACCGATAAGAGGTAAATTAAAGTAAATTGAAGTGAATTAAAATAAATTGAAAATAAATTAAAATAAATTAAAATAAAATATATAAAATAATAGTGTATTTTAATAATAACTAAATAAATAGCAATTAAACTATTTATAGGGTGATGCTGTTTGCTGTTGAACATGTTTTACGTAAGCTTCAAACGTATATTTATAGTAGGATTAAGTATCAAAACGATTTTAAAACGATGCGAACTTTTAAATGGTGCACAAGACATGAGTTACCAATTAGAAAGTAAAATGAAAATCTAAATTTGGTATAAATTTGGTCAAATTTACTATCTTTTTAGAATTTAGTCGGACTGTCTAAACACACCAGATGTTTTTTGTAGCCGATGAGACAAACATTTCCCATTTCAAACCAAACACCCTCAAATATAGCTCATTGGTCGAAAATAGCGTAGACAATTCATTTTGGCGTAGACAATGTTGACAATGGGTAGAGTATGTAGATTATTTGTAGACAATGTAGATTAAACTTTTTTGTTGTTTTAACTTGGATGTGTGAGACCGATTTCTTGAAATCTTGAATATTATGAAAAATGATCCGGGTCCAAACGCGACTTTCTCAACGTCCGAAGTTTCCTGATTAAAAATGTAAAAAAGTCTATTCTTTCATCTGGATGTATGGGATTGATGTCTGTACCGAAAAATACAAGGCAAAGTCGTATTAACGTTCTTGAGATATGAACGGTTTATGCGATTCGTATTTTTTTCGCCAATTTTCTTTGTTTTTTATTTCGGTGAGTTAAAAGAGATATAGAGATCTCTACCTCAAGAGTGTCGAGTATCTGCAAAAGGAAATCACCCAATACCACGACGTTACTTTATATTTTTCCCATATACTCAGGTGACATATCGTATGAAAGGTCATTACCATATAATCTTTAGTATATCATTTGGAAGGTCTTGCAAAAAAGCAACAATTTTTTAATAGCCCTTTAATTCATAAACGCACCGTTTTGGCGGTGGGTGCTAATAATTGATATATTAAAGAATATGTAAGCGCGGCATGTCAGTGAACAGGTTTTAAGTATGTCTGAAATTATCTGAAACATATTAGCACTCAGAAATTTCATTGTGGCGCTGATTACAGACACATCTTTGAGACATTGGACGGAGGAATCAATTTAATTCACAAATTGAACGTTTTAGTACGGGTGGCAAATTGTTTCTTTGGTATAGAATATATATACGTATCTCATATCATTCTCAAGGTTTTGAAGAATGTTACAAAATTAGTTGAAGTCTGTTAGTAATCAAAACTACCGTTGTGGCGCTGGAAGCAGTTACATTTAGCCCATTTAAAAAAATGTGACGTGTAAAACATTCATGGTTCAAAGATTTTGGAAAAGTAACAATTTTATTACCAGCACTTTGGTGACAAATTAATACTTTGGTATATATAATATAATATAACAATACTATAATATGACATAATTTCAAAACAATTTTTACAAAATCGATGAAGAATCAGAAACATTTTTTTGAATCGTTTTGTGGGGTTTTTTTTAAACGAAACGTTCGATTTTCATTTTATATCAATTTTACGAGTTTGTGCCATGGTAGTTTTTAAATTTTAAGCAAATCAGAAATGTTTTAGTTTTTCGATTCATCGTGTTTTATGAAAATCTGTTAAAACTGCTTTAACATTCAAAATCAATGATGCTCGTATGCATGCTTTCTTGTCATTTTGGGGCCAAATTGTTTACTGGAAATTTGCAATGTTTCCATATTGCCGGTGAATTTTTCGGGTTTAAGAATTTCCAGAACAAAGTTCTAAATACCACCTCGTGAGGTTTCAGTCCCTATCACTTCTCTCTTTCTTGTTCAATATGAAGTTGCCACGTCATAATTTTCTAGTTCATATTGCTAATCTCAAATATAATTAAATTTTGCAAAACAAAATTTCATTAACAAACTCTAGCGCCACATATTACAATCATTACTGGACTAGTGGGCTATTTTTTTCTCTTATCAGAGAATTTCAATTTGTTCCACTTTTCTGATATCACCATTTGGTCATTTTTTTCGGAAACATATAATTTCAAAAAAATACTATAAACTTAACTAAACTGTTTAAAAATGTATTTTAAAATTATCAACTGCCATCTGCAAAAAACAGAAATACTGGCAAATCAAAAACCACCTGCCTTCAGTAATTCAAATCAAAATATTAATTTACAATTTTTGCGGTAAAACCACGTAACAATAGACGAGAAACGTCTTAACTACGCTATTTTTCTATAGAAAAATATCGACTCATTTTTTTGACCTTGCTTCGCGAAAAGGTAGGAAGAATTGTTTGCAAGGACCCAATAGAAGGCAAAATTCGTTATTTTTGAGTTTAAAAATTTGAAATATATATGAATAACTATTAAATATTAAATAAATTATTAAAATTTAAATATATTAATAAATATTAAAATAATTACAGTTCAGAGTCGTAAAAAAAATGTAGGAAGATGGTCGATATGTAATTTTTTTTTAGGTCTACTCAATGGGGCTTCTGGATAATATCTATTCTGTGGTAAAACGTTAAAATATAATTCATAATTTAAGGTTACTATCCTTTGTACTGACCCTAATTTCTATTTAGGTAATACGAAAGGTCCGTGGTACTTCGTGTCAAATATTATGAGCCTTTGGTTAAAGCAGGATACCAAGAAGGGTGGTGCTGAAGTTGAGAAACAAATTGAGTTTTACTTCTCTCGGTACTTTTGCATCCCGGCGTAAACGCTTTAGATGATGAATATAACATTAAAAGACACAATTTTGTGGTACTATAATCAACGTAATATATTTACGTTCTATGTTAAATACCTGCCAAGGTGCTGCTAAATACGTGGATACGAGAAAAGTTCACGAATCGCATGGGCACTTTCAGGGCACGCAACAGCTGGGAACATGTTGAGTAAAATCCCGGTCAACGTTATGAAAATCTTTAACACTATGAAATTTTCAAATCAAATTGGCGATTTTTTCACAAATCATGATAAGGGACCTGAAAGCGCCGAATGTGAATGAAATTTTTTCTTTTCTAAAAAACGTATTATTGACAATGTTACTTATCTGAAATACGACGATTTAGAATCACCTTTCGCCAAAGAGGAACTCCTCGGTTACTTTATTTATAGACCGCCAAATCATCGTTCTTATGTTTCAAACCAATTTCTTTCTTGGCTCCCGGTAATTGAATCGCCCCATTCCAGGCAAGTTACAAAATAAATTCTACCGAACGTAGTATACAGCCACAATCTAAACTTTTACTGCACACCTCTAATTTCTGTTTAACAATTAAGACACACACACACAAATGAACCATATAAACAAATTCTGAATGTTCAGGATGAGTGTGAACCATTTGTCCCGAAATCAAATCCTGATTCCAATTTTCGAGGTTCTTAATTCACGTACTCGATACCCTATTGGTTAAATGAGACATGCTATGCTTGGTTTTCCTTGAATTCTGTACGTTCCTTTTATCTCGAGATGCGGCCGGTCAGAATTAATTAAATCTTCAAATGGTTACTTAAATATTTTACTTCATCCTCTTCTTTTAACCTGAAATCGAACACATGTTATTTCTAATCGACGCAATGTCACAATGTGACTCAACAAATATTGGAATAATTTTTGACAACAAATTCCAACCTCGTCGTGACTATAGCCGCATAAACCTCTGCGTTATTTGAATTCGTTCATCGTTTAGGTCATGATAATCACATGCTTTAGCAATTTTGTAAGTGATTCGTTGGTTCATAAACACCAATTTTGTAAGTGATTTGTTTTGATGCGGAAATGAATCGTGTATTTCATTGCTAACAACGACGTACATCCTCTTCCACTTAGTATCGAGGCTAATGATAAATAAACCGGACGAGTTGATTATTTCAAATTCAACAAACTATGGATCCACACATCTTTCGGTCAAATGAAATTAAAGTGCTTACTTCTAGGAATTTAAAATTTCTTGTTTCTAACCGCGGTCAGCCAAATTGATGATCATTGATCACTTTAGGCTTCACGATCTGGCATATAGCATCTTCATCATACAAATGACATGGAAAAATCAAGACTTCGCCTAAGTCACCAACATGTCACCTGATAAGTCAAAAAGTTCGGCGTTGCTCTAATAAGAGAAATATATTGTAAGTAAATACGATTATAAAAATGTAGGTAATCGCCTTTTAACACAATGTAGCTGACATCTGTCGGAATATTTTGGAACTAGAGCGAAAGGTGATCGACTTCTCGAAAAACTAGTTTTAAAGTAAAAAAATAATTTAAATAATAATAAACAAGGAATGAGGCTTTTTCTCGTATAAACGAATACCACCTTT
This sequence comes from Nephrotoma flavescens, assembly GCA_932526605.1. Lineage (NCBI taxonomy): Eukaryota > Metazoa > Arthropoda > Insecta > Diptera > Tipulidae > Nephrotoma > Nephrotoma flavescens. Next base: position 253,071,091 of record OW052222.1, on the reverse strand, counting down.
CGCTCGCATAGGAAGTGACTAGCGCCACCAGGCGGTGATAAAAGGCCAATAACCTCAACCGATAGTTTGACTTACAAATACACTATAAAATGTTAACCTTCAATACAAAATCACTTACTAGCAACAAGTACGCTATTAAGTCACTGCGATGCTTATAAATAATATAAAAAAAACGATTAAATTACTTCAACTGATGGTTGCAATCGTTGATCTAAGCTCAAATTTTTTGACATAATCAATTTATCTTAGAAATAGTAATTTCTAAGTTTTAAAAATGAGCTTGTTTAATTTAATTGTAAAAACCCGTGTAATTACATCGGGTAAGAGGTCGCCATTGGGCCAACTAAACTTTCAAAAATTTTATATTGAAATTATTAAAGTGTCAACTGCCACTGTAAAAAAACTGAATAATCGTCATTTTCTTATTCTCCGGACCTTCTAGTTGTTTTGCAACGTTGTTTATGTGGCATCGCTTCCAACAATCATTTGTTTTCGATATCGAGCATTTGCAAGCAATATTTTGAGAAATTTTCGTAGACAACTTTGATCACTAAAATTTGTTTCGTTGCTCTTTGAGAATGCACCTGCAACAGGCTCAAATGATTACCGTTAATGTGATTAAAATAGTATTAAGCTATAATAGTATTCTTAGGAGGTGCATTGCCGGGGTGCCAGGGAATTTTATTAAGTTTCAACAATTTTTGTAATTTTTTTACCATAGCGCCCTGAACGTGCCGGGTATCGTTGGTCATCTGTCCGATGTAATCGAGTTTCCTCGCTTGACGATCGTTTGCTTTTTCGGGTTGCAGCATGAATTTGTAATGTTTAAGGGGTAAACACATTGATGTGGGCTCACGATCATACGTGCTTTATCAATTTTTTTTGAGAAAAAATCTAACGGTTCAAGCCTTTTGTCAACGATTTGATGAAGTAATGCCCATCCGAGAAGTCGAAATCGTCGACATACAGCGAAAGCTCTGCCGTTTTTGATAAATGAGCGAGTATAGCGACGTTGGACAAATTGTGTTTTCACTTATCAAATGCATTTCTCGCTTCGTCCGTCCATGTTAACAGTGTTTGATCGTTCTTCGTATTTCCAGGAATCGTTTCCAGTAATTTGACATGAGTTTCTATGGCTTTTGGTAAATAAAAATAATTTTTGATTGTCGAGAAAAAAACTCTTTAGTTGATTTACCATTGTCGAAAGTGGAAATGATTTGATGGCTTCGATTTTGTTGGGCAACGGCAAAAGTCCTTCGGTTGAAACGAGATGTTCAAGGAAATCAATTTGGCCGGCCAAATTCGCATTTGGCAACATTTATCGTTGAATCGTATACTGTTTCAATCGCTCGAAAACAATTCGGAAGTGTTCGGGCGTTGTCGAGGCGGTGTACAAATCGTCAATGTACGCAAAGACAAACTCGAGATCACGACAAACTTTGTGAATTAATCGCTGAAACGTTTATGCAGCTTTGCGTAGTCCAAACGTCATAAACTTAAACTCAAAAAGTCCGAACGTCCGTCTTAATAACCGTTTTTCAATGTTCTCTTCTGCTAGTGGAACCTGACGGAAAGCTTTTTGCACATCGATCTTTGCAAAAATGGTCTTTCCTCGCAAATTGCACAACGAAATCGTCCACATTCGTCCAATTCGAATTCCTTCCGCGCTTTTTCGAATTTATCGGGCTCCAATCGTCGAGGTCGAGCGTAGGACAGCATGTCCTGTCGTAAAAATTCGATGTACTATAGCGGTAAAAATTTTCCATCCTGGCAGTGGGAAGCATCTTAATTTACTTGAATTCTTCCAGTAGACCGGCGTAATTTAAATCCAACTGGTATGTTTTTTATTCGGTCGTCTCGTGGACGGTGACGCGCATATACAATTTAGGCTAGTGATCGGGTCGATTATTTTTTTTCCATTCAAATTGATTAAAAATCCGTATTTTGTAATGAAATCTGCACCGATTATTCGGGTTGTTACGTCTACGATTAAAAACATCCACGTGAAGTGACGTCGTAATCCGAGATTTACCTTAAGTGTTGTAGTTCCTAATGTTTTAATTTTGGTGCCATTTGCTACGAATAATTTGATTCCCGATGGTTTACAATAGCCTATCGACCGACTGCGTGGCATGACTGTAGATACGTTGGTGCCTGTATCAATCAAAAATCCGATGTTCGTAGTATTGTTGTTCGTAAACTAAATCCGACGCAGGCTGTTGGTATTATTTAGTATTTGACTGTGCGGCTTTAAATTGGATGCCTCGAACGGGAATTGGATCGCGCACGTGGTCTATTTGCGTTCATTGAAATACTATATGCTACCACGGAAATTGTCGAATTTTTGTTCAAGCTCGATTGTACGATTGTACTTAAACTATGAGTCGATCCTTTATTGGTGAACTTTTCCCAGCTTCAACCCAGAGATCGATGATGAGTGCAGTTTCCGTTAACGAATCGGATGCCAAATTTTTTAATTTTTGATATACAACTGGTTCGGTTTTGCATCGGCTTGTACATCGTTAATCGCTCCTCGGAATCTTTTTTGCTGCGAATCCGAGTAAAATTCCACTTTCACTGATTTTATGTGCGCTCGTACTTTTACGAGTGGATTAACGGTTAAGTTTCTAATATTTTGAACTGTAAATAAAAACGAACAGTTTGGCTTCACAAATCTTTGGATTCGATTACAATTTCAAAATTTGGTTTCGGTTTTAGAAAGCGGTGTATCACATTTCGAGTGAATAATAAATTTTGACTTTTATTCCGTCATCATATGAAATCAAATAAAATTTAGTTTTTGGAATATAAAATTACAAGTTTTCATAAAGTGTTTTAAGTATGCCAAATTTCTCGAGAAACCTTTCAATTCTTTGGGTTAAACCCATAGAACTAATTCGGCCAATGCTTAATTTGGTATAAAATATTAGATTTAGAAATTGGAAATTAGCCATTATTTAATCGAGTGCGTTATTAACGGAACTAAAGAAAAGAAAATTTATTTAGTAATGTGCCTACGAGAGGCCATTGAAAATGTCAGTTAAGTTCCGAGCGACTACTTGTACAAAAAAAGATCGAGGTTTCTGGGATTTAAAATAAAAAAAAAATGTAAAATTGTTTGAAAAAAGATAAAATTTATGAAAGTAAAAAAGCCAAAAAAAGGTAGCCGGACGACAACCCAGTTCACCAAGGGCTCATAATTAAACAACAAAAAAATCCATTGCAATGAATTAAACACGATTAACTGCATTAGTAGATTAGGGGTAGAAACAAAACTGAAAAACTTTGACAGCATCCTGTGAGATAAATATAAAATAAATCACACTTTTAAAATTGATTCCCCAAAAAAACTGTACACAAAAGCACAACAGTTATATCACAAGCACGTATAAGTACTTACTCATACACACAAAAAAAACATTAACTTCTAATCCATGACTAATTCGCTGCAACAAAAATAACAACAACAACAGTGGAAATGTTATTTTGTTTTGGAATACCTGTATATTATGTTGCTTTTGTTCTCAGTTGACTCCAGATTTAGAGCTTTTTTTCTCTCTCGTTATAATCTAATTTTGTGTGTAACATTTTTCATGTTCATGCATACTATTTTTGTAGTGTACGTCTGGGTGTACTACAGTAAACCAAATTTGTATACCCAACGTCCTCCCTCACTCGAAAAAACAAAAAAAAAAAAGCAAAACAAATGAACTGATTTTCGATTTTTTGTTTTGTTACAATTTAACAAAAAGCTTTAAAAATATTTACAAAAAAGCTTTTAAAAAATATTTAATACTTTTGTAATAGTATATAGATTTTGTTGTTGTTGTTGTTGTTGTTGCTAAAAGCTATATCTGGATGTTGGTGTACACTATGTAGTATAATTCTATCTTGAATATTTAGTTTTTATATACGGTCGTTGTTGTTTTTGTACATTAAAGGGATGCTTTCTTGTTTAATTGTTGTTGTTGGTTTTACTATTGTTAGATAATAATTTTTAGTTGTTGTTGAAGTTGTCCTGGGAGGATTTTTTTCGAATTATATGCTTTTTATAGAATATTTTTTTTACTTTAGCCGTTGTTAGTATTATTGGCTGGCAAGTAGGAATAAATATTTTTTTATATGTACCTAGGTTTTCTGTCTCTTACGCTCTCGATTTATATTTACATAAACGTACATAAGCTTTTGTAGACAATAAATGAACAAACAAAAGTGTTATAATTTTTAATCCTGGCATTTAAAACAAAATGAAAAAAGTTTGTTCTTGTCGATGGCTGGAGGTGGTCCGGGATACCGTACCGCTACAGTAACACACATCTATTCGACTATATTTAGTTTATATATTAGGTAATGTTAATCACAATTAAGTAATCTTTGTATCTATTCCTTGTAATATTTTAAAGTTTTGCTTGATTTTGTGTTTTAAACAATATAGCTTATGAAAACTGTTTAATAAAATTTTTAGTTGGGTTCCGCATGAATATATAAACACTTTTTGTGTGCTTTTGTAAAACTAATTATTAATTAGACTTAAGACTTTTTACCGGAGAAATCAACACGATAAAGTTTTATTTTAGTTAATGATACAACAACCGACTTATTTGCATTTAGATTTAATTACTTATTACTTTAGTTATCAGGACGAGAAATTCAGTAGTAAGTGTTGATTTTTAAACTTTTCTGGTTACTCATGTTTGAAAAAATCTATTGTTCTTCCACATCCAAACCAGCAATCAATTTTTTCATTTCTTCCCCTTTGCAGATTTAAGTTACGTTATTCATTTTGTCTTTCTTTTACAAAGTAAATGTAAGTACAGTAATGAGGAAAATTTTCGACCTCGAAATTTTTTAGAATTTGTCATTCAATTTACCGCCGAAGTCTGGACACGTGATTTTTGAGATAGTGTATGTTTATCTGTGTCCTCCCAGCCCAGCCGGATAGGCGGATTGATTTGAATGAAATTTCATACTTAAGTTTTTTTTTAATATATTTGGGGGTCTCAAAATTTTTCCGGAAATCGACCGACGGGAAGTGACAGCTGGCAAATATTTTAAAAAGTGTAGCTTCCGCGAAAAAACTCGATTAAGAATAAAAATATTCTAAATTAAATTTGCAACGAAACTACTCCAGATTATTTACCAAAAATTTACGACCAATTTTGAAGGAAACTGTTTCTTTTATAAAAGGTTTAATTGCAAAATTGGGGAGGCTTTCGTTTTATTTACAAAACATTGATTGCGAAACCAACTTTTTTGTTGTTGCGGTTTGAGCTTATGACATTGGCTTTTGGGATCGATTAGCCGGAAGATGCTTATAGTTTCTCTTCTCCATAATTAAAGGGAACAAAGCAAACGACGCGATTTTGCGCGTATAGAATTTTAACATTTAAGCTTAAAAAATTCAAGAACTTCAAAATTTTTTTGATTTAAATACTGAGAATTAAAGAAATTCGGGTGTTGGCCACAATATACCACATCTCTATGATAAAAATAAAAATTTCGAATTCGCAAATCGAATTATCATCATCGATTACAATCGGTGATGTTAATAAACACAACTAAGAACCGCTGGAGCGCAGAATTCAGCGCCGACCCACTGTCCACGTCAATGTACAGGTAGTGGCGTGAATGCGTGGTATCACAATGGGCCAGAATTGGCCTAAGTGTCAACCACTCAAAACCTAACCTATAACTTTTATAGCATATGTTAGTAATAATTATCGCGGCTAACTTCATATATGAAGTGTATTTGGAATAAAATATAATATAATGTCCCGATTCCATGAAGAAAGAATATTATCTCAGCAAATCTAAAACGAGACAAAACTATAGATGGACTATTTGAGAGAAAGGCGCGTCCGATTATAGTTTGCTGAGCATTTACTGAGCAAATTGTTGTTTTGTTGCCATAATTTTTCATAAAATTGTCGTTTGTTCTTGGGTTTAGGTCATCGTATTGATATAAGGGAGGTGTCGTTTGATAGCTCTTTTTTAAAGCCATCTAGCCACATATACCGTTTCTCTTAGACATCTCTACGATTTGAAACAAAAATTTTTACACTGATCATCCCCTTGGTTATTTAAACAGTCAAATTCATCATTAAAAGCAAATGAGTTCTGGCCATCGTATTGATATAAGGGAGGTGTCGTTTGATAGCTCTTTTCTTAAGCCATCTAGCCACATATACCGTTTCTCTTAGACATCTCTGAGATTTGGATAATTTTTTTACACTGATCATCCCCATGGTTATTTAAACAGTCATATTCCACGTCAACGTCAAATGGGTTCTGGTCATCGTATTGATATAAGGGAGGTTTTGTTTGGTAATTCTTATCTTAATCCATCTAGCAACATATACCGTTTCTCTTAGACATCTCTGAGATTTGGACAATTTTTTTTACATTGATCATCTCCTTGGTTATTTAAACAGTCAAATTCATCGTTAAAGACAAATGAGTTCTGGTCATCGTATTGATATAAGGGAGGTGCCGTTTGATAGCTCTTTTCTTAAGCCATCTAGCCACATATACCGTTTCTCTTAGACATCTCTGAGATTAATTAGATTTTGAATTTTTTTAATCGTTCGTATAATTTTTTAAAACATGTGGACATTGAACGCACTTTGAACATTTATTTTGATTTGTTTTTGATTTTTAGGACGTATAATTATCTTATTCGAAATCTATTACCAAACATATTTCGATAGTATAAGAAATTAGGTGTACTCTTTAGTAATTTTTTGATTTAAAAACCCCATGTTTGGGTTTCGTAATAAAATATTTTTACAATTTATAATGAAGTGTAAGTATAACATTTCGAATTTCGTATTAATCTATTTATTTTTATTTGTCATTTGTTTCCGAAGTCGCTAATTTAGTAATTGCGTTATTAACTATTGATAACAAAAAAATTTAATAAGCCTAACATTGCTTTTACCAGCTGTTTTACTAAACATGTGCATTTTTGTTATTTCGACAAATTTTATGTTCCGCCATGTTTTGTTATTTTTTAATTTTGTCGGAAACTTCACAGTCGTCATTCGTGTCTATCTTCTCAAAAAAAAAAAAAAAAATTAAAAAAAAAAAAAAAAAAATTGATCTGATCTATGGAGAAGCATGAATCAAATGTGAATCATATTTAGATTACCAATATAGCCAATATAGCTCATTGTTATATTTTCATAAATTGCCAATGATTTTTGTAATTTTTAATTTATTTCAAATGATTTAACATAATATACTTATAAGAACTATAATTGCGAATACGTTCTTTGAACTGTATATAATTGTAAAATTAATTGTAGAAATAAATAAAAAAAAATATACTCGAAATAGACTACACCGGTATCTGAATCCTTGTTCGAGACAGTCGAACTAAGCTATTCAGTAAACTGGGGGCCTATTATGAAACTTTTCCGATATCGTAAAATCCTTCTCACGTTGGTCATTCATATTGTGAAACTAAAAAAAATCCAATCCTCGTGAATATTGTGCTATTATGAAAGAAAAATCCGTAGTTAGGTGAGGGATATTGTAACATACGCACGAAAAATAAATTAATAAATAAAATATGTATAATTTAATAAATTTTAAAATGTCAGTACAATTTAAATAATGTAATAATTAGATACTAAAAATTTTGATTTTATAAGTTTTCAACAAATGGACAAAAAATTCGAAATACTTATTTCTTTTATGGTGAGGAATAAGGCTTATTTTGATTCATTCCAGTTTGGCAGTTGAAATACTTAGTTCTATAATAGGAATGTCCGCCGCGGATCGGATTTCGCGCGGCACTGCAACTCTTAACAACTCTTAACAACTGCAACTCTTAACAAAAGGAGATTCAGATGGGAGCATGGTATTGATCTATGGTGGATAATACTAGATAACCTTCTGTAACGACACATCTAACAGCATCCGAGGACATACAAGATCTAGCTGCATTCCTCAACGTATTATTCGTGAATTAACCTTTAAGATATGAGGTTGTGTTGAATTCATGCTGATGTTATTATTTCTATTTGGGAAATCGATGAACTCTTGCAGGTACATTGGTTCGGACGAAGAGGCAGAAGGTGATTAAAGCGAGAAATATTCCTGCATTTAACCATATTTAAATCCTTTAAGGCCAGTAGTACAAAATCATCCAGAGCTGTGGTTTCAACATGATGGAAGCTACAGCCTATACTGCAAGGGACACAATGGCCCTGTTACGAGATATCTCTGACGAGTAAATAATTTCGAAAAGACACGATTTCAATGGATCACCGCGTTCATCAAACTTAACTGCTCTTGACTGTTTTCTTTAGGCTTAGTTGAAAGAAAGGTTGTACGTAAATAAACAAGCGACCACATTGCGTGTATTCTTGAAATCGGTGGAAATTGCCACATGCGAAATATAATTTAAAGCAAATTCTTAATATTATTCGAATTTTTCGCCGACTGCCATTAATCGTTTTTTTTTTCAAATTTGTGTGTAATTTTCTACAAATTTGAAAAAATGATTAAAGTAGCCGGCGAAAAATTCGAAAAATATAATGAATTTTAAATCAAATTATATTCCACATGTGGCAATTTCCACCGATTTCAAGAATACGCACCCAGAACTAAGAAACAACATTCGAAATGAAATCCTGGCCATAACACCTGAAATTTTGAGAAAAGTTATGGTAAAAGTGTTACAAAGAGCACGAATGTGTGAAGCAGAAATTGGCTATCACTTGCGAGATATTATTTTTTGTTGGTTTACGTACCAAGATTTTACATCTCAATATATTTTCCAATTATTAAATAAGAATTAAGTGTTCTAGACTGTAGAGCTTTACTAAACTTACCTTAAAAATTGTCCAAATTGTCCACGGCTTCTGAAAAATAAGAGAAAATCGAAATTAGTTACAAAATTAAATTTTATTTGCAGCATTCCATTTTTAAAGATTATATTTAAAACTACTACCGTATAAATCAGAATACATTTATTATCCTTCGTTACAATTTAACATGAGAAAGAATTTAATGGAAAGGCTACAATGTCATAGGTTATAAAAACAATACAAATTCTTTTAGTAACCGAAAAACCTACTGGATGCTTTACATACCATAAAATGTTTCATATACAAAGAGTTTTTAATATAACATTTGCGTTGTTCGACTTTTCGACAGAATAGAGCTAATCAACCTTATATATCTAAATACCCCCTTTATGCAAGTTCCAATAAATACAGCAAAGACTATACCAATTTTAAAGCACGAGAACAAAAAATTCAAATATGCCATCTAGCCAAAAGAATTCCGTACATATTAAAAAATTTATTCGACGAAATATAAAAATTTTTATTCAATACGAGAGCCAAACCAAAATTTTCCAGTGGTATACGGCGAAAAACAAATAAAAAATAATATTTTTCCTTTTTCTTATGTCATAATCATATATACCCACCCGTATGTACAGTGTAGAGTTTGTAGAGACAAAAAAATAAATATTAAACGACAAAAGTCAGGCAACAGAAAAAAAAATTACTTGAGCTTTTCTATATACCAAGCTCGCAATATAAATAATCAACAAAACAATAAACAATGAAAAAGGCAAAAAAAGCTCATGTCTCGAAAATATTTAGATTATTTTTTATGTGTGTGTGTGTGTGTGTGCTTTTTATTATTATTTTTTTGTCGCTTTTATTGCTTTTCTTCTTTGTACCCAGAATAAGTGTGGAAATGCTTGTACGACTTCATACGATGAAATATATTTACGTATACAAAGTCATGGGTTTTCATTGTTTAGAAAATTATCCGTGCATTGTAAACTTATTTATGAAGCTTTTAATACAAATATACACGTATTATATAAATTTTGGTGTATGCGGTCAGTGTGGTAAATTTTTCGTGTTATTATTTTATAAAATATATTTAGAAGGGGTGTCTGTCGTCACAAAGATTTTTTTTTATTTTTATTTTGTTGGTCAAGTGGTGTGTTTTATAGCGTTTTATTGTTTTATTTTTATGTTTGGGTATTTTATTTTATCTTCTGGTGTAATTTATTATTTATGTATATGTGTAGTATGTGTGGTTGAGACTTTTCACGCTATTGACATAAAATATATTATAAAGTGTTAATTTGGAATACGTGATATTGTGATGAGTCGCGGTTTGATTTTCGTCAGGTGTTAAAACGTTTGTACAAATCTGGAAATTACCTATTATTTCTTGGTTTTTATCACATTAGGTTTAATATTTAGTATTTTCTGAAATATAAAATGTGGATTAGGAAAATCATTCTGTCGTATTTGTCTGAGTAATGAAGACATTATACTAGTCTTAACCTACTGAATTTTCTGTGTCGATGCTCGATCAACTCAAACCAGCATGTTTTCCATAATTTGAGCTGATGTATGGTAAAGTAGTAATACAAATTTATAATTGTAATGTAAATACTAATTTGAATTCAAACTGAAAGTTTATTAAATACAGTAAAATAACGGTATAGCACCGTGGCCTTTTACTAATCGCCAAGCAAAACTATAAACTCCGGCACTCGACCACCAAATGTCAGATTGTTCTATAGTGAAAATTGTTACGTTGATATTGTCAATATTTCGTTCGTATTAACAATTGTAGCTTCTCGAATGAAATTTTCTATTACAGTGTTAATTTTGGATAATGCTAAGGAGGGAGGGGGGGGGGGGGTTTCTAAATAAGGTGTAGTTGATGCCAAATATCGAAAAATAAAAACCGAAAAATCACAACTTGTATTTCTGGTGGCATGACCCTTATAGGGGTTAGATTGCCAATGAATATAAATAAAATTATCCTTAGGTTTATATTAAAACTAATCGGAGAAATTTGCTTAACATTCACGTTTAAAACATTTATCACAATAAAGGGTTTAAAATGGCCAAAACTCATTTAGCATTACCATATACTTCAGAATTTCGATAATTGTTTGTGTTAAAATACTAGTCTCAATTTATTTTTTAAGCTTATAACGGGTGATTTTTTTGTGGTTAGGATTTTCATGCATTAGTATTTGACAGATCACGCGGGATTTCAGACAAGGTGTCAAAGAGAAAGATGCTCAGTATGCTTTGACATTTCATAATGAATAGACTTACTAACGAGCAACGCTTGCAAATAATTGAATTATATTACAAAAATCAGTGTTCGGTTCGAAAAGTGTTTCGCGATTTACGTCCGATTTATGGTCTACATAATCGACCAAGTGAGCAAACAATTAATGCGATTGTGACCAAGTTTCGCACTCAGTTTACTTTATTGGACATTAAACCAACCACACGAATGCGTACAGTGCGTACAGAAGAGAATATTGCGTCTGTTTCTGAGAGTGTTGCTGAAGACCGTGAAATGTCGATTCGTCGCCGTTCGCAGCAATTGGGTTTGTGTTATTCGACGACATGGAAGATTTTACGCAAAGATCTTGGTGTAAAACCGTATAAAATACAGCTCCTGCAAGAACTGAAGCCGAACGATCTGCCACAACGTCGAATTTTCAGTGAATGGGCCCTAGAAAAGTTGGCAGAAAATCCGCTTTTTTATCGACAAATTTTGTTCAGCGATGAGGCTCATTTCTGGTTGAATGGCTACGTAAATAAGCAAAATTGCCGCATTTGGAGTGAAGAGCAACCAGAAGCCGTTCAAGAACTGCCCATGCATCCCGAAAAATGCACTGTTTGGTGTGGTTTGTACGCTGGTGGAATCATTGGACCGTATTTTTTCAAAGATGCTGTTGGACGCAACGTTACGGTGAATGGCGATCGCTATCGTTCGATGCTAACAAACTTTTTGTTGCCAAAAATGGAAGAACTGAACTTAGTTGACATGTGGTTTCAACAAGATGGCGCTACATGCCACACAGCTCGCGATTCTATGGCCATTTTGAGGGAAAACTTCGGAGAACAATTCATCTCAAGAAATGGCCCGGTAAGTTGGCCACCAAGATCATGCGATTTGACGCCTTTAGACTATTTTTTGTGGGGCTACGTCAAGTCTAAAGTCTACAGAAATAAGCCAGCAACTATTCCAGTTTTGGAAGACAACATTTCCGAAGAAATTCGGGCTATTCCGGCCGAAATGCTCGAAAAAGTTGCCCAAAATTGGACTTTCCGAATGGACCACCTAAGACGCAGCCGCGGTCAACATTTAAATGAAATTATCTTCAAAAAGTAAATGTCATGGACCAATCTAACGTTTCAAATAAAGAACCGATGAGATTTTGCAAATTTTATGCGTTTTTTTTTTAAAAAAAAAGTTCTCAAGCTCTTAAAAAATCACCCGTTATAACACAAATGGATTTAATCGAGTAAATCCAAATACCAGAACCAGCGTTGTAGAGAAGTTTTATTCAGAATGGACTAGTTCCAGAATTTAAAATTAATTTTACAATTTGTTTTAAAAAACATATATAAATCCGCCACGTTTTTTTCATTAAAGATCTCTAGGAGATGTGGGATGTTTCCACGTCGGTCCAAAGCGGTATCATAATCAAAATGGACAACACTTCCAGTAATTCCAATAAAATAACTAAAATTAAAAAAAAAAAACTACTAGCCAATCGTTTTTATCGTCTACGTTGATTCAATTTCTGTTCCTTAAGCAACAAGCAGTCTGGAACTTCTAAAGCTAGGTTAACTGTTTTGGGTTTTGTGAAGTTTTTTTGTTGTAATATAAATGACACATTGGGCGTTTTCAGGACACCCAACAGTTGGGAACATGTTGAGTAAAATCGCAGCCAACGTTATGAAAATGTTTAGCACTATGAAATTTACAAATCAAATTGGCGATGATTTCACTAATCATGATAGGGTACCTGAAAGCACCCATTGTTTCTTACAAACGTCTGCCATTTCCTCGTACACATTGATCTCTAATTGAGGAAAAGTGATGAATCCATCCCTAACCGATACGTTATAAAGGTGAAGAATTTGAGCAATTTTAGAACAGACATGATAAGTTTCGTCAAATATACTGCAGCAGAGAGATCCAGATATCTCGATTTAGTGTTCACTCTACTATAAATGAGTACAGCGTCCGCCAATTCAGAAGCATCCGTAAATCCGTGCAACTTTAGTTCTCCATCTGAACATAACCATATATTTCTTCGGGTACCTCAAAAATTTGAAAGTATATGCTAAACATTTTATTAACGTTGGCCGCGATTTAAGTCAACATGTTCCCAACTAGGCCAACAGTTGGGAACATATTAACATGCTGACTCGATTACAGCCAACATTATTACTGCGTCCAATTAAATTGAAAAAGTGGAAAAATTGTAAAAGGGTTTGTTCACTCACTGTATGTGGAGTTACGTGAATGAACTCTGGGACTATACAAAGAAACCTAATGTCAAATTATCTAGTCATTCCGAAGTAACGTCCTAAATGATAACCTTTATAGAGGCCCTAAAGATGAGTTTCAGATGAGTTTCGTCAGTGAATAAATACACGGTGATGCAAGATTGTGTGAAATAGTGATTTTGATAGAAATTTCTGAGGGAAGCTAATTATTAAGTGTGATGAGTCCTTACTTCAAGAAAACTTGTTCAGACGCTTTTCGAACGATCTTAATAAAATTTGACTAGAGGTGTTTTTGAGTGTCTTGGGAGATATTGAAATAAATCTCTATTTCGGGATAATTAATTTTGGAGGTCCTGTGAATGTGGGGTTTTGAACACAGATACTGCTTTATTTAGGAAAAAATGCTTAATCTTCTCTGAAGGATATGTGTCAATTTTTTAAATATTTTCGGTTCAAAAGAATCAGAAAAATTAGTAAAAAAAGGCTCTCCTGTAAGGCGGTCGTGCAGTAAATGCATCGTGTTGAATCGTCTATATGTTGTTGAAATTGGGGTTTCAGTATGAGTAGAACTAATCCATTTGTGATAAAGATAAAACATGATTTTTATGATGAAAACGGGAATCTAAGTTCTGGTTGGTGGTTCTGAAAAATTATATGGTTTAGAAAGCCGATTTATGCGTTTTTGCTCGATTGAAATGATGAAAGAGGGATGCCAATATGAATTCTGCAAACAGCCTTTTGGAATGCAACTAAGTAAATTTTCAACAGATTATGATGGAAATTGATAAAAAGACGATCGAAAAGGTATAAAATTATGTTTGAATGTGTACCAAACCAACAAATGATCGGAGTATTTTTTACGTTTTCACAAAAATAAAGATTAAACAAAAATGTTTGTTGAACGAAGTTGTAAAAAATTGAGCATGTTACGGGAGATTTCTAAAATTGACACTAAACCAACGTTTCTCTCGAAAACCGCTTAAGTGCTGTAAACGAATGAAATAAACAAGCATTTTATTTAAATATTATATTATACGTACTTAATACGTTCGAAGCTTGATACATAGATGGCACACGTAGTGAAAAATTCATATCCTTTTACGAAAGCACCAACCAAACGATACGTGTCCACATTTTTTGAAAATTCCACCTTTGTTTTCAGTTGTTTCAGTAAAGCTATTCTTTTATTTTCAAACAATGGAGAAAAATGGTTTTTATGTGTTGATAAAACACTGTTTTTGATTGGAAAAAACAACAATCAATCAAAACAATGACTTGATAAGAATTAGAGACTTTTCTCCATCGAAAGCAACCGTCAAACGTTGGTTTGCTGAGTTTAAATGTAACCGCACAAACACCGACGATGCTGAGCATCGATGATTCAAAAGAAAAAAGAACTCTTTCCCCAATGCAATGCACCGTGTCACAAGTCGCTGGCTACGATTGCAAAATTGCACGAGTTGTAGTTCCAATTGCTTCCCCATCCACCGTATTTTCTGAATCTGGGTTCCGCAGCGACTTCTTCCTGTTCGCAGACCTAACGATCGAATGTTGGAGAAACGTTCGAATGTATGAATCAGTCTTGAGGGAAACCATTTTAATCAGCTACACAGCCTAATATTTAGCATTATTTTCCTATAGTACATACAATGTGTAGATTTTGTAAAGAATAGGATGCTTATACTTTACAAATCATGATGACCTGCAAGTTGTTTAAACAAATTTAATCACATGGACTGAAAAATTATTCCTTCCTAGAAATATGTTTTGTTAATGAATTCAACATGCCTTAAACAAATAATATATATCAGTAAACGATTTAAATTTATACGTTAATGCAATTTTCCGTTTTGATTTCCCTGGCTCAAATATTTACATTTTTCCGAAATCATCGGTTAACAATTTCCTAAACAAATAAATTTTTAAATTACCCAAAAAGCACATTAAAATGAAAAGTTTACTGGACCAACAATTACAACTCAATTTTGTTTATTTTTTTTTTTTGTGTACCTGGTTCCATTTTATATTGTTGTGGATTTACACAAAACACAATTCTCTTGACAATTAAATCACTACGATATAGGGAAAATTTCAACCGAAGCCAATCTACCTTGAAGCAATATTAACCTTAAACAGCGAGAGACTAAGACAGCATACAGAAAGTTCGATGTGTATATGCTTTCAATTTACCTTGTGTGTACATACCTATGTAGTGTATATACCTTTACATTTCCCATGACAGGTACGAAAAACAAAACAATGCAAGAAGAAAAACATTTTCATTTTCTTAACTTTTATTTTTACATTTGTGATATATTTTTATTTATTTATTTATTATTTGGGATACACTATACCTAACCTAAAAAAAATTTTTGTTTTGTGCGTGTGTGTCGGAAATGAGACAATAAGAAATATTGAGACATTAATTGAAATTTATTTCCAACAGAAACGGAATAAATTTTGCAAGTAGAAATTTTTTGTGTGTATAACATAAAGAAGAAATATATGGGAGTTGGATATACTACGTAAGTATATTGGATCTCTTAAGCTCTATTTTAGTGTATAAAGCTTATACATATATCTTAAAAAGTGTAACCAACTCTAACTTTAAATTATGGAAATTAAACCTAATGATCTTTCACCGAATATACCGCATGGAAATCCGTCACTCCCCATAAAACAGTTTACCCCCTACTTTTAAAGTTTTATTTTTATCGTTATATCTAATGTTGTTTTAGGATATATGTTTATAACTAAAAATAACTAAATTATTAAAATAAATAATTATTTAACCACACAACAACAACCACATATTAAATTAATTTTTTTTTGTTGTGTCTATTATTTACAGAGAGATACAATTTGTGTTTCAAAATAAAAGCAATAAACTCATATATAACCGCACCAACTCTTAAATATATTTTATTTTGTATATAGCTTGGTTGTCTCATTGTATAAAATATCTAAATAAAATCAATATATCAACCTGTGTTGTTTATCTTTCTTATCAATTAAAATTAAATAAATATTTGGAAAATTGATAGCTTAAACATTGCAATAAAAATATATATATATATATTTCGAATATTTTTCTATACTTGTCGTCACATTTACCTTATATGTCTATACTTTGGAGATACAGTGGCCGAGTATAAAGCTGAATGCAATATCAACTGTAATACTAAATGAGGAAGTGGGTCTTTAAAGTAGTTTTAAATTTATCAAGAAAAACCAACCAATTCCAAATATAATTTATTGAGTCCTATTGTGGCTGAGCCACTCTAGTCGCCGTGAGTATCTAGGTTGCCGAAATTCTATCTTGCTAAGCTGATGCTCAATTTGACTGTGGTGAGTTGTTCGAATTAAGTATATGTAGCAGCTCAATTATTCGCAAAATAATTTGATTTTTCAAGTATCGATGAATACGACATATTAATATGCGACGTTCAACCATGCGATAGTGAATAAATTCGATATTTAATAAACCGACATTTAATAATTAACTTCCATAATCAACCGCGTACGAGTGCACGACACTCATCAATTGGCCACGTACACTGGCATTGGCGACTCAATTTTTTTGGTACATAACATAACGAAAAACAAAACATAACGAAAACAAAAAATCAAATACTCTCTTTTGCAAGCTGTCAAGTGAACAACACGTGTGCGAATAAATCTTTTCAAATCGCAAAATTAAATTAATAAAATATAATACGGGTGAAAATTTATAATATTATAAATTAGGTAATTATAAACTAATAATAAATATTGTTTATATCAAACGAACGTGAACGTGTATAAATTAAATTAAAACACAAACGTATTTGTACAGATGTAACAATTATCAATAATTAGGTCAAATCACAATTATAATTTGAAATATTTTGTATATAGTTTGCTATAATTGCTAGGTTCTTTGCATATTCATATTATGAGCAAGATAGGCATTAAAGGTTTGTTCATAGAGCGCTAAAATTCTCAAAATAAATCAGAGCCGAATAATATAACAACACGTTAGTTTTGTTTTCACGTTTACATTTATTTAGAAACCATGGTCCCCATCCGTGGTAAGGACACTATTCTCTAGATAAACATTGGTCCGTTGAGTACAAAATAAAGAACAACTAGAAGAATATTTGGCTGATAAAATAAAGTAATTCAACTGGATATTTGAACAACAACTAGAAAATACATTCGTAGCGTTACTGATTAAATTAAAAAATATAGAGGATGATGATGGAGCTACATGAAATAATCTGCATGGAAGATTCCGAAGAACTGGAAGTTAACTTAAAATACTCCGTAGAACAACAATACCAAAGCTTAAACAACGAATAAGAAGAAGAACGGTACAAAGTGAAGCCTTTTGAGGTTCGACTACTACGAGTTAAACTCTCATATTTTCATGAAGATTACACGAAATTCGTGTTTTTGCTGACACTTTCAAACAACTAGTTCATAACAACAATCAGCTGAAGTGGTAATGTGAAATTGTAAAGCCAAAGCCGCAGCTAGATTGCTTCAAATGGAAATACGATTCAAGTAAATACGAAGACTTGAAGAGTCAATATCATAATTTAATAAACGAGTATCTCCAGCTTAAACACATGGAACTGATCTAAGAAAATTTAATAGTAGATGCTTCTCGTGTTCACTACATGCTACATCATTCCGTAATGAAAGAAGGCAGCACCACAACCAAGTTGAGAGTATAGTTTTTGATGCTTCCTGCAAAACAGCAACAGGCACGTCCCTAACCGAAATAATGTAAGTGTGAACAATTTTACAAAACAACGTGACAAGATCAGATCCAAATAAACCAATGAGAAGTTATAGAATAAAAACTGTCACATACACGAGTATGATACGACGCATACAATTGGTTAAGATCGAAGCAAAGATCGTGTAGACAGATTTATATTTAGATCACCTTTTATCTGGAGTACTTCTTACAATATTTGCCGTAGGCACTAGGCGAAACACACTTACACTTAACAAACACATTTTGTTAAACACTTGTTTTTTGTTTCGCAAAATTAGATTTTTGAATATTTTAATTAAAATATTTGTTCAAAAAGTTTAAAAAATCACTTGATCGGTTTCGATTTGTTAGGTCATCATCAGGAGTATCTACTGACTTGTAAAAGTAAAATTTTTTGTTATATATTGTAGAAAAAAGTAAAAAATAAATAAAAGAAGGAGGGACAAAAAATAGGCAATAAAAATTAATCTACTGATCGCCCCAACCAACTACTTTAGTCATACGGAAAAATTAATAAAAAAGGAGGAGGAGGATAACAGGTAGGCGATTAGTTATCGGCTGAGTAACAAAATTCAAGGTATATTGAAGTACATTTAATTACCCGACGTATATTAGTAAAATATTCCTGACCTAACAAGTCGAAATCGATCAAGCGTGTTTAATAAAATTGTTTATTATCTGGGGTGTATTGGCAGAAGCAATAATCGTGCAAAAAGAATTATTGAACCTCCTTTCCAGTGGAGGTTTTAATCTCAGAAAATGGCTAAGCAATGAAAAGGTAATTTTAGAATAACTAACAGAAAACCTGAAAGAAATGAGACCACACAAGATACAATTTAATGACACAGTCAAAACACTAGCGCTACTCTGGAACTTCACAACAGGTACGTTTCAATTTAAAGTTTCCATGCTAGATACAAACACAACAGCATTTACAGGAAAAATTTTATCAGAAGCGTCTATGCTCTTCGAGCCTTTAGGGTGGTTAGCACCAGTAGTGATCCAGAAAAAAAATTCTTCTTCAAGATTTATGGGCTTCTGATGTAGGATGGGACGACAACAATGGCGCAAAAATTGAACTATATGATTCCTGTGATGCCTCTAATCAAGCATATGCCGCCGTGATATACAGCAAGATAAACAATGAAGTATCATAAATTACTGCCAAAACAAAGGTTGCACCTTGAAACCATACCATTTCACTGCCAAGATTAAAACTGAATGCCGCTTTGCTTTTTTCAAAACTATAGTAAAAAATGTGGTACAGGCTTTGGATGTCAACCACAACTTCTTAACATTTATCTGGAGTTATTCGACAGCAGTTTTAATCCTAGCCAATGGTATCACGTGTTTTCAAATGACAATTCAGTGGAGTGCGCATCACGAGGATTAAACCCTATATGCATTTATTTAACCTCATGATTTGCTGGAATGACCACAGTGGCTGAAAAACTCAAAATACCTAACAACAAACATTGATGCTCATAGCACTGAAAAAAGCAGGCAGCATGGAACGCAAGTCAATAAGCACATTTACAACAACAGTGGAAAAAGCAGCGATTGAATTTAATCGATTCTCGTCGCTATAGCAACTCATTTTTAGTATTGCATACTGTCTACGCTTTGTATCGAATACAATGACTAAAACTAAAAATACATGCCAGCTCAACCCAGAGGAACTCAAGACAGCACTAAAAGTAATAATCAAAATCGCGCAGAAAGAAGCCTTTGAAATAGAACTAAGGAAATTAAGTCACACCAAAATTTACCAAAGGGCAGTGAATGGTGGAAACGATCTACTACGAGTAGGCGGAAAACTAACCAATTCTAACCTCTCGTTTGACTAAAAACATCCAGTAATAATGTCCAAAGACTACAAAGCTATATTGCTATATTGCAATTCGTAACGATAATGATAATGAGGACGAAGCGTTTGACGTCCCGTCGAATTCGAATAATAAAATGATTCCTTGTCTGGGTTTGGTGCTGCTGTTGTTTCAATTAAAGACAGATATTTTTCAATTTAAATTGTTTCCCCAAATTCTATAGCGGTTTTAATTTATTTTTTCTTTATGTGTCGTTATTTAGACTGCTAACGCATACATAAGTGTATAATCTCTTTCTCTCACTCTCTCTGGCACTATATCCCATCAAGGGATTTGGCCACCTCAAATGAGGTTTCATAAATTATATTTTCATTTCGGATAATGAGTTATTAATTCATTGATCCTAAAGCAGCCGTGAAATTTTTTCCTTGTCACCACCGGCAATCGAGCCCGGGACCTCCGGTCGCTGGAGCATGCTGACTACTTTGCCACCGGGCAACATCTTCTAAAAGTAGTAGGAACTCGTAAGTTAACCTTCAAGGATCTTGCAACGCTTCTAGCTCAAATAGAAACATGTTTGAACTCCAAGCCATTAGTTCTTCTTTTAAATGACTCAGATCAAGACCAGCCTCACATTGAGGGTATCAAGACTATGTCACAAGATGGAATTTGCTGACCAAACTCAGTCAAAACTTTTGGAAAACTAACATCGAATTACATCCGTGACAAGATGAACTAATCAGGCTAGTTACAGAAAAAATAACACATTGAAAAAGAATCTCACCAAAGTATGTCGCCTTACCTTATCTAACGAGTTTGAAGACAACAATAGCACAAAATACAACAACAACCATGCAAGACGTTAATACACAGTCCACAAAGAACAACCAACAATTGAGACAGTAGCCCCAAAGATGGGTGAATGCATTATAAATTTGTATATAAAGAGCTAAAATTCTCGTGCGCATCTTATTGAGTACGGCGGAAACCGAATCACGTTTTCATGAAATGGTAAATATTGATCATAATCCCAGCCACTTTTCTTTAACAAGAAAATCAGAAACTTTTGAATGCTTTCATTTCTTTTATTGTGCACTCGTCCATTTTTTAACAAATCAAAATTGGCCTCTAATATTAAAGCTAAGCGGACTTTGCCAAAGCAAGCTATTGTAACAAATTTTTTTTTGATCAGTAAAACAATAGGCCTTGAATATCAACTCCTTTGTTTAAATGTTGAAAAAACAAAAATTAAACATTTTCATTAGAGAAATGGTCAAGTGTTGTATCAGTGTTGTGAATCAAAAATTCTAAATAATTTAAGAAAATTAATATCATGATGGTATATTTCTCAGATGAGGACTCATATCAATTTTGTTTATGGATTTTGCGATGGTAATACATCACGAACTCGCAATGAATATCAACGCAGGTCTCCAACGCATGAACAACAAATGAAGACTGCGAGACTGCACTAAATCATTTGGAAGTCGACGCAGAAATAATTAGTAATGTAACAGCAAATCCATCTATTAGCGAACGGAGGTTCCCTTTACAATTGAACGTCTCTCGCTACCGAATTCATCAATTATTGTACAAGGAGAATCTTCATTGCCATAACAGATTTTCACAATCTATCGTTATTTACAATTTTTATAAAATGATCTGCTACTCCTCCTTGATGGTGTTCCTCTTTTGAGTAGATGCTTGCACACATAACAATATGATCCCCCGATCTAACTGGATTAGAGTTTTATGTATGGGGAACGATAAAGGCGCTTGCGTGTTGAAACAAAATTGAAACAAAAGAAGAACATCGAATACACACAATAGCTCAACAGATAAGGACAAAATTACAGATAGAATAAATAAATAGAATAAACGGTATACGCGAAAAACTATTGCACGAGGGTACAAATAATGTATCGGAGTATTGTAGAATGAACTGAATTTTATAAAAAAAAATAATACAATTACCAGACAAATAAGACTAAGTTGGTTGCCTTCCGATAAATATTTTAGAAGTTACAGTTTAATGTTTGTGTATACTTTTTTCTGAACCAAATTTTTTTCTGAAACACCCTGTATCTCAAAGGATATCAAAAATTGGCCCCCTACTTTCCATACAATTTTTTCACAGAATGAACCAGCCCGGATACAATGTACATGCAATAGGTGAACAGCTTTTAGATCTAAGGTTGCTAACGGAACTCAATTCCCGATTTATTTAAAAAGTGTGTGAAAATTACTCATTCCAATTTATGTGTAAACATATCATTTTTAAAAATAACAGTTTAGATAAAATGAGTTTTTAAAAATAGCAGTTGCTCTGTAATATTTTTCCAAAACAGTGACTTAGATGAAATTTATACTTTAAAGAAGACATCAGTATTACAGTTGATTTTCTGAACGAGCAAATCCCGTCTAAACCCAAATTACTGTTAAACACTTTATTAACATACAAAAGAATTTTTTTGTTATCCAATTGCTATAGTGATTCAAGTATATAAATATAATTTCCGCGAATTTCCCGTTACATTTAAAATCCCCCCGTATTTATTCATATACAAATACATATGTATATAATCCCAATATATAATGTAGGAGTAAAACGTGAATTTTACCAGGAGGGATTTCAACAGGATCAAAGAAACTTTATTATTTTTTTTTTTGGTATATTATTTTGAACGTTCCATAAATGAAAGAACTTATCGCGTTATCAATTTTCCAGAAATAAAAAAAAAATTAAATAAAAACAAAACAGTATATAAATTATAAATTAATTAATGATACCACAGGAACAATCATTGATTTCTTATTATATTCTCATTCAATACTCGTGTACATACATATTCCTTTTAACTGTTAACTTTTAAGCTTTCTGAATATATATTTGATTTTGTTTCTTGGGAAATGTACGAGCTGCGTTATATACCGTTATTTCTTAATATAAACAGCGTTCACCTTTAGGCAATTTTCTCGTTTCATTTTATATGTTTGTCAGAATCACAATCTTCTCTTTATACAAAAATAGTACGTCTTTTATAACGAGATGAGAAAATCATATAAAAAAAAAAAAACTTAATGAGGAAAATTATATCGAAATTTAGAACAACAACACGAAGAACCGCAATGTTAGAACTTTTTTTTTTGTTTTTATTTACACTAGACACAAAAATATACCGTTCTAATAAAACTAAAAATACACTTTTATAATAAAATGGGAAAGCCGACGAAAAACACTGTGTGTGTGGCAAAACAAAACCAACAACAAAGTGGAAAACTAATTTTCTTAATTAAAATTAATCACTCAAAAAATAAATAAGTATATACGACGAGGAATGGAAAAAGCTTATTCTTATGTGTAGCACAAACATTTTCCTGCCACCGTTTCTCATTATTTTGTTTGTTGTTGTTTTAAGAATAAGACGGTAATGCAATTGGCAGAGGGAGGAGGAGAAGCACGGTTCGTGTGTATGCGACAAGAACAAATTCAACTATCAAACAGTGCATTTATCAAATAGCAACAAAGACAACACAAAAAAAGTTTTGTTTTATTTTTTTAATTTACCGAAAAGCTTAATGAAAAACAACACAACATAAAAACAAAAAAATCTTAAACAAATACGAAAGAAAGTTAAAAATTTTTTACAAAGTAGTTTTTCTTAAGAGAAATAAAAAAAAATATTTTCCAACTTTTTATGAGTGTTGTTTGTTTGTTTGTTTTGTAAGTGTGTGTGTGTCTTTGTATCTCAAATAATTTTTAATGTGAGAATGTAATTTATCGTCTACGTATGATTTTTTATTGTTGTCGAAACTAATCTTGGTATATATAATTTACCGAGTGAGACAATCACACAAAAAACTTAAGAAAAGTGTGTATCGAGTTTCAGAGATGATTTAATATTTGTGATACTGGTTGTCTAAATCTGTTTCGAAATATAATGATACGATTCTGGTGGCATCGTATAAAATAGCTTTAAACTATTAAATTTAGTAGTTTGCTTCACTTATTCCGATGAGTTTTCTATGGGAATTCATATACGGGATGGCTTGTAGAAGATTCATGAGATGCTGTTTTCCCGATTAGTTTCTTCAGTTAAAATTTTCTCTTCAAAAAATTAGTGACCTAGAAGTCATCTTATACCATTACCCGGGCAATATAATTAAACACTTTCAGTTTTTAAAATGAAAATTAAAAATCTTTCGGCCTCGACAGCCCCTCTTACGATAATGGAAATAAACAATAAATTAATAAATAGAGTGGGACGATTATATATGCGAAACCGGTACAAGTGTACGAGTATAGGAGAGGTATTTTTTCTTCTCATCTTGGTTTGTTTGGCTGATGCAAAAAAGAAGTTAATCGCCAGATGAGTATTTTAGCATCAAGGCGACTCTATGTTAACTTGTGTCAAATTTTTCAAAATAAATTTTACTGAGAGTATTGAAAGAGAGTATAAAACCAGCCAACCAGAACACTTGATTTTACAAACAAATTTACACTTCAAATTTTATGTGTTCCCCTACGAAATAAGAAAAATGTGTATCTCGCATCAAATTTTGCAGAGGTTTCACTTTCAAAAATGTGGACTGCAAGGAATCCTTTAAATTCCTTCGATTTTTTTTACTAACATAGAGAAATAAAAAACATTAATAGAACATAGGCGGCCAAAAACGAAGACTGCCTAATTTTATTTTTAATCACAGTGAGTACCGCAACCGTAACGGACAATCATTTGGTAGCTCGAACCATCGTGATAGGTAAATCAAGAATGTTATAATTCATTTCATCAAAGGCTGCCAGTAGTGATCTAACAGTTAAATATAACAGTAAATCGTGTACACCGCTACACGGGGGTCTATACGCAAATCAAGGACACCGCAACACATACAGGCTAACGAGACAGCAGTTATAAGTTTCTTTTTATTAGTAAATTTAAAAATGGAAATTTTCATTAAATTATTTCAAATAAAAACATTTGTAAATAATTGATTACCCAACTACCGATATTCTAATATATAATATATTGCCCGAGAGGTTAGTTGGTACCCCGGGCGAATATCGAAATACGATCTAGTTCGGCGTACTAGGGGCTATTATGATTTTTGTTCGATTTCGTAAAATCTGATATCGTAAAATTCTATCTACCACGAATATTCCTATTTTGAAACTTTTATTTTGGTCGTAAAATTTAAGACCATGAAGTTTGTTATTTTGTGTTATTTTAGACGAAATTCCTACCATCAACAGGTTTTCCAGTTGAACCGACTGATTTTAATTGGTTTGTGATTTCACACACATTTTTTCCATAAAAGGAATCAAACTATCAAAATGGCGACCAAAACACAATAAAATAAGTTTCAAAAAAATTGTAATAATTATTATTAAACTAGTCAATTTTTACAAAATAATTGAATAACTTATATTTTAAAAAGTAATTGAAGTATTTTATTTTAATAAAAAAATAATACGTATACTCTATTGTTTTCGTAAATACGATATTCGTCACCATTTGAGTTTCGTAAAATTCGATTTCGATTTTTTTTTTGGTTCATATTAAGACGGATTTTACGATTTTCGAATTTTATGGAAGGAAAAAAAAAATGGTATTACGAATTTTCACGGCGGATCGAATTTTACGAAATCGAAAAAATTTCATAACAGGCCCTTTGATGTAGCATCTTGTGTCTCCTCGGATGTTACGATATCGAATAATTGGGTCGCCTGTCTTTTTTGGTGGGTGTTTTCTTTTGATATGTATTTGATTCAATTTCTTCTTGTTTGTTTTCATTTTCTTTTGTGGAGTTCATTTATAGGAGGAATCATTAAAAGTATTACGTTTTGGGGAGTGGTTGTCGGGTTCAATTATAAAATTGAAAAATATGTGCAAAGTATTAAAGGTTGGCTCTCAAATCGCAAAGCAAGTTCTCCAAGAATTTCGAAATACTATCAGGAGGAATTTGTCAAAAAACCCAATAGCCCAAATTCTAATCAACCTTTCATTAGAATATGTTACTCTATATCTCAACATAACATTGGGTGGAGCCATCGCGTCTTTCATAAAAGTCCTGCTCTCGTTGGAAACAACAATCTCAACGAACTGAAAACCAAATACAAGGCTACAGTAAGAAGGAAAACAAGTGGATATTTTTTGCAGGGGTCGCACAATACAAAAAGGTGAGCTAAGTTTAAATACCTGGGATCGATGGTAAAGGTACAAAACTTAGCAGACATAACGTCGCCTTTTGGTAGCGAATCTTGGCCACTAACAACCCGGTACCGTGTGCAAATTAGTTTGTATGCTGATATGTGATCTGAACGACATCGATATAATCAGAACAATCAAAACATCAAGGAAATCTTAGGCTTCCAAAATCAGGCGCGTTTTAAGGCTTCATTACATGTATAAAATAGTAGCCATGGACATTTGTTGCCTCCTTGTCAGAACTATTCGCAATTTCTAACAAAGTACCTGGCATCTGGTGAACAAAACGTGAATGCAGTTTCCTATGAAGCAAGGGGGATCAAACCTGTCAAAACAATAGAATCCAACGCTATCTAAATTCCATGAAAATTGCGAATGATCACCGTGATTGTTTCACTATTTTGGAATATAAGCGATCAATATCGAATGTATAAGCTTGCCAGTGGCGTTACAACCCCCACATAAATGCAAAATTTACAAGAATTGTTGACCTGATGAGATCTATAACTGAATGTCTGAACAAGGTACCATGTTATTTGCTGGGGATTTTCAATGCTAAATATTTTGAGAGGTGGTTATCGATCTAGTTTTAGAATGTGCAAACATGGCCCAGTTGGCGAATAAATCGAATTAAAAATTATTTAATTTTTTGAGGTTTGAGAAGCGTCGTGAAAGGAATATTTTTTATTACAATTTCATCATCGTGTGAAAAGGAAAATTCTGAAGACAACGATAAACGAGTATTCTGTATTTTGCGATTTTTTATTTACGGGGTTCGGCGCTCGAAGAGTTACCAGCTTCATGCTGCTGTAGCAACCAAACGACTAATGACGGCGCGCTCATTTTTTGATTGACAAGCGTCAGTATGTTATGTTGTTTACAAGCCTTCGGAAGCATATCGTTTTACGTTGCAGTTAAAAAAAGTTATCGAAATGGAATTCAAGCGCAACAGTGTTATTGCTTGAAACAATATGGTACGTGATAACAGAATTATTTTAAGACAAGGACATGCAAAAATTAGCCATTGTTGCAAATAATAAATTGTAATTTGGCAGCTTCAAGGTGAGCGACGCTCAAAACTATGTATGAGCCAACATCGTGCATGAGAATCAACGAGTGCAGATAACCAAACTATGAAAAATTTACATGCGCGATTGATGGTATAGGCCAAACTTAATTATTCGAAGAAGAATTCCAATTCAAAAATGGGTGATTCATCAGAACAG
This sequence comes from Nephrotoma flavescens, assembly GCA_932526605.1. Lineage (NCBI taxonomy): Eukaryota > Metazoa > Arthropoda > Insecta > Diptera > Tipulidae > Nephrotoma > Nephrotoma flavescens. The sequence goes on along the minus strand of OW052222.1, from coordinate 253,043,761 downwards.
ACCAACAAAGGAAAAGCCAAGGACGGTAGCAGCAAGCCAAAAGCCAATTGTTTTCATTGTGGCGAGGGTGGTCATTAAAAACACGACAGTACACAAGACAAGAATACTTGGATGTTGGAATCTGGAGCTATAGTGATAATATGTATCATCTGCGCGAATGGTTCGAAAACTTTGTGGAGACATCGTCACACATAACGGTGTTGGATGGTGAGACATGGACTCGAATATGTTAGATGCATGGTGGATATGTTGTATGTACCGAAATCTTATACAACAGGAAATTCGATACGACAGGATGTTTCAAATGCTATTCAAAGTTGAGGAATCATCGGAAGTGGATGAGCCCTTCATAATTATGGCCATCAAGAAAATTTCCCTTCGAAATAAACTTCGTGAAAAAAAGTAGTGAGATTAGAGAGAGTGTGACAAAAATTTTCAAGCAAGGCTGTTAAATAACGTTTTTTCAGATTTTCGCTAATACAGTGCCTGAAAAATCCCCGAATGAATTATTGCGTGGTAAAAAAGCGAATTCTATCATTTGCAGATCTTTGAGTCAGACGTGTTTATGTATATACATTCAAAAGGAAAAACGACAAAAACTGGATCCAAGGGCAGTGTGTGTGTGTTCGTCGCATATGAAAATCATTCAAAATCGAATCGAGTGTGGAATCGGGAGACGAACAAAATTGTGGCAGCTCGTGACATGATTTTTCTTCTGGTACAATCAATCGCTGCACTGGACATTAGTGACATTAATAAGGAGGCCGACAAAAACACTAGTGCGACATAAATCATCAGAAGTGAACGATGCTGCGACAACGACGGCGCAACCAATCGAACGTGGTGCAATATGTGATCTGGATAAGAAGAATATCATTAAACGATATTTGCGCGATCGAAAAGATTACAGTGGTACAGTGAATAACGTATTATGCATCGACAGAACACGTTGTAGGTAATTGGATCGGATATTTACAATCAGTGGGAGTAAGCAGTGAACGAAAAGTACGATTAGCTCGATAAAAATCGGACGTAGAATTTGGCAGATCCATCAAAACATCAAAAAGTGATTGATAATATTATTGAGCCTACGAACTAAAACCAACTCCTAATTGAAGCACTGATCAATACAAAGCACAATTGATAGTGGAAGGAGGGGAGGCGGGTAGGGGGTTCGCATGATCATACTTGCGATTTATGTCGATGACGGTTTGAATACAACGAAGAACGAGGAAGCAATTTTTCTGCTCCTTGCACAGGTAATACAAAATGGATCGATTCAAGTGAATCAGTAGGCGAATGCGCAAAAGGTACTCAACCGTTTTAGCATGGCGGAATGCAATGCAGTGGCAAATCCATCGGACAGTACACAGAAACTTGGCAATTTTGAACGGGATGGATAAATAAATGTTCCGTATAATGAGGTGATTGGTATCCTAATGTATTTGGCCGTGGCAATGCGACCAGGCATCAGTTTTGAAGTTGCCAATGCAATTCGACATTCATAGAAATCACCGGCAGCACATTTGAATGCAAACCATGAATAGGAGACATCGAAACTAGGCGGTCAGAGAGATATAATAATTACTTACTTAACGATTTTTTTTCTAGAACCAAGTTCCAGAATTAATAAGAATAATTGCTGAGGTTACGGTTAGATCTCTAACGTGAAGGAATAAGAATATTTAAGTAGCAAACGAGCAATACGGTTCTACAATAGCACACACATCTAATTAAAAGATCGCAATAAATCCTTAAATAAATTCGAGTGTGAGGATTCAGTTTTAATGATTTTCTTGAAACGTTTTCAATAATAGCAATATAAAACTCGTAGAATCCAATATGACAGATTTACAAAAATTTTTTGACATGAACATGGTCAAGATTATTAATATTAAGAATGTATTAATTAAAATTGCGAATGCAAAATGCTAGTTTAGTGTGGGACTCATCAAAATTAATTCAATTTGCATTGAAATTCGCTCGTAAAGTTGCTGTAACAATGGTGGAGTACGTAAAGGTGTCGAAAGTGCTTTCAAACTCGACAATATTTTCTGTTTCTCAGAATTTCAGTAATTTTAATTTCTTGCCAAAGTCACCTGTCATAAAAATGAATTAATAAGTTATTTGCTTTGCTCGCCATCTCTTATCAAACAGACTTATTTATCGATATAGAAGATTTCTGTCAAACATGAGAGCCAAATAAATTATTTAAAATATACAAAAGGAAGTTTTCTAAAAAATATCGAACCATTCTTGCTAGTCACGGAAGACGATGGTAGCTGGCAGTACAGTAGTTTTAACGATAAATTTTTAAATAAAATTACGAAATATTCGTAATAAGTATAAACAAATATTTTTCTTTGAAAATGTTTGTCCTGCCATCTATCAATATCTTCCGAAATTTAGTTTTATTGCAATTTCAACATCAATAATGTTAGTTCGTGAGTTTACTACAGAAAGTTGTACCAATCACCATTATAAAATATAAGGATGTTTAAATATAGTGAATATCTTATTAAAAATGTGCAACTGGGATTATAAAATATTTAGTATGTGAGTGAGATGAAACATAGAGAGATTTTAAAATTTCATCAGGACAATGAGAAAGAATCTATTTGTGTTAAGAACAATTTTCACATCACATTATTCCAACCAATTTTACGGCAGTATTGAGAACTACTACCTTGTTTTCTCAATGTCAGCGAGTTAGGATGCGGACATTTGCAGAATGGAACTTGTCAGATTAGCGAATAGATTGTTGCTACACATCCAAGATATTGATGTCGATGTTAATTTTCCGACGAATCTCGTAAAAATTTGTGTCCGACACGTGGACGCGTGTATTTATAAAACATCATTCAAAAAATCCTTTCGGATTTATATGATTTTGCCATTCCTAGACGAGACGAGACTTATTACAAAAACTGAAATACTTCGAATAGTCCATTACCAATAATCTGCGGTAAAGGTAGGGTATACTTGTTTTTTTTTCATACCACGTCAATCCGCCTCCAAATGTCATTATCATTAAGTATTGTACATGTTGTACTTGAAATTTTCACACGAAAAAATAAACTGTAATAAACGTTTATTGATTTTCGCAGCTTCTCGCCTTTCACCTCAAGCACCCTAATTAAAACCAAAGACAATTATCCAGGCGATTCTGTTTCACCGAAAAAATATTTCTAATTTCAACAATTACTTTAATAATTTCAAATTAATCAAATTTCTTTTTTCACGAGACAAAACCAAAGAATATTCAACAGTAATTAGTCAACAGAATATAAAACGAACTTTGTCGCACCCCCTAACCAAGGGGCAACCGAACCTAAATGAACATAAAAAGAAAACACAGTACGGGATAAAGGCGAATATCTACTTCATTTGACATTTTACTTAATGTCTTTCTATATTAAAGCCAAAAATGTGTACCAAACCAACAACAAATAATTTACAAGAAGCTAAAATTTCCGGTCCATTTTTTTATTACATTTTTTTTTTTATTATTTCTTTCGTATCCTCCTATCCTTTTTAGAAGTTTATTTTATTTTATTACAACTTCCTTGTCTCAATTTAATCACATTAAGACTATTATTAGAAAATAGGGATAATTTGTTATCCCTTTTTTATTTTATTTTATTAAAAAATAGGATTTTGTTCCGAAAAACAATTTTAAACTATTCTCGTCGGATATACATCCTTGCACGAGGACGAGACATTTAAGAGACTTAGAACATTTTAAAAGCTCTAATATCTAGACATATACTCTGTATAGTATGTGTGAGGGTAATAAAATCGTATAATGAATCCTTACATGATTATGATTAAAAAAAAAGCAAAAAATAATAAAAGTTTTGCCATCTTATGATTATTGAATAACAAATAAGTTTTTGTTCTGTGCGCTGAGAGACAGCACAGCAGCACAGACGAGACAAATTTTATGCGAACACCTTTTTTTTGTGTTGTGTGAACTTACATAAGTATGAAAAAATACCTGAAAACGTTTTAAGTTTTCCCAAACTTTTCATTTATTATTATATTTTATTGTTGTTGTTGTTGATGATGATGATGATGCTGATGGTGTTGGTTAAAAAACACAAATTGTATTTAATTTTTGTGAAATGCTTTGCAACGATATGGTTTGTATACGAGTATATACAATGACGATGAAAATTTCACTATATGTGGTTAAGGGGTTGCAGATTACGAATACGAACTTCTATACTCTGTACCATATACAGATGTATAAAATAAAAAAATTAATAAACGTTGCTTTGGTTTTTTGTCATTTTTTTCTGGTCGCACAAATGAAAATGATTTGTATTTTCTGTGTGTTTTTATCTGTGTGCGGGGAAAACCCACACACACACACTGACTTTTATTGTTGTTTGTCTGGAAAATAACATTTAATGAATGAGTTGAAACCAAAAACTAAGGGTTGAATGGATTCGAAAAGATTAAAATCACGGCTTGTGGCAAAAACAATTATGTTGTGTGTTTGTTTCTTTTATATTTATATACGAACTGTGTTGCGAGTGCAGAAAGGTTAACGTTTTGATTTATTGAGGAGCTTTTTGATTTTTATATTTTTAGTTATTTTGCACATCTCGATGTATCAATCAATTTGGTTGGTGCAAAACGTGTTTGTATCCTAATTATTGGAAAACTTTTACTACATTCGTATACTGTAAGCTTCTATCGAGTGTCTACTCGTTTTACAATTCAAACTAATTGCTAGCAGGATAATATCGTAATAATGAAAAGTTTTAAATTAGTTTCTTAAATATAGTTTTATTTAACCGTAATTGTACCATTAAAGCATTGTTTTTGATAAAGTTTGTGCCGTGCTAGAGAAATGATTCCAATTAGGAACTTGTTCGGTTTTTGTTTCGATATACAAAACTTAATCAAAAGTTGGTTAGTATACGATGATTGAAATCTATAACAAATTAGTTTTTAACTTTTATTGATGCGTAATGGCTATTTATAAAATTTATAACTTTTGAAAAGTTTTCATAGCACTTAAAAATTGATTTGGGATTTCCAGCTAAGAAATGAAAAGCAAAATTCGTAAACTCAAGGGTAGTTTCAATTCGTCAAAAAGAAACTTGAAAGTTCAGAATGGTTTGATCAAAATCATACCGTTTTTATCAAATTTCGTTAGATAATCGCCAGGACAGGATTGGTCACCTGCACATTTTGGCGTTTGGTCATCAATGGGTCAGTTTTTATTGCGAAAAAAACCAAATCAAAATTGTATTTTTTCCATAAAATCAGGTTCGTCCCTTTTTTGGGAATTTCATTTTACAATATTAATAAAAAATTAAATTGGAATTTACCCCTCATGTGAGTGAAGGAAAAATATCTTAATTTAAGTGATTAGTTATCTATACATGCATTTTGTATGGAAACTTATTTTTTCCACGTTCGTCCAAGTTATAACATTTCTGAATTTTAAATATGATCGTAATCTACCAATTGAACTAAAAGTTCTCATAAAATTTAAAGTTATATTGGAAGTAAAACATACAAAAATAGACGCCTAAAAGCAAAGGGTATACCCGGGTCCACCCACGTCACTCACATTAGGGATACCATTTAGATAAAAATATTTATTTTTTCAGAGAATTGTATCTTAAGTGGAAGACATAAGATATAATCGATTCAATTTTTTGGTTCTTCATAATTCGTTGAGGATTTTGTAAAATAAAGTTCCCAAATGAGCGACGAACCAGATTTTATTGAATTACTACAATTTTGATTTTATTTTTTCGCAATAAAAACTGACCCATTGATGACCAAACGCCAAAATGTGCAGTTGATCAATCCTGACCTAACGATGACCTAACGAAAATTGATAAAAAACGGTATGATTTTCTAGCAATGAGGTGCTACCCGGGAATTTTTTTGTTTTTGCATTTTGCATTTTGCATTATTTATTTACCGTTTAATCGTAAGTGACCAAACAATAAAAACTAGTGACCAATCCTGACCAAACAAAGACCAAACGAATTCAATCATCACTTTTGTCAAAACCTTTAGATGGGGTGCTAGAAAGGTAGAGCTATATGCTATTGTATACCACATATGATTTTGGTATTTTTTTTTATAAAAACATAAATTTGTTTTGTTGGATCCTCAAAAACCTAGTGCCAAATAAACCCCCCACTTGCTGAAAAAGCTACCGAACCAAGACGTGTTAGTCGCAAGGTGATCCGTAAAAAATTCTTGGATATATAGAGTTATGTGGAGCTCCATCAGTAAGCCTCACATAAATGATAAAAAGTATTTTGTATGTGATACGAGTCCTATGTTTTCGAAATGAAATAAAAGAGAAATGGGTCAACGGATTTCTAATTCGCTAAGTTGAGATGATATGTTGATCGTTTGTACATACCCAAAAAGCATTAAGTGTAATTTTTGCAGGTGTGTTCAATTTTTGATTAGACTAAATATTTCGGTTGTGTCTGTGCATCGGAACACACTGATTATTTATCCTCTTTTCGCATTTACAACAGCAATACGTTTCCCCGGTTCTCTCATCACTGATTGTCTGATCTGTTCTAATTTAATTCAATGGCCCAAGCTATTCGAACGTGAATTAGTTGAACAATCCAGGGTGGGTATTCTTGAAATTTTCGGAAATTTCCGTGTGCAGAAGGAATATAATTTGCTTTAAATTTCTTTATATTATTCGAATTTTTTGCCGGCTTCTTTAATCGTTTTTTCAAATTTGTTTGCTAGTTTTCTATCATATATTGCCATATTAAAGGGATAATTCCGCATCGAGTTATCCAGTTGAAATTTCGACTGGATAATTCAATGCGGAATTATCCCTTTAGTAGGGAAATAAATAATAGAAAACTAGCAAACAAATTTGAAAAGGCGATTAAAGAAACCGGCGAAAAATTCCAATAATATAAAGAATTTTAAATCAAATTATATTACCGAATGCGGTAACCGATCCCACCGATTTCACGAATAAGGGCCCAGCCCAGGTAGACAAAATCGAGCTCAGTCATTCCACCACAATCGAACTGTAATCGGACTGTATTAAATGAAAATGCGTTTAAGTCATTTCCAAATGTTTTAAAATTGGTAATATTACCTCGGTTTGTGAACAGTGATCAGTCAAGTCGATTTCAAAAGGATGGTGATCGAAGTCTATCCAATAACAACGTCTATTCGGTGGATGTCATCGAAAGTTTTGAAAATTATCGCGGCGAACTGTTCAAAATTTTGAAAACTTGTTCAACAAACCAGTCGGAGGTGAAAGTTCGAGCCGAAAGGAAGTCTTCCTTTGAAGAAATCAGATCGGATGATAATGTGGTCGAGTCTGAACAGGAACCATTAGTGTTATCTGAAGTTTTAAGTTTCAACATTTCGGATCAACATTTACCATGATTGGTAAAAATGGTTATTGTTAATTAACCCAGCCGAGAGTGCCTATGGAGATATTCGGGTATATCAGCGGAATAATCGTATATTCCAGAACGTTAATGTGAAATTTTTGAACAAATATTTTGAGAATTTTGGTCTTCAAATTCAGCGTTTGGAGTGAATAAAGTGTATTTGTTGCTATTTCGTCCGATTGGGAAACCAAAGTCTCTGATCTGTGTAAAAAATTCGAGCATTTTCGAATCTAGATTGGGTGACTGTAATCAATTCAAAGGCTACTTAACTTTGAAACGTCATGCCACACTAAAATGTTCCAACGCTCATCCGTTACAGTTTGAATAGATGGACGAAGTTAAAGAAAGATTGTGGTTCCACCAATATGTGGTTTCACTTAGGTCGACCGAACCCATCGTTGTTGTTCGTAAAGCTGACAAAAAGTCATTCAGATTCTGCGGAGTCTTTAAGGTCACGGTAAACTCTCAACTCTGCGACGACGTTATCCAATTCTGAGAGTTTAGGAGTTATTTCAGCGCCTGCAAGTAGGGAAGCGATTTTCGAAGATTGATCTAAAAGGAATGCTGTATAAGATAACGAAAATTTGACAGCGGAAAATAAGAGATTACGCTACTTGCCGCAAGTGGCACCACTATAACAATGGATAATTTTTGTTATATGTATAATTAAAAGCGGAAATTTTTTATTCATTTTGTATCTCTTTTTTCACTAAATAAAACATCCCAGCGGAATAAAATAAAAATGATAAATGATGAAATTAATTTAGACAAAATTCTAGGATCTGTTCATGCTGGACAGAACTTGGCCATTTCATAACCTATCCTTATGAAAATTGGTTTCGAGATTGATTTTTGATTGAAATATAAATTTTAGATGAAAAAATGGTATTTGTACATTCTACACGATTTAAATGGATTTTAAACTTGAGAGAACTCGGCTATCTCTTAATTAGTAATTGTAAAATTTGCATCGCATGTACTGGGATAATTTGGGCAAAATTTATGGATTAGAATTTTCAATGTCATTTTATGATTTTCTGTGGCCAAATACGATTTCTTCCGTTTTTGGCCAAGCTATTAGAAAAACAACTGAAACTATTGGTTACTAGTCGAAGTTTTCGAGATATTGGCGATAAACTGAAAATAACGTATATGGCCGCAGAAAATCAAAAAAAAAAAAAACTTTGTGAAAATTCTTATCCATAGATTTTCCCAAAATTTTATATGTAGTCTCAGTATCACCTAAGCTATTAAAAAATGTACCGAAAGTATTGGTTACTAGTGGAAGTTTTTGAGATATTAGCCAAAAACTGAAAATAACGTATGTGGCCGCGTATGTCTGGCCGCAAATTCTAATCCATAAATTTTGCCCGAATTATCCAAGTATATGCGATGCAAATATTACAATTATTAATTAAGAGATAGCCGAGTTCACTCCAGTTTAAAATCCATTTAATTCGTGTAGAATGTACAGATACCATTTTTTCATCTAAAATTTATATTTCAATCAAAAATCAATCTAAAATCCTATTTTCATAAGGATAGGTTATGAAATGGCCAAGTTCTGTCCAGCATGAACAGATCCTAGAATTTGGTCTAAAACTTACTTTAAAATCCCTGATCAATACTACTTTCCAAATTTCATCGTAACTCGTTAAGAAATTGCGGAAGGATGGAATATTGGAAAATTTCCAGATTTCATTTACCGAGTTCCTTTACTTCGGAGATCAATTTCATCATTTGCATTTTAATGATCACTTTTAGTATTTTATTCCGCTGGGATGTTTTATTTAGTGAAAAAAGAGATACAAAATGAATGAATAAAAAATTTCCGCTGGAAATTATATAATAAAAAAAAATTCTTTTTTGTGATGGTGCTGCCATTCACGGCGAGCAGCGTAATCTCTTATTTTCTTAAGAAAATAACAAGCCGTTAGTAGAGATTTGGGTAAAGTTCCAGCATAAAGGCCAGATAGATCTATTTTTGAGGAACATTTTGTAGAAAAAGGTTTTTCCGAATGGTGAAGTCCAAATGTTGGTTTTAAACTTTTTTCACTGTAAACATGAGTAATTTTTGAATTTGGGCCACTATTAGACATTTGAGCATGGTTCCACTATATAGGAACATTTTGGAAAAAATATTTTTTCGAACGGTGGATTTGAAAGTTTGTTTTTAGCAATTTTCCACTAAACCATATGAGTAATTTTCAATCTGGGCCCATAACAAGCCATTATCAGATATTTGGGTAAGGTTCCACTATATCCGCCATGACAGGTCTATCAGAAAGGAAAAATTTGTAGATTAAAGACAAACATGAGTAATTTTTCAATCTGGTGCAATAAGGAGACACAATTAGAGATTTGGACAAGACCACTAACTATAGAGGCAAGACACGATAGCCTCGAGCATGAGAAACATTTTGTAAAAAAAAGTTGTATGAACGGTAGATTTGAAAGTTTGTTGTCAATTTTCCACTATGTTCCTATTATACGGACGAGATAGGTCTATCAATGAGGGGCATTTTATGAGAAACAAATTTTCTGATCGGTTGTTTTGAAAGTTTGTTATTAACAATTATCCACTTGAAATATGAGAAATTTTTCAATCTGGGCCAATTCCGCCTAACTTTCAAGTTGGAGCTGTATACGTATACGAATTACTTTTTGTTAGAAACTTTACGAGCTGAAATTCGTAATTATTCATAACACGTCTTCCCGTAATCCCCGTGATATCGTAATCAGATTTCGCTATCTCATTATCTACTGATCCGGAAACCGCTATCCGTTTGGCGTAGACATTTTTAAAATCGGTGCTGGAAAATTGCAAAATTACAGAAAATCGTAATAATTCACAATATATGCAAGTGGCAGAATGATTTTCTATTTTATTTCTACCAGTAATCCCCGTAACACGGTAATGAAATTTTGCCGTCTAATTATTCTGCGTGATAGCCAGATATCAGTTCTACATCGAAGTGAGGTTACCAAGACGTTGGAAGTTTGGTTTAAAACTGATACAAATACAATTTTGAATAATTTCAAATATTAACATTAAAATTCGAGGTTACGAAGACACATATTCAAGAAATATATACAAGAAGGTAGTATTTGAAGTTGGCGAGTTATGCTCAGTTGCAAAGCTCGGTGATGCTAGGAAGGACGAAATTCTAAGCAGACCAAATGCATTAGTTTGGCTTCCTATCAAGCTAAATTTGGATGAAGTCCGAATGATAATTCAAACAAGCAAATCTAATTTTCAGCGAAAAATTGTAACATCGTTAAACAAGAAGAGACTAATGGGAACAATATATGTTGGTGATAGACTCCCTATGGTGGTAATTAAGGAATGCATAAAAACTTTTGCTAATACGGAGGTCTTAACCTCGATTTCGGCTCTATGTTGTAGACAATGAAGAATACTGCTTTTTTGTTGTTTTTCCCTTTCTGTACAAAGTCGCTATCTTATATGGGTTTCCAGTTTAAATTTGGTGTTTTGTTTTAGAAGTTAAAATTCCATTTTTATAGAACAAATAGGTGAGATTGAAATATCTTGGCAAATAGGTGTCTTCGATATTGGAACTCAATACAGGTTTAATATTAACCTAATTGAACAATAAGGATCGTTGAGAATGGAAAGGTTCTTATAAGGTGGAATATCGGTATCATCAATCGGCATAAGAATTTTATGCATTTACATCAACACATTAAAAAAATAGGAGTGGAGGATGTAAGCAATCTAAGTGCAATAACGTCACAGAGGATTAACCAGTCAAGTTATTCTGATTTACTAGTGATGATCGGCGTTCAATCTAAGCATAGGGACACCCTTTCTTTACCCCCGGAAGAAGTTACGTTTACATCAACGAGTAAACTAACAGCTCCGTGTAAACAAGCAAAGCACATCCTTGAAGTTGATCCTAGAAGCCTGGAAAATTATAGAATGTATTTGTATGGTATATTATTGCCAATTCAAGTATCTCGCGCTCAGAAATTTTCCAAGCCAAAAAGTGGCCTGATCACTAGACTCTTTTCTCAACTCGATAACGTTAAATAATACTTTACGTTTTAAATCACATTAAATCACTTTTTCACCACCCACCTCCATGTATAAATAATATGTTTAACCCCCCGTAAACATAAATCACAAAATTAGATTTAAATAAAAAAATTTAACTCTTGAAAATTATAATAAAATTTAATTATGTCCAATATAAATAATTTAATTAGCTTGGGATCACCTTTTTCATTATTATTTCCACCCGCTTCGCACCACATCACGTATTTACATATATTCTAAATAATATTTCAACCGTAACCAAACCATGAAAAAAATAACAGAATCAAGAAGAGTTTAATATTTATGTATATTTTGTTAAAACAAAATGTTTTTAATTTTGTTGGTAACATAAACAATTAACACTCATAATTGATTTCATTAAAAATTCATTTAATTTACACTCAATATTTAATTTATATACGATTTTTTTTTCGTTAATTTCGACCTCACCTTTTCCACCACATCCATCATTTATTTTCCTTAAACACTAATAAATAACCCTTGAGTACTCAGAAATAACAACAACTACAAATTTGAAGATAATACAATAAAACAAAACCCTAATTAATATAAATAGCATACAATTATGTATATAAGGATACATATTACATAAGGACCGAAAAACAATAACAACAATATAGAAATAACATCAACAAGTAAATAAACAACAACACAATAATACAAGAACACAACAAAAAAAAAAAAAACTTTTGCCAACTTTGAATTTAATTTTTATTTTTTGGAAATTTCCTTAATTTTTTTGTATTTTTAATTGAAATTAATTTAATATAATTTCCGGAAAATTAATGTTCACATCAATAAAAATGAAAATATAAAATACAACCGGAGAAACAAATAACGGAAAATTCTTTATTTTTTTTTTTTTTTTTCGTTGTTGTACTGTGCTACTGTACATTTTCATTTCGAAATGAAAATAATGTAAGCTTTTTACTTGTTGTGTCAATTTTTTTTACGGTGGTGGGATGGGTAGTTTATTTTAGTGATGTGATGGGTTGTAAATTTATATTATGTACATAAACGAGTATATATATATGGAAAATTGAGCACGGTATATATGATTGTAAGAGGGTTGATTTTGGGAATAAAATTTGAAATGAAAATGAATTAAAATAAAAATTAAGGAAAATTAAAAGTTTTCTTGTATATTTCATTTATTTAATAAAGCTCTTAGTTTTTTTGTTTGTTTGTTTGTTTGTTTTCGATGTAGGTATTTATTTTTATTTGGGGATGATACTTTGCAACTTTATTTATTTATTTATTTGTATTACTTTACTCTGTTTTGTTATTTTCCGGAATAGAGAAATTTCAATGAATTTTTATTTGTAATATACGGAAATAGATTAAAGGTGATGTTTGTCTTTACGTCTTTAGTTGTTTTTGTTTTATTCGAGCACACAAAAGTATGTACGTATATCTATACACAAGAGGAAAAGTTTTATTTTATTGGAAATAAATAAATTGAAATAAATTTAAAATTAGAAAGAGATTAAAATTTTAAGTGGGTTGGAATTTTTTGTGAACGAGTGAATTATTGCTTTTCGGTTTTTCTTGGTTACCAAAATTGAATTGCAACTTTCCGTCTGCTGTAACATTCAATAACGAAACGTGAACTCGAATTGGGTATTTACTTTTATTAGGTCACGTTTTCAGGATGAAATTGTGATTTCTACATACAATAAAATTCTTACCAGTTGATTATGTAAATTTGTCGAGTTCTTTTTACTGTAAATCTCACCTGAAAAGATAAAAAAATGTTTGATATTAGGATAGTTTATAGATAAGTTGTCATAAAATAATTTCTTAAAGTGATCAGCATTCGCGATAGTGAGTACTTCTACTCGAAACATGGGGCCATATTATTAAAAAGGTACCTGGGCAATTATCATGAGCTAACACTATGACATAAAAAACGATTCACGAACAATCAATGTTTTGAAGTTAAAAATCGGGATTGGGCCACCTCGAAAGCCGGACTACTCCAAACAAAGTGTACTCCAAAAATCTCGAACAAGCTCTATTTGGCAAAAATCACTAAATTCTAACAGTCCTCCATTTGTCAATAAACTAGAGTATATTATATGTGCCACAAATTGTGAATAAAATGACTAAAGTGAAGTTTTCGACAAACTAAAAATGACAAAAAAATTTACAACAGTCCAAGAATTGTAAATCTACACTTTCGAAACATATACATGCCATAACCTTAATTTATATTTTCTCGAAGGTAGCATATTTATGCCGTAAGGCAGTCATAGACTTTTTTAATTTTAATATTTTGCAATAGTAAAACTGAACTGCCTGCCCGCTTTTCTATAAGGCGTTATCATTAATCGTAGTATCGCGCAGGCAATTCAAAATCTTAATACTGAACTCACGCGAATCACGTAACACCCGACAATATTTCCAACGATACGAATACTTAAATTCTGTCTCACTTCGCATAAATATTCAATTACACCAGAGATGAACTTCACGTATTTATAACTGGCAAAGCAGCCTGAGTGAGTTTTTTTTACTAAATACCAGGCTCTTATCTCGGGAACGGTGCAAGATAGCAGAAAATTACTTATGATAAAAATTGTTTAGTGTCGACGGGGACGTTTAGTGGTGATCTTAAATGACCTTGAGATTCATTAATTTTCCCTAAGTTCTAACAAGTTCGTTATAACGACAAATATAAATCGATTCTTGTTTGAGTTATCAGTAGCAAAATTAAAAATTTGCTTAACAAGTCAAAGAAGAATTGATTTTATTTATTTTTATTTCTCATTGACACTGTGGTAGAACTTAGGGACAATTATTTTCCTGTATTGCAGATCAATTTTGATTTTATCTCTGAAACGATACATTTTACGAAAAATTTTGTATGAACAAAAAATATTTATTTATTTAGTTTTAACTGCTTGGGTGTAAAGGTGCATTCAAAGTTATATACGTTTTAATATAGAAAAGAAGAAATTTTCGCAAGTATTTCCCAAATATATAAATTTCAAGGTCATTCAAGATCACCACTAAACGTCCCCTTCGACACTAAATACTTTTCATCATAAGTAATTTTCTCCTATCTTGTACCGTTTTCGAGGTAAAACCTTGACACATTTTATTTACGAAGCTCACCCTGTATATATAAACATGGGCAGCCCGTTATTTGAAATTTGTTGGCAATATGCCCGCAATTACTTGTTAAACAAATAATATAGTTGACCTGCCTGGATGGTCCACCAGAATTCAACATTTGACTTTCCAACCAAAAAACTTGACTTCTCTGGTCTGGGTTGTTTCTTGAATCCCGAGTGTTTTTTTGAACCCGGTATCTGTTCCTCTCGCCAGTTTGCATGTTCTAAATCTCGGGAATCAGGTTGCATTATAAAATGGTCACTTCTTCACTTTCAACAATCTCGGACGTAGTAACCTAACCTTGATCGTCAAACATGAAGTATCTGTTTAGACATTTACCGCCATTCGGATGTGAACAAAATCCTAAAGGGTTCCGAATGCTTTGTACTAGGCTTCCCACCATTCAATCCATTAGCTCCTCTATTACTGCAAAGTCTTCTGAGTTAAGAATATCCACCAACATTGGTTCAGTGAAAAGATCTAGAGTTTTACTATCGAGTGACTGACGTTTTAAATCTTCCCTCCAGTTCCGGAAAACAACGTCCCTTGCTATCTGTTGACTTTCTTTATCGTTGTCGCCAGATTGAACCCCTATACGCGGGTTTTAACTTCTTTAATTTAACTGTCGAGCTTCTGCCTGATATTTCTCTCGAATTATTCAATTCTGTCGTTCTATCTGTTTGAGATTTCTTGTACATTCGCTACACGAGACTTAATCACATCTCACAGTTCTTCAATTTGCTGTCCTTTGGGTACCCTTGTACGAATTTCATCCAGTTTCTCGCTCTACGAGTTTGGAGTTTCTTGTTTTATGCACAGATACGAGTCAGATAGGAGTTTCCAACTTTTAACTGCTTTTCGGTAGGTTGAAATTTGTTATCTTTTGATGATCCAACACGCGTCACTCCTGATAATTCTGAAGCCAATGACAGTAATTTATATGGCTTGTAGAAGTTTATTTCCAGTAAACTCCTTTCTGCTGGTCTTTGCGAAGCTTCTGACACCAAATATCACGAGTTTCGAACTTCTATACGAACTCACAATTTCAATATTTCACTGTTTACCATTTCACTTTTACTTGAATTATCAATTTGATTACATTACTTACCTAAAGAAGTTAATTGGGAAATGAATTTGTTCCATTAAAATTGGTCCTTTTCTATAAGAATCGTACTTCTGAAACAAATATTGTAATCAATTTTTATCGTATCGGTTATGGGGGCGTGTGTCGGAAAAGGAGTTGTGTGTCAAAGAGAGATAATGCAGCAGCAACTCCACATCAACGTCAAGGATCCGAAAAACTGTAATTGTAAAAAAAATGGAAGGAAAGGAGATCACCGCTCCCCTCCAGCATGCCAGTATGCCTCTTCCGGCAGCTCGGGAACCGATTACATAATCGCAATTATGAGGCGGCCGATTCCTTCTGTTGGATGTAGTGCTAGTAAAATAAATAAATATAAAAATGGGGTTGGGGTTGTTTTATGCATTTTATTATATGTTATTTTCGCATAACCAAACCCGGAACTAAGTTTAAAATTCCAGTTGCATTCTAATTATGACCAAATTGCTTAACGTCGAGCCATGTCGGGAAATTGTTTTTAGAACTATTTAAATATTAAAAACATTACAAAATCAGAAGGAAACTAAATAAATACAACGTAACAACAATATTAAAAACGGGAACTACTACCAAAACCCTCATAAAAGAATATTAATGAAATACCTTCGAGCAGTTTATAAAACCCTTAGCTAACATAGGTGGTAAAAACATCATTTTAAATATAAATCAAGTCGCAAAATAATCTAGTATTGCCTGATTTGTCCTGCAGCAAGTCTCATTCAGAATTTCAATAAAAAATTATTACCGAATTTCATGTTAAACCATCTCGCCCTAAAGCCATATTCTAATACTTCCACTGTATCAGCTTCGTTAAGTTTGGTTAATGTTAATAAATAGGATAAATCTGTCCCAGCTCACAATATGCCAGAAGAGCACGAAGAAAATTTAATGAAAAAAAATATTAAAACAATTGTTTTTTAAAAACTCGAACCCTGCTACGGGATTTTCTAAACGAATTTTCCTGAAATTGCGACTCATCACATTTAATTCCTGGCCACGTCGCCTATTCCTTTTTTCAAAATGGTTCGAACCGAAAGTAATTAAAACTAAGAACCTAAGAACCTTAATTGGGAAGAGTGCCATTGGAGGACTTTTTAAATGGATTTTTCTGAAATTAGGTCTTAATGCAATCTCAATTGCTCAAAGTTTAGAATTGTTTATCATTAATTGTTATTAAAATCACTCGAGACGAAATAAATTGATAAAGTAGTCCCAGGCCCTACCGGAGGACCGTTCTTTAATAAATATTAATTAAAGCCGCTTGAGCATTAATAGTAAAAAGTGACATCCAGTCTCTACCAAAGGACTCCTTAATCGATTTTTACGGAACCAGGAGCATTCGCAATCAATTTCTGGTACTGGCAAAATCTATCTTATCCTATTCCTCTTTAAGATATGTTTTAGTTGTTATTTTGTGGTGAACTGATGTGTTTAGACCATTTTACCTAACCAGACTTGGTGATCGAGACTCAGGAATATAATTGTTTAGAGACTCTATATAGATTAGCCATTCATTTTCTAATGTCGCCTTATATTTTCGTTCGGTGTCCTGTTAAAAATACCACAAAGAAGAAAAGATATGTTTTCGGCAGAATATTTTCGCTCAAGATATCTAAATACATCTCAGTTGTCATGTTGTTTTCGATGAATACTAAACTGCTAACGCCATTTGCTGGCATTTTGCCCCAAACCCCAACAGACCAATTTCCTTGTTTAATTGTAGATTTTACTCGCATTTTGTAGATGAATTGAAACCCTTGATACATTTTCCTGTTCACCTGCTATTTTGGGGGCACTTCTAGCTGAATTACTTTTGACCATCATGCGAGGGTAACCAAATTGTAGCTTGCTGTAGGATTTATTTTCATAAAATAATCTTACAACCACATTTCGCAATTCTACTGACGCCTTTCGTTTTATGGGGGGCATTTTGTAAGCAAGACACTTAAAATTTACAATATCGTTGTTGTCTTTCGTAAATTAATTAATTAAATATACAGGTAGGTTAAATATGCAGCCTAAGGTTTTTAATTCGTTTTCTTGTCATGCGGAAAACCGGCAGATAGCATCGCTACACTAAACACAATTACGATCCAATTACATCACAGAATATATAAAAGGCCTTTTCGATCTTGAGCGGAGGGCGAACACGTTGTATCGAACCCTATATCGTTCCTTAATTTAGTCGTCGAAGCTAAGAATAGGAAGTCCTTATACGAATCGTATGTTGCAATGTATCCGTGAGTTGTGTTCCTAGGACCTTATGGTTGCATGAAACGGCATTTCAATGTGATCATTTAGATATTTCTAGATCTAGGTATTTCATTATAATCGGTCTGGACATGTTCCCTGAAAAAATGGTGGAACAAACTAAACTGAATATTGGTCAAGTATCGTAAAAATTATATTGTTACATTCCTTAAACCTCAGTTGGATCCACAAGTGATAAGGTTGAGGCGAATATTAAGTTGATTGCTTTCGATGTCCCGCAGTCAGATGTCAGGTTAGCCGAAGCTACAAATTTAATTTATAAAATCATCTGTATTCCAAGAAAAATCTGGTACAAGTTTAGAGGCACTTTATTAGCATGAAACCATGCGTCATCAACGAACGTTAGACTGATCTTTTGATGCTAGTCTTAAAATTAACCATTGGTGTTTAAGATTCAATCGAACGAGCCGACCAGACAAGTCAGGCTGATCATCAACCATTGTAGTAGGTTTTCCGATGGTCTAGGAGGTCTTCAATTTATCGAAATAGAATGCTGTGGGTGGTCTTCGTGTTGCTTAAAGAAAGAAAACACATTAACTAATACAAGCCGAGCACCGCAAAAAATATGTCATTGTTTCATGATTTTCGGTACGGGATACGCAGAAATACGAGCCAGCTTATCTTGGTAATTATCCCTTACAGCCCTCTAATGTGTCCCACATTATTTATTTGCTCGAGTGTAGAAATACTTTTATCCAGATGATATATTGCATTAGGTTTGAACGTTTCAAGAGATCGGTGACTAATTTCGGTAACATTAGGTGCCATTAAGGTGCTTCGCATTTTCGAGAAAATCAAATTTAGATGGAATGTTGTGTGAAGCATACGCTGGTAATTCGAGTTCTGTTCTACAGTTCCAGTTAAGAGGGACTGCTTGCTTCCTTTTTAAATTATACTAAACTATTTTTTTAGCACTGTTAACTAAATTTGAAATAATATACTAGATTCATTCTGTACAAAACCATCTGTACCTTATTTAACTGTAATCAAATCTTTACGAAACAATTCATCCAACGGTCTCCGTATAGTCGTATACGTATTATCTCATTCATAATTTTCACACAGGACAAAACCACATTAAAATTAATTTTACAACACCGAAGCATACAGCATACGATATACAATACCACAGGTACACATTTTGTTTTTGTAACCTAATAATTTTCCAATTATCCGAAATCTTAAATCTTGATTTTCCTGCTTTGTTTCCGCTGTTCATTACACACAATATACCCAGAGTACCGTACCAAAAAACCAAACCAAAGTATTTTCATGTTTATTTTGGTTTATTGGTTTGTTTTCTTCATTATGTATTAAAAATAATTTTCTTCGTCATTTTTCCTCATTTACGGACACAATACACAAACCGAAAACTGTAGCATACACATACATACAAAAAAAAAAAAATACACAAGGAAAACGTTGGAAAACTTTTTTGTGCTTGTTCTCGTTTTTCATTTTATTTTTTGTAATTTTTTTTTATGCTGCGTTGTTTTCCGTTAACAAAGTAGAAAACTTATTCCAAATGAATTATGTTTTTTAATAAATGAAAAAGAAAATTTTTGTTTTGTTTTATAATAATTTTCATCATCCGCGGAAGATTCACAAAACAAAAAACGCTGCACACAAACAAAATGTATAAGACAAAACAACAACAGAACAAAACTTAACCATTTAACCAACCATTTCTTTTATGAATTTTTCACCATTCCGTAAATTTATTTATCTGATGATGCTCGATACACGGGGTTTTTTTGTGTTGCCAATGAAGACCGCGAAATTATATTTTTAACATTTTTTATGGGTTTTTATTAGACTTTCGTGAAAAATAATTATATGAAGTTATCTTCTTTCAAAAAAGTACAAAAAATTTTTTTGTTTTAAAATTTTAAAAAATGTTGTGCAGTTTTGTGCTTTCTCCCATATTACTAGCAAATTTTTTTTATAGGGATGGTTTTCATTACAAAGCGAGTTCCGTTTCATACGAATAAGACAAATTATTTTGCTTGCCAGGCGAGAGGAACGTCATACAACAACGAGAAAAATGAAAAAAAAAAGAATGACAAGATTTTTTTTATTATTTTCCGACTGTGTATCAAAGTTTTCGGGATATACATAAAAATTTTGTCAGGTCATAAACATCGTTTATTTTTTTGGCATCCTTATCTGTCTTTGGTTGTATTATTTAAAGGTATTTTAATTGAAATAACCGCACAGCGACGGTTGTGCTGTTTTTAATTTTATCCAATTTGTTGTGATTTTTATTTAATTTTTTTTTTTTGGTTTCGGGGGATTTCAGTGAACGGTTGATACGAGTGAGATGTGTTTTTGAGTATGTATACTATGGAGGAGGATAACAAATACGTGGAAACTGGATTTGGTTGATGTGCCTTACCATGTCAAAGTAATTCGAGTCAAATTTAATTTTTTATTAAATCCCATTCTGGGTTGGATCAAATTGTCCCGCACAAGAGTAATTACAAAGTATTTTATTACTGCCACAGAGCACCAATTGTTATTTTGTACCAGAAGAACCGTTAATTGAAATATTAAAATTGCAGTCCGTTGGTTTCAGAATTCAAATTCTATTTGAAGGTTAAAATTTCGATGGTTTACAATAACAAAAATATTAGTAGAGAAACCAGACATCTGAAAAAATTTAAAAATTAACCCGGGACCAATCGAAGGACTGCCCTCAAACAAACCGTCACGAAATCGGGATACAACGTAATCGATTACTTGTACTCGAGAACTCAATTTCAGAAATTTTTATGAAATTTTTAAATTCAGCTCGTTAGAGCTGGCCAATAAATTTTTACAAAGCAACCGGTCTTCAATCGCATGATCCTATGTTTTTCCGAACTCGATTTATAGTACTTGAATGCGGCCTTTCTGCAATTTCCATCCAATTCTTTTAAACTGATAAAAAAAATACCAAACAAGTCCAGACGGGTGTGAAGTATTCCAGACTTTCCATATATGTTATGTATGTATGAGTATCACACTGTTTAATTCAAATTCAAATAGAAAAAAAATAAATCGTATTGGACGTTTTAGTACAATCATATAAGTATGAGTTTTTTTTAGGAAATGACTCAAACTTCAATTTAAATAAAAAATATATAATATTTTCTAAAATAAAAATTTATAAACAAACTCAACCACGTATTGTGTAGAAATTAGAACAAATCATAGAAAATAAAACTTTGTATCAAAAAAAACCCGAAGTCAAGCATTGTAAGCACCAAATGATTTATTAAGAAGACTCAATGACAAATTTCATGTACTATCGGCCGAAATGACCGATAATGGCCATCCAAATTTGAGTTATGGTGACATCTGAACACCTAGAACATCAAAATTCGTAGCAATAAACCCGGGATCGTACAATATTGGCACTAAATGGTTTTGGTTAGGTGATTTAATGACCAATGTTGAGTACTAGCCAGACCTGAATCACGATTTCTGGGATTGGCTGATAATGGCCATCCAAATTTGAATAAAAATGACATCTGAATATCTAGAATAACAAAATTCGTAGCAACAAACCCGAGGTCGTGCATTATTTTCACTAAATAGTTTTGGTTAGGTGACTCAATTATCAAAACTATTTAGCGCGTTTAGTGCATTCTAGGTGTTCATATTTCATTTTTTCTCAAATTTGGATGGCCATTATCGGCCATTCCCAGAGACCATGATTCAGGTCTCGCTAGTATACGATGTTGGCCATTGAGTCACCTAACGAAAACCACCTAGTGCTAATAATGCACGACCTCGGGTTTATTGCTACGGATTTTGATATGCGGTGTACTGATGTCATTTTTACTCAAATTTGGATGGCCACAGAGATCGTGATTCAGGTCTGGCTCATACACGATGTTGGTCATTGGATCACTTAACCAAAACCAGCTAGTGCTTATGATGCACGACTTCGGGTTTATTCCTACAAATTTGGATCTTCTCGGTGTACTTTTATAATTTTGGACTCAAATTTGGATCGCCCTTATCGGCCATTCCCAGCGATCGTGATTCAGGTCTGGCTAGTACACGATGTTGTTCATTGAGCCATGTAACCTAATCTACCTAGTGCTAATAATGCACTACTTTGGATATATTGCCACGAATTTTGATATTCTGGCCAATAATAACCATTTCCGATGTTTGTGATTCAGGTCAGAGTCACCTATCGGTAGTCGGGAAATTTTTGGTTTTTTATACTAAATTTTGATGGCCATTAACGACCATATCTGGAGATTGTGATTCATTCCTCGCTAATTTATGAAGTAGTTGATTAAGCACCTACCTAAATCCATCTTAAAAAGACATTCTTATTTGCTTCTAAAAGTAAAAAATTCTTTAGCTGATTCGGTATATTTTTTTAATCTCTGGGAAAATCTTACTAGAAATCAATGGGAAATTCTTAATTAGTTTGAGTGCAGTATATTTGGTTTGCGCCCAGGCTGTTTTAGTACAAAATTTTGGTTAAACATTTGTGGTTTTGTTACAATAATATTTTTTTCTTCGTAATTTATCAATTAAAATTTTAATTTTTACTTTAGTTATAAGATACAATATTTTTCTACCATTTTAATTAAGACAATTTGATATACATCTACTAAATGTACTGTTAAAATTTGCTCGATTTCGTTCAACTTATCTTGATCTGAATGTTTGTAATTTATTTACAAATGTGTTCTAATCTTTCCAAACTAATTGAAATAATGTAGAATTAAACATAATATTTTACTTTTCATTGCCAATTTCGCAAATTAAAAATCATAACAGTGTACCCAATTGGAATTGGCAGAATTCCAATTAGATTTGCATACGTATATGATTTTAATCTATGGAATTTTTCACGGGCTCCAAATCCTAGAGTCCTGGATTTACGCACAACTATTTAAAATATTTTCCCAAAATCAGAACCGATCTCAATCGATCCTGGAACTCGACTCCTTTTTCAGAAATTTTCACCGAGTTCGTTTGAGCTAAGGAAAAACTTTAGAAAAAGATGCCTGTCCACCCAGGCATTGAGTACAAAACACCTTTTTTACACGAATTTATAGTTTTAAGCGAAAGAATTTTATGGTACTTTAACCGGCAAGTAAAAAAGTGCATATGCCGAAGAAAATGGATTGCATGAATCGTATTTTACAACGAGTGACGAGTGAGACATTTTTGTCAATATAAAATATAATATAAATAAGCATGAAGATCAAAAACGGCCTATTAGAATTGAAAGCTTCTTGATATGGGAGCGTGCAGGAAGAGGCCTGAAAAAGAGGCTCGGAACCCGAAACTAACTCGAGCATACACTGTGGTAGGATGATGACTAAGTTGTAATCTAATGCTCGGTCGTCACTTGCCTAATTTTGAACAGAATGCGTGTTACAGCTGGACAAAGAGAAAATTTATTAAAATAGCTCATGTTTTTGTCATAACACTGTGACAAAATGGGTAGAGAATTTGTATTTTATTCTCCATTATACAAAACAGGGAGCATGAAATAATGTAACATATACATTTTGGTGTTAATAGTTGTGAGCGTAAAAATACAATTTTGTCATGACATCCTATCGTCATGACGAAATATTGCGGCAGAATCATACTAGCAAGGGTTTTGAGAATAAAACCAATATGGACATGCGGTGGTGTAAATTACGGACCCCATTTGAAACGCGATATTTTAAAACGCGAATTATCAAAACGCGATATTTCAAAACGCGATACGGTAAAAAACGCGATATGGTACAAAATGAGAGTTTAGGATCGGGGTATATCAGGCGGGTGAAGGGGAGATTTAATTTCAGTTTATAGGAATTTAAAAGTCAATATAGGAACGATAGTACATAGGATCGGTATCAGGTGGGTCGCTGCGCTCCCGTCGATTCGCATCGCATATTCTGTACCATATCGCGTTTTTAAATATCGCGAGTTGAAATATCTCGTTTTTTACCATATCGTATTTTGTACCATATCGCGTTTTGTACCATATTGCGTTTTGAAATATCGAATTTTGAAAAATTTCATTTTGTACCATATCTCGTTTTGTCATATCTCGTTTTGAAATATCGTGTTTTGAAATATCGCGTTTCGAGCGGATCCGGTAGATTACATGCGGCTCAATACCCGAGAATAAAAAGAGAGAGAGTGGAAATGAGAGAAAGAGTTCAACCTTGTAGTTCTGGTTTAACCTGCCTTACGAAAACCGTTCGCCAACTGTCTAAAGGCTATTCGTGGTAACACGTGCCCGAATGACACTAGGAGGTATAGAGGTTCGATAGATTCCGAATAAAATGCAACACAGTTGCAAGGGACCTGAGCCCGATCGCAGTCAAAATTGTTATCAATGTGGTCGGGGTATATAAGAGGCTGCAGATTGCTTACGATATTGAGACTGGAGTTGAACTACTAGTTGTTACTGGCCTAAACATAAATCCTTGAACTAGGTTAGGAAACTTCAAAAGTTTGCCCAATGTGATGAAAAAGCTCTTTCAGAATGTTGACATATTAAATAAAATATATTCAGAACCCATTTTTGGGGTGATGTAATCCTAAGCCAGTTTTAAGCAGTTAATATGATTTTAAAGTTCTAACACAAATATTTTATCTGAGTTTTTGATTTTATCTTGATGTGAATCAACAATATCGAATTTACCTTCAATTGTGTATATTTTTTTAATTTTGCATTTGTTTAATTTGGCTTTCATATTTAGAGGCAGAAATAATGACAGATGAAGATAATACATAATTCCAATTCATCCAAGTGGGGATTTGAGATTCGGCATAATCGAATGATTGATATGAGGAATCCGTTTAACGAAACCATATGCGTTTGCAAAATTCTCATGGTAAACAGTTTCAAAGCCTTTTTTGGTGGTAACTAGAATTTCATCCTCGGCTTGAGTTACAACATGAATCAACATGATTTGTTTTACTGTTGCCATTCATCAATTAAACTTTTAGACGATTTCGATTGCATAAAAGATATACCGATTTTCCACAGTTTGAGCGTTAATTGAAAGTTCACCATTTGTATCAAAGGTGATGGTATTTTCGCGTCTTTAGTGGAGATCATGTGACTGGTTGACCCTATGTAAACCGAAAATAATTATTTTTCCGAGTAAATTCGAACTCTTTAATAAATATTTCGGGTGGTCAAAATTTAAAATTTATATGAAGGTCGTAAATGTTTCTCCTTAAACACTGACGCCACCGTTTCTAGGAAACAGTAATTTGGAATTCTAATTGCATTAACATTCTTAACTTTTAAACTGTTCATCAGTAACACATGAATGTATCCTACTAATAAAAATTCACCGTCTGGTATAACAAAGCTGTGCTGATGGTATATTATCCGGGGTTGAGAACGGGTTACTATGGATGGTGATGGTGTTACATTGTCATGAAGTAATGGATTCAGTATATGTGTTGTCTATTCGGAGTGTGTAATGTGGCAGATTCTATAGTGGTCTCATCGGATGAAGAGAGGCATTGACTGTTGTGTGAGATGTCTGTACTACTCACGTAGGGGGTCGATGGGTCATTCGAGTGGTTCCTTCAGCAGACTTATCATTCGAGGAGATCCGGTTTTGTTTTGGATGGGCACACCGCGTTTTGTTTGTTTTACTTTTCTCTTTAAGCTTTCGGTTAAATTTCCATATCGTTGCTTTTGACACTTTTTCATTACTATAGTTTTTAGTATTTGTGTAGCTACACTTTCGTTAAAAATATTTCGGTTAATTATCTACATTCTTGCTATTTACACATTTTCATTACCATAATATTTAGTAGTTACACTTTTCATTGATTTGTGTAGCTACACTTTT
The DNA here is from genome assembly GCA_932526605.1 of Nephrotoma flavescens. Classification (NCBI taxonomy): domain Eukaryota; kingdom Metazoa; phylum Arthropoda; class Insecta; order Diptera; family Tipulidae; genus Nephrotoma; species Nephrotoma flavescens. Next base: position 253,017,931 of record OW052222.1, on the reverse strand, counting down.
CGCTAAAATTGCTTCGGTTAAATATCCATGTTCTTGCTTTTTACACTTTTTCACTACTACAATTTTTAGCAGTTACACTTTTCGTTAATTTGTGTAGCTACACTTTTCGTTAATTTGTGTAGCTACACTTTCGTTAAAAAGTTTTCGGTTAATTACCAATATTCTTGGTATTGACACTTTTTTATTACTATAACTTTTAGTAGCTACACTTTTCATTAATTTGTGTAGCTACACTTTTCGTTATCAAAATTTTCGGGTAAATATCCATATATACATCCACATATTCATATTCTTCTCTATTTACACTTTTCATTACTACAATTTTTATTAGTTACACACTTCGTTAATTTGTGTAGCTACACTTTTCGTTAATTTGTGTAGCTACACTTTCGTTAAAAAGTTTTCGGTTAATTACCAATATTCTTGGTATTGACACTTTTTTATTACTATAACTTTTAGTAGCTACACTTTTCATTAATTTGTGTAGCTACACTTTTCGTTAACAGAATTTTCGGGTAAATATCCATATATACATCCACATATCCATATTCTTCTCTATTTACACTTTTTCATTACTACAATTTTTATTAGTTACACACTTCGTTAAATTGTGTAGCTACACTTTTCGTTAATCTGTTTAGCTACAATTTTCATTGAAAAGGTCACTTCTTGGAAATATTCATATTCGTTAGCCAGGTTCTCATTTTCTTGTACTTTTAGGCATTATCTCATCTATTACTGTATTCGTACGTCTTGTATGGTATACATCTAATCTTCATACTTTAAAGTGTAAACTTTGGGGTGACCTTATAGTTGCCTACATCCTCAAAAATGTATAATTTAGGCACCAGATAATAGAAAGGGCCGCAAAGTGCTTTAATAATCCTAGAACGCCAATATAGAAGAAAACACCCAACAACTAAATTTAATCGATTTGCGGCAATATTTCATATGTAATACGACGTAAACGACATATCTATTCAATTTCATTTAATCATATACAACATGTCATTCATAACTTGCACGCACCCACCCCACCAGCAAACACCATAATAATTTTTTATTTATATATTTCCACAATACATTACCGCATTCACATGTATGTCTGGTGTGATTACATCGAAATCAATAAATATTCAATTGATTATTCATTATTTTGGCATTTACGAATCATGATTTTCTAATTTCCTAATCATACTACTCCTATTTCTCTATATACACATAAATTATGTATAAACGATATGAAAAATTCCGCCCTCATCCCACACAAATACAAATTAAATTTTTTTTGTTTTGCTTCCACATTTTTAAACTCTGATAAAATTTTTAAATTCATTCATTTAACTTCTTCGTCTTAAATATTATTTTTTTTGTTCCTTTTGTACAGCACAGCATATATATATATATGTACTACTACTTCTACTTCTTCTTGGTTTTCTTACTATGTAGTGTATTATTTAAATGTCTTAACATTTATGTTGATAGACGATGATGATGCTATGTGATGTTGAAAAATGATACGATATGCCATAAGATGACAAGCAACTGTAAATAATATAAGACGTATACACCACATTCACGACAACGACAACGACGACGGCGAACGTAAAATATGAAAAATGAACAAAAAATTTATGTTTATACAGCATATTACATATAAAAAGCACACAGCTTAAACTACTGTATACTGTGTGTGTGTGTGACTTTGTGCTTTTTGTGTATTTAAACGAGGTATCATAGTTGGTTAAATTAACCAACTCTTGTTTAAATTTAATACCTCATTAACATTGTTTATTTTTATTTGTGTATGATTTCAGAGTATCGATCATCGTCGTCTACACATAAAAAGTTAATTAAGAACTTATTCTCATAATTAAATTCAAAAAGCTTAACCAACCAATTGCACAGAAAGGCGCATGTAAATTAACTGTAACATTTTAAATGCTTTAAGCTAACCATATAACATTACGAGTGTAGCTATGTAAGAAAAGACAAAAATTCAACACTCCATACCCTTAAAGCATTAACAAAACGAAACTTATTCCTTCTTCGTTTTACATGTTTTATTTTTATTGTGGTGTATAATGATAAGGGATGAATCTGTTGAACTAGAGATAAGTTTTGTACTGTTGTGAAAGACAAAAATACCAACAACAAATTTATTTATATATCTTTAATCTTAATTAATTAAAATTTATATTCTTTTGAAATGTGATGACAGTTAATATTTGTTAATTTAATGGTCTTGATGTATATACACACATATACATATACGTACATAACCAAAGTCGAGCTTTTTATTTTCGGTATAATGTACGTTTGGTTTATGTGTCCGTAACCTTTAGGGGATTAATTTATTTTGGTGCTTCTACTGTTTTGTATAAATAGTTGGTTGGCTTGTAATTTATTTTTTTTATTTTTTGTACTGTGCATTAAAATTAAACAGTTAGACATGCTAGATAGATGGAATAATTACCAAGGGAATAACGTATAATTAGTTCAAATGGGCTTTTATATGGTGATTAATTTGAAGAAACTGTTTTCTTCGGTCGGAATAGTTTTGGAGAATAAAATAATGGTTTTATGGCGGTTATGCATAATATGTAAGCGACGTATCATAAGTGACAGTCATTTACCAGTATGCATAGTGCTCAATAAAAATGAAGAAACCACACTTATTTTCTAAATCGTAAAAATGAAAGTACTCGATTTGTGATAAAAACTATCTTGTGTAATCAAAAAAAAAAAGAAATTCTTGCTTAAATTTCAGAAAACAAATAAGGTCAAGCCTTGTTGAAAAATTCTTAACTGCAAAAATTAAAAAAGCTCCTACAGAAGCGGTTACTTTTGCTACAGAGATTCGCAAGGATCTCGAAATTTATAGAAAAGCTTGAGGATGAAGTTTTATTCCGAATATTATTTGCAAAAAACTCTTATGGAAGCTGCCACTCCCAGCGGCCAAAAATAACTTGGATTTTCTAATTTATGAAAAAACCTTAAATATGAAGTTTCATCCTAATCAATTAATCCGTATTGACCAAATTTTAGCTAAAAAACAGGTTTGACAAAAATCGTGATTTCCGTTTAAATTTTGAGAAACTAATACGGATCCGTATTGTTGCAAAATCGATTTAGAATTAGTTAGGTTAAACAGTTATATGAACTTGTAAATGGTGCACCCTGCAGACTTTCCGCAAATGAAATATTTTTAAAAATACATGCAAAAAACGGAAAAGCTCCTACTGAAGCGGTCACTTTCGGTGGGAAAACAAAAATTTCCTAAGAAAGCAGTTAATTTTGGTGGACTACTTTCGGATAAAAGACGAGAAACTATCTCACAACAACAAACGACAAAACAAAAACAAAAAAGCTCCTCGCTTTTTCTCATTTTCGGCGTACCAATCTCCACCAAATACCAAATTCCACCCACTGGGATCTCCCAATTCATAAAGAGAGTTTAAATTAAAAATTTCATTCCAATAAATCAATCACATGCACAGATCCAAAATATTCATAGGAGAACAGTTTTTTGACAGAAAACGTCATTTCCGGTTAAACTTCGGAAAACTAATCTGGGCCGGTCTTGTTGCAAAATTAATTTACAGTCAGTTAGTTCATAACCGTTTTTCTCTTATATGATACTCTTTTCAAAATACATGTAAAAAACGATTCTATGGTGGGTAAACGAAAAGCTCCACAAGAAGCTGTCTCACTTTAGGTAGACTGATTTAGGTCAAAATTCACCGGAATCTCTCAGTTTATGGAAAACTTATTTGTAAAGTTTCATCCCAATTAACCAGTCCACCTGGGCTGTACTGGAACCAAATTTTTGTTTAAAAAAACGGGATTTTGTCAAAAATCAATTCGTCTGGGCATTACACGCGGCCGAATTTTTGTATAAAAAACAGTTTTTTGAGAAAAATCGTCATTTACGCCAATATTTTTGTAAAATTTATTAAATTAAAAATTTATTACAGTATTGCTGCAAACTTAATTTAGAATTTTTTCGTACGTAATCGTTTTTCTTGTAAAATGATACACTTTTCAAAATATGTACTTGCAAAGAACGAAAAAGATCCAATGGAAGCAGCAACCTCCGGTATACCGATTTCGACAAAAAATCACCAGAATCTTTGAATTTATGGAAAAATCTTATGTAAGAAGTTTCAACGCTATCAGCCAGTCCAGATATGAACTATAGAGCGTCTACGACATTTATTTTGATCTGGATGACTATACAAAAAAAAGAGAGGCGGCCAACTTTCTAAATGAAAACATTGAACCTATCGAATTTTCGATAAAACACTGTCTTGTATAATAAAAAACCGTTATTCCTGCTTACATTTCAGAAAATCAATTAGCTTCAAACCTTGCTGAAAAATTAATCTTTCTTGCAAAAATTGAGAAAGCTCCTATACGGGAGGTATCACTTTTACAGAAGGTGCCACTTCAATGAATGGAAAAAGTTTCAGTATAAAGTTTGATTCCGAATAGTGAATCCGTTTGGATTGTATAAATGTTGGATTTTGGTGAAATAAATTTTTTTTGATCAAAACTCGTCATTCCCGGTAAAACTAAAAAAAGTAATAATCTAAGCCAATTTTGTTTGAAACTTAATCTAAATATTTTTTGTTTTAAACGGGTTTTCACCCCGTCTCGGCTGTCGGGAACCAACAACACTTTCCTGCACCACACCACACACAGGCAAATACACGGGCGCACACAGACGCACTCATAGATAGTGTCAAGGTCAAAAATTTTCATGATTTCTACACTTCATTTTACTACGTAAAAAAATGTAAAAACGGGTTTTTGACAAATAACGTTATTTCTGCTTAAATTTTGGAAAAACAATCTGGGCTGGTATTATTGCAAATTTAATTTTGAATCTCTTAGTCCATATTCGATTTTCACTTAAATGATATACCTTTCAAAATATTTACGAAAACCCTCCAATGGAGGCTGTCACTTCTGGTGAAATGATTACGGCCAAAATCCACTGGGATCTCCAAATTTATTGGAAAAGTTTAAATAAGAAGTTTCATTCCAATCAATCCTACCGCCTGGGCTATGCATGGCAAGGTATGACAAGGACGAATTTTTTGTTAAAAAACAGTTTTTTTCTAAAAAACATGATTTCCGCTTAAATTTTGGAAAAATGATCCTGGTCAATATTGTTGCAAATTAAATTTAGAATTTTTCTGGTAAATAATAATTTTTTTCGTAAACGATATACTTTTCAAAATATTTGCAAAAAATGCTCCAATGGCTGTCACTTCTTGTAGACCGGTTTGAAGCAAAAATTAATTGGTTCTTCCAATTTATCATAAAAGTATGAAGTTGGGGACAAGTAGCACAGAGAGAAAAGAGGAAGGAACATCTTCATCACGTCAAGCAACCAATGCTACAGTTAATACAAATTTGAGTGACCGCATGGAGACGCAAAGAAGAATACGCAAAAATGAAATGAAATGGAAAGCACCAGAGAAATAAATAAAATAAATTTTCTATGAAGTTTTTCACTCCAATCAGTCAATTCGTCTGGGCTATAGAAAAAAACCGAAATTTAGTCTGCACGGAAACACATACGCTTTTTTTGACCTAGGTGATATAGCGAATGGTAAATTTGAAGAATCTCGATGGATTTTCATGATTTCATGATTTTCACGACATATTTGTCATTACTACATCAATGAAAGTAAAAGTTACTGAATGATACTTCGTGCAATACGAATGTAATCGTGTAATAAATTTATTTTATATGTAGTTGCAGGGGCATGAAATGTCAGAAATAAATACAAACAGATTCAAACTAATCAAACGAAAATGACAGTCGATTTTGTCGGTAACATCCCAGCCGAAAAAATGTCGATAACGAAGATGCAAATTTTATGCCGGAAAGTAATTATTTATACATATTAGATATTTTCCTTTGCTCTTCCTAAAAACTAACTAAAAAATTTAAAATTCGAAAGAATTAAAACTAATATACCAAACCAAATTTCTCTAAGTGCTGTATTAGATGTTTGGGGAGGTAAGACGTGAAATGCATCAATAGTTACATGTTTGGAGAATATTTTAAATGAAGTGCCATCTAATAATTATCATTTAAAGGTCAATTTTTATGTGGAGAGTTCGAAAAAACTCAATTGAATATATCGCACACACAAAATTTGGAAATTTCTAATCAACTTTTTAAAGTGTCATGGCTGGACATTATTCGGCGGGGACTTAATCTTTTTATATCTAATCTGCATTCTTAGCATTTTTCGGCTGGGTATTTTTGTGCATTTCTTATCCATTTTATATGTTTCATTCAACCGAATTTTTGCGGACTCCCCACAAGAAAATTGACCTGAAATTTTTTGTAGGTGTAAGCATCATTGAGACTTTTCATTTGAATCTATTTTCAGCCATGACACTTTAAACGGTCAATATTTGAAATTTTCTATTTCATTTAATAAAAAAGTTTAATTTTAGTTTAACCTTTTTAAAAGTTTAATACGTTGATGAACCGAAATATACATTTGTGATTTAAAAAGAAATACTGTTAGCACCAATATTATTTGCCTGCTTTATCGACATTTTTCGGCTGGCTGTGTATACGAATCTGCCCTACCGACGTTTAGCGAATACGTTGTTTTCGATCTGCATTATCGGCATTTTCGACTGATACATTTTAGTTGTTACAGCCGAATCTGCATTATTGACTTTTTTCGGCTGGAGCGAGTCGGCTAACTTTAACAGTATGAGGAATGAACTCACATCCTCGGCAATAGAGATGGCAGAATTGAATGGAAATCGAACATTTTTTTATAATCTCTTTTGGATGATGAGATGCCGAAGGTTGGCGATATGCTGAATTTCATCGAGAGACGGGCGTCCAATTTTTCATCAGTAACTCTTCGAACCGACATAACAACAGCAGTCTAACTTCGACCACCCTAACGATCGATACACATGTATATCGCAATTCGATTAAGAAAATCGTGTTTACCAAAAAAACCGCAAGGTTTAGAAGGACATCAAATTGGTAACTGAGTATGCGATAGATAGGGTTAATGGTGCTATCAGAGGATTATAATTTCGGAACCTACAAAGATCATGCGAATAGCGATGAATTCATCGCAGGTTTGAGAGACAGAAACATGAAAGGAAAGTTAATTGAGATGGATGACGCAATCTAGTATAAAACTGCATTTGGAAAAGCGATCGCGTTAGTTAATCGAGATTTGAATCAAATGGAGTAGTCAGTCCCGAAAGTGACGACAATAAGCAATAACGTCCAACCAAGGTAGAATCGCTTAACAATCAATGACGCAAAAATCATTTTACTTAGCGGTAATTATTTACAACGTTAAACCGCATTTTCTAATAAACCTTCAAGGCTACGACGTCACTAAAAAAATTTAATTGAAATAAGTTCACTTTTACGAGTGATAGCAGTTTGATGTGGGTGTCGATTTAAAGGTTTGAACAAATGGTAAAAATCCTCGAACAGGCCAAATTTTATTCACAACAGTTATATCTTAGTTTAAATAAAGTTTCAAGTACAAGATGTCACTCAAAATTTCGAAGAGTCTCAAAAGGTTACATTTAATAAAATTATCCGAGGCACGTAGCCCCGTATAAAAAATAATTTTTTTTCATTTTTATCGATATAGAATCGTTAGAAATTAATGAAGCCATGTTATTTGTCTGTTAATCGACTTTCATGACACATTTTAATGTTGAAGTCAAAATGATCCGTCGAGAATATCAGTAAAATTAAATTGAATTAAGCAAATTATTATTTTGCTTAATTGTTTTTGTTGTACACAATCCTTTTGGAGATAGTTTTCAGTCATAATCAAACTTTAAACAAGCATACATGAAGGCTTTCAAAAAAGTTGTGTTTATCGCTTTTATGTATAATTTACCACTCAACATATCTCATTTAAATAATTTGACTTCAGTATGGCTGGGAGACTCTTTGGTGATGTCGATAAAAATGTTTGGTCATAAAGGTTTTGAGATCCTTGATGACCAAACATTTTTATAAAGTTTAAATTTTATTCACCACAGGTTTTCAAAATTAACCTTGAATTTTTATTTATTTACACAGTTTTACCGTTTTATATATAAATCCTTTATTCCACAATGACAAATTATTTATTCTGTAAAATATACTGGAGAAACAAAAAAAGAAAGCTAATCAAAAAATTATTATACAGTGACAGAAACAAAAGCAAAATTTATGTGAACATTTTATAGTTAAATTTTGACATCTTGAATTTAACATAACCAACAAATCTTCATAAAATTAATTTACTTTGGCAATTTAATTTTTTTATAGCAATTTAAGTTTGATTGGTATTACATTTCATCAATATCAAATAAAAAATATTTTATAAATTTCTACTCGCGAAGAAATCTCATATTATAAAAATAATAAAAATGTTGGTTCACCATAATATTTTGCCAACAATAAAATCAATCTTAGTGTGCGAAAAATATTTCTCGTCATATACTTTTTTATGTAAATGTCTTAGAATGTTGCTATAAGAAATTCTCTAGTTAGTATTTTTTCCATTTTATTATGGCAACACACCTATGTGGTGGTGTGTTTTGTTATCAAAACGAAACAAAAAAAAAATCAGTAATATTTTACTGACAACGATTTTGTCAGTAAAATATTACTGATTTTTTTGTTGTTTCGTTTTGATATGTGGCGAAATTATATTTTTATCTCGTTCTTTTTTTACTGAAAAATATGTTTCATTGTGGAATAAATGCGTAAAGCATCGTAGCGGCTCTCAAAATTTCTACTTTTACTAAATTGACTTCTATGGATTTTAATGGTTTGTTTTGATAGAAAGGCTACGTGCTTTAGACAATTTTACCTTTTTCATAATAAATACCCGTTGTGAATTTTATAACAGAGTGGTGAATATAAATTTAATTTCGTTGGACCATTTATGTTCAGACCTTTCCATCGACACAAACACTGGGTCTATAAGGCACCTAGACATCAATTTACTAAAATCAATATTTTTTTGAGAATTGTGGGCGTCATAGCCTTAAAGCTTTATCTAAAATACGATATACTTGTTTAAATATATACAGCATTAGGCAATTTAATTTTCTTTATACTATAGCCATGGTGAATTTTAGATAAGAGTGGTGAATTTCATTCGAAGCTTTACAATGACACCATGACCAAGACGCTAGCACTCCTAGAAGTCAATTTATTTAAAATATAAATGTTGACTAATGCCATACCTTTGAACCTTTAAAGTTCGGTGTCACTATGTTTTGGTGCTATCTGTCAAGGAGAGCATTAAATGTTTCAAAATTTTTATAAGATGGCGTATATATGCCTGTTAAATACAAATTAAATTTTTGCGAGTATGTACATTATTGAAATTCATTTAATGGAAATAAAATTTTAGTTGTGTAGAATGGACAGATTCCAAATCCTCATTTAAAATTTATGCTTCATAATCAAAAATCCAAAGTTTTGTCTTAAACCAATGCACCTAGAAGACAAGGCAATACTGCTTGTTACGTCATCAAATTCATGTCTAAATAAATACATAACATTTAAGGGTTTAACGAAATGTTTAATGCATATTTTGATAATAATATGACAGTGAGGCCATTAGTATCTAGGTGCACTGCTTAAAGCCAATTAAGAATCCCTAACCAATACTACTATACCAAATTTCATCATAATTCGTTAAGAAATGGCGGAGATAATGGAATATTAAATTTCTTTAATTTTTTATTTTTTATTTACTTCGGAGGTCACTCAATTTGTCAATTTAAGATTTTATTTAGCAATGCTTCTTTGGTGAAAAAGAGAAACAAATATGAATAAAAAATTTTCGCTGATTAGAAAATAATAACAGATATTCTCTTTTGTGATAGTGCTGCCACTTGTATCGTCATCTCTTATTTTCTAATGTCTTGTACTGCTTATAAAAACCACATTGAAACAAAAAACTTATAAATAAATTTTTAAGTTTTATCGAGTTTTACTGCCAAGAAAAGCAGAGCGTGAAAAATGTTGGAATTGATAATGTTTATCTGAATATTTTGCAAATCAGAAACAAATTCTAAAATAATAGAGCAATTTAATTACCACGATTCATTATGCCAATCATCAATATTGTCAACTCGTCATCCACTTAAAATGAAAATTAATACAGAACAAAAAGTTCACCACTTAATCAACAACTTTTACATAAAAGCGATAAAAATCATAAAAATATTAAAACACCCAACAAAAGCTCTCAACAATTATCAAAGCATTCAAAAAAGGAAAAAAAATCAAGAACTTATTTCAGAACAGCTCTCAATTTCATAGTTACTACAAGAAAATAAAATATTTATTTATTTTTGTACATGAGCACATACAAATAAATAAACAAAACCATACCAAACGAAAAAATAAACTTTAAAGCTTAACATTAAATAAACTACCAAACCAACGAACGAACGAACATAACCAGAGTGTAACTTGTACTTCATTTTCACTTTACAGTTGCAATACATAACATTAAAATAAATACAACATAAGTACTAATAGCAGCAACAGCAGCAGCAGCAGTAAAAAAATTAAAATGTAGCAACAACTTAAAAAGCTCAATTCGTAAGAAAATCAAAAGATAGTCGTAAAGCAATAAAAAAGCACAACGACACAAAAAAATGTTGTGTGTATTATAAAACGAAATAAAGATAAATTACTTTTGGGTTTGGATACAAGAGAGAGATAGAGAGAGATGTAGTATAGATGAATGAAAGCTCTGGATGAGTTAACTGTGCATTTTAGAAAATTAACATTTTATTATATAACGAAAATAGTTTATTTTAATTAAACTTAAAGCTTTTTTTTGTTGTTGTTGTGTGTCGTGTACACCATCTTTTATCATCATCATTTCTTAGCGATGAACAAAATAACAATATAAACAGGACCAAAAAGTAGGGACGCTTTGTTTACTTATTGTACGGTCATTATTTGTACTTCGTGTATGTATATATTGGATGTGATGGACTGAAACGTTAAAAAAGCTCAAATTAAAAAACAAGAAAATATACGAAACGCTTTATACGTCGTATAATATGTAGCTTTGTTTGTATATAATGCAATGAAATTAAAATGAGGCTTTATATATATATAGAGGTTGGTATATAGCGAGGTTGGTACACGGCGGGATGATACTGCTGTTTACATAGAGGGATTTACTTTTATAATTTTATTTATGTGTGATTTTAAGAGATGAAATTTATTCGTTATTTGTGTATACACGGTGTGTAGATTAAGAAAGGTGAGAAAAATGTAATAGTCTAGCCGCTGGGATACGAGATGAAAATTAGATTTAATATTTTGTTTTTTTCTGTTATTGGATGCGGTGTGATGTAATTTTATTTGTTTCTTCCTACATCTGGTGTATATAGTGACTGCTGCTGCGCTAGTTTTGTATCCGTATATACATACTCACTGATTAAATTTTGCGGTATCTCGTATATAGAGTGTGGTAATCCGGATGAAAAAAAAAATAATTTTAATTTATCAAGTGGAACCAAAAATTATTTAATTATTTTTGGTACATAAGATCTCATCTGATCACCTTGCTTTGGGTAAAGTCACATCAGAATGCAAGTATATAGTATTTCAGTATTTTAAACCACATCTCCCCCTAGCTAAACGTATAATAATATAAAAATCTGAACTTTTTCGTTTAAAGATATCACGTTATAATAGGAGATATATAAGAAAAATCTCTTCACACTGTTTACTGTACAATAACGATGGCAAGCATAATAATAATTTTCTCGTCTTAAATTTCAACGCCAAAAAATTATTTTCAGATATTTATGATACATTTTTGTGTTGTGTGCTATTATTATCGTGGCGTCGTCTTTTGTTCCTCGTTTTTCTCCTTTATGACCCTTGATGTCATATTCCATTTACCATTTTATTATTTTTTTGTATACATTTTTTGACACTTGATACAAAAAAATAAAAGATAAATAATAATAATAATAATAATAGTAAAGTAACAAAAGAAATTTTGTTTTTTTTTAAAGCTGGAGGTGGGTTGTTGATATAAAGAAATGGATGTAAAATGTAATATTGACTTTGGGAACTTTTAGGTTAGACAACTGAAATAGAAAAGGCCAAACAATTTTTTATACTTCGTGTTGATTTAATGGTGTTAATTTCACTCAGAATTTATGTTTTTTGTTGGGGTGTGCTAATTGACAGTATTCTTTTGTACACGGATAAAATATTGTAGAGGAATTTACATTTTTATGAACAACTAGTTTGACTGAGTACAACAGGAGAGCTTAACCATTTTAAAATATTACTTTGGATATAAATTATAGAGGTGATACAAATAAAACCACCTACAAGTACTTAGAATGTTTTTTCAAAACACTCAAAAATTGGGCTATCATAAAAATATTTGAAAATGTTTAATAAACACAAATATTTCTACACTACTAAGTAGAAAACATTTATTTTTATGAATAGTTTTGAGTGAATTTTATAAAATGAAATTTTTTATAACGAAACACACTACGAATCGAACAGAGGTCATCGAAGTGGTTCTAAACTAGTATTTAATGTAAGAAACTAATCTCTCTCCACATGCTCAGAAATCTCTGAAATTTTTGTTTTGATCGAAGTGGTTCTAAATTACTATTTATTGTAAGAAACTAATCTTATTTATTCACATGCTCGGAATGTAGCTCGGTTCCTACGAATCGCAACTCGGATTCGTTTAAACATTTTTGTATTACACTGAATGATATTCTCTCTCAAATAACAAAAATCTCCGATCCGCAGGACCCGTTAAGAAATTTAAAATGTTTAAGAATTTTCAATGATTTTCTCTCTCTAATAATAAACATCTCAGAGATTTCAGAGCATGTGAATAAATATTAGTTTTTTACAATAAATAGAGAAGAGAACCACTTCAGAGTTCAGAAACACTTCGATCATCTCTATGCGATTCGTATGGACCGAGTTAAATAATTTAAAATGGTAAAAAAAAAATTGTATTTCACTCAGCAATTTTCTCTCTCTAGTAACAAAAATCTCAGAAATTTCCGAGCATGTGCATAAATAAGATTTGTTTCTTACATGAAATACTAGTTTAGAACCATTTCGATCACTTCTAAAAAATTTCATTTTTGTAAAATTCACTCAAAACTATTCACAAAAATTGAATGTTTTCTACTTAGCAGTGTAAAAATATTTGTGTTTATTAAAACTTTTTAAACATTATTATGAAAGTTAAATTTTAAGTGTTTTTCAGTACTTACACAGTTTGTTATTTTCACATAAACTTCATTCCTATATCATTTCAAGATATCAGATAATTTACAAGTAATCTGGAAGCACCGTTTCTATAACACACTGAAGGCTAGAAAGTGGCTGCATTTTGAGGTTTTCTCTGACCTTTTTATAGCTCAGGATGATGGCAACAAATAGCAACGGCTTAAAAAGTAGCTACTGAAACATTTTAGAAAATACAGATACTGAACATTGAAGTGAAAATGGAGACATAATCGAAATAGGGGAAATTATAAAAATCCTTGGTATCCTGGAAAATAAGTGTTCCTCGTTCACAAAAGCAGTAAAGAGTCTTGATTATGTTTTTAGGTTTACAAAAAGAACATCACCAAGCTATCTGATAACCAGGGAAATCCAGGAAAACTTTAGGTTAGCCTTAATGGTAACACAATAATGTGCCAGTGGAGCATTCGGCATACAGCTAGGGAAACAAAACGAATTATACCGATACGATAATAGGCAACTTCGCTACTGGGAGTGGCTGTCTAATGCCAGAGTTAGTTTCAACATTCAACATCCAATAATAATCTACATGTATATATAAAGAAGAAGAGTGTGTATGTAACTATGTTTGTTTGATAACATTTTTGATCCACTCGAGCGATTGCTCCCAAATTTTGCAGGACTACTTTTTAGCAGCCGAGAAAAATATAGAGGATTTAGTGATCAAAAAATCTTCCCCATCCTCATGCTTACCTGTAAGGAGGAATTTATAATATATGGAAACTTTTGATCCACTATAGCGAGTGCATTTTGGCAGCCGAGTAAAACCGTGGGAGTGTTAACAAATATTATATATGTAATTAATATTTGTTGTATATCGACCGAACTTATTACACGCTGGAATGCCTTCTCATATCTTGAAATTTAAGAAAAGATCATCAATTATGCTTGCGTGGAATCTGAACCCGCCAAAACTATGCAATGGGACACGGCTGTGTCAAAAATTTAGCCACTGTATTGGCGTGTATTGCAAAAAAAGAGGACGTATTCATAACTTGCATACCGTTGGTACCAACTGAACTGCCATTCAGCTTCAAACGAGTCCTGTTCCCAGTTAGACTTTCATTTGCCATAACCATCAACAACACGGACAATCCCTTAAGTTTGCAGGCGTGAATTTGGGAAGTCCTTGGTTCTCTCATGGCCAGTTGTATGTGGCATGCTCTAGGGAAAATTTGTTTTTTAGCTCCGGGAGGAAAATCAAAAAATGTGTTTTACATGCAAGCATTGCGGTAAACCTAACAAATTATTTTTGTATTGATTGAATAAAATATTAAAATAAATTAAATCACTTAAGTATTTCTTATTAGTTATAAAATAAAAAAACACCTGTTGAAGTTCAGCAGTTCTTCTGATAGACTACGAACTTAAGATGACTCTGCACGGAAGCAGATCCCTCAAGTTAGCATTCGTCTGCCAAAAGTATTGGATAATAAAAGGTCCGTTAGCAGTACAAATGTTCATCAATAAATGTGTAATTTGCTACAAACTAGAGGTCATTGTTCGTACCTATACAGCGGCTGGGGAGGGGGGGGGGGGGGAGGGGCAAATTTATAGGGGCTTCAAAACTTATGCTGAACCATTTGTGGCAATATTCTGATTTTATTTGCCGCCCTCGTTCGCTTAGTGCGTTCAGTGCTTTCTCTGTCTGTTAACCAGTAAAAAGTTGCGACTGAGTGTTTTTAACGTGTCATATGTTCTTTATATATGTTCCCATTTCAAACTTACAGCCATAGTACTTACGGCTTTGTCCTTAATATTTTTCACTGAGCATAGGGAATTGGGAAAACTAATTTCATAGCGTTTTTGTTCAAATTGCATTTTTCTGTCTTACCGCAGGTATAAGTTTAGTACAAATATTTTCAAAACCAAGTTAATCGAGAAACTTTTGTTCCACAAATTTTTTTTACATATAGGGAAAAATATTTTCCCATTTAACTTTGTTTCGAAATTATTTACACCAAACTGAGTCCCTCATTAGACCAGAAAAATACTATTTAGACACAAATGCAATGAAAATATTTTTCTCAATTTCCTTCTCAGGGAAATCCGGAAAAATACTACTGGTCGCCCCATTGAAACAAATACACGAAAAGCTGACGGAACAGCTTTTAAAGGATGATACCCAATGGATGGAAGCGGTAGTTAAATCTGTAAAGCGTCATCTACGCCAATTCCAAGCGGCTACTTCATACTCAAGGATTAGTAGCAACAGGTACACCAACAAGATGCAATATATCGCGATTCATCGCTTCTATCCCGGGATCTACTTTGATAAAATTAGGGAAGAAAGTCTAAACAACGGAGAATGAAGGAGTATAACTTACTATAATCTCATTTCCTATTGGACAGAGCTAAATCACCTTGAGGCTGGCCGCAAACTAGACCACTTTTGGAAAATTCTTAAACAGACAGCTAAAGTTCAAGTGGAACGCTTATCACTGAATGCGTATCACTCAAATGCAAGCAGCTATATGAGATGAAACTTTTCCAGCAGAGTAGTAACGTTCCAACTAGCTGTGAGATCTTCAAAATGGACATTACCTCATTATGGATTCCTTTACGCCTGACACAACGCGTGAGTCAACTCTTCGGTTTTTGTTTTTCTACGTCAGTTTTTGAGGAACCCATTTCCCGTCCTTTTGCATTTTGTTCATTGAACTCGATCGAAATGATAGTGCTTGGTGAGTAATTTCTAACTGTTCTTTTTGAGTTTGAAACGGATTTTCATCCAGTGAATTTTAAGTTTTTCTTCTTAAAACTGTTTTACGGCACCTGGACGTGACGTGGGTCGTCCTCAATACTTAAATTGCCATCACAAAATTGCGCAAACCACATTTTCACTGTTGAATAACAAGCAGAATGTTAGAGATTTTTTTCGGTTTTTCGGACAAAATATTATTTTTAATAGACATTGGACACCCATACAATGTTTACGACATTTTTAGTCGTAGAAAACAAAGAGGCCATTTACTAACAATATTTCTACCACAAAAGTAAGAAAAATGCACTCCCCCCATTTTTAACTCATGGGAACTAGTGTACACGAAGATACATAAACCTTTACAAAAATGAGAACTCCCTTAAGTAGTTTCTTGGCAGCTTGGTTTCATACTGATAAAAAGTTGGTCTACTCAGGTTGCAACGACCAAACTGCAAAAATTAAACTATTGCTTTGTACCGATAATACAAAACAAGAACATATCGATTTAGCGAATTATATATCACTAAATCAGAAATCACAGGAAATTTTCACTATGCATGTATGGGTGCTAAGCCAACACATATAATTAAGAAGTATTTTTATAATTGTCGTGAATTTAATTTGTTTAAGATTTTTTTCAGCGCTTTCGGACAAAATATTATTTTTAATGGACACCCACCCTACTTTTGTGGTAGAAATATTGTTAGTAAATGGCCTCTTTGTTTTCTACGACTAAAAATGTCGTAAACATTGTATGGGTGTCCAATGTCCATTAAAAATAATATTTTGTCCGAAAAGTTGAAAAAAATTCACGGACGATTATAAAAATACTTCTTAACTAACAGAATGTTCACTCAAAGTCGAATTCATCAATTTCATATAGCTTGCGTAGCATTTTTTTTTCATTTGAAAACAGAGTAGAATGCAATGACGTAAATGTTGCTTATCGACATTTATCTCTAAAAATTGATGCACACAGAATAGCTTGTAAATGACTGAAGCGTATGTCATAAAAACAGCAATGACAAAGCTACATATATCCAAAATGGCAGGCGATTCAACCAATTTCAGAGCCGAGTTTCTTCTTGCACACCTAATAACCCATTTGTTCAGATAGTTAATACATTAATCGGTCAGATAATCACTATGTACATGTGGCTGTGTTTTAAAATGTTTTCATTAAATTAAACCTTAAACATATACCATAAACAATAATGATGTTGAACCGATATGGCGAGTAACCCGCAAAAGCTTTAAATTGTTTTAATAATATAAATTGAATATTCAAAATTAAATCTATTTTTATTTTATTTGCATTTTTTGTTATATAATATTTAATATAATACATTAAATTAAAAAATAAAATAAACTATATTAAAATTACAGCAAAAAAGTTAATTAACCACGACAGAATATATTTTAATTTTTGGTTTGGCAAGGCGCTTTACAAACATGAAATGATAACAAAATATTCAAATATTTGTAATGCAAAGTGAGGGGCAGAGAGGAGTTGAAATAAATTTATTGTAAAAGTATACTTTAATAAATTGGGTAGGTTTTGTTGTCGTTCTGCACACGCTGATTACAGCATGAGTTAAATATTAATTTGAGTGGTTTATAGTGCGGCTAACTAAAAAAAAATAAAGTTGAGTTATTTTTAAATTGTGTTGGTTAGGTGTTGAATCAGTTTTTTATATTTTATAAAATAATGTGTGCTAAATTAGATTTTGTGATTCAGTGGTGGCTTTGTGGTTTATGGTTAACCAACTTAATGCTGTTATAGATAGTTTACAATGTTGATATAGTAAAATTAAAGCAATATATCCAATTATAATAGGACCTCATCCCAAATGAACGTGTTGCTGTAAAAAATTATGATATGCTATTTAAAATTATTTAGGTTTAACTAACATTAAGATTAAAAATCAGAAAAACTTGTTAAAATTCGTGCTTTTGGATTATTGATGATTATTGAAAGTGGCACCAAGTTTTTAAATAACTCAATTATGTGAAAGACTAGAAAATTGTTTAACAGTTAACTTAAGGGTGGGGCGTGAGAACGGACAATCGAATTCGACATTATTGTTAAAATTACCGCAATTAGACAAATTTAAGTGGTGTCGCCGTTTGATCCAAAAACATTAAATAAACTCGCATCATTAGGCCCTATGTAGCATATCTTACATATCATGATTTATATTTAAATAACAGTTAATCACTCTTATCGAGTTATGTTTGACTATTGTATTGTAAAGCCTAGAATAGGGCACATTTTCCTCATATTTAAATTTATTGATAATTTCGATACCACTTACAAATTGGAATCAACTCGCGTCCTACAATTTCCGTGTTTCATGATCTCTGGATTACTTCAAATTATATATGGAAAACCTGATTTAAATTTTTTTAGATCACAAATTTTGTTTTGAAATCTGGTAAGTACCTTTGAGTTGTTTCGGGATTCATGAACTGAACCGGATCAGAGGGCCGATTTTGCACGAAAACTGAGAATTGAGAGTTGGAAGTTTTACTGTTGTTTCACTAAACTACTAGATGCACATAAATAAAGTTATTGTTGATTGATATATTTACATCTAGTGTGCTGTTGAAAAAACATAAAAACTCCCAACTCTCATGTCGCGTTTTTCGAACAAAATACCTAATAACAAAATAACTGTTCAAGCATGAAGAAACGCAGCTAATATTAACGATAAAGCAATAACAAGAAAAGTGTCATCAATGAAACCCGAAAGGCTCAATTGAAGAATGAGTTGATGCTGTTTTATTACAAGAATTCAAAGATTTGACAAACAAGGGACTGCAGTTCAAAGGGCAGCTTTATAACCGCAAGTATTTTAACATACTTCAGAATTTAATAGCTTTACGGAAGGCGGGTCATGGCTACTAATTCAAAATACTCCAATTAGTGGAAACGAAGTCTTATAGCATTCATTCGAATCTGTCGTCAGTAAGATCAATAATCTGAAAAGTGAAAAAAGTCTTTGATAGTTTCGATTCATGAAAAGAGCTATACAGGCATTTCCAACTCTATAGGGCAATTGCAAAACTATCTTGTAGTCGTAAACTATTCGAAAAAATTCTATTCCATAGAGTTTGCTTTAACCGCAGATTATTGTTTTCCATCATTCTATACACACTTTATATAGGACGATCCACGACTACTGATCTAAATGAGTTCGCTCACGAATTACAAAAATTTGAACAGAGAATTGATGTAATTGAGATTATTTTGTGTAAACCCTCAGACCTCAAGCGTTTTCCTACTCTTGATACATGAATGATTGTATCTACCAGGACCTCTGGAACTCACCATTATGATCACCTTGTTATTAGTTAAATATTGACTCCTTGATCAAAAACTCGATAAATCTGTGTAGGTAAAGTGATGAACCTAAGCTATAATTCTCCTTCAAATACTTCAGAATGATCCAAATAATTTTAAAATATTGCATTTCAAACAGGTTCCTCACTCAGTGCTACATTAGGGTCATAGTGCAAAGTTCATTACTTACTCCCGAAAACGATTGCATTTCCTGCATCGTATAATTAATAATTTTTTTTTAGTCTGGCCATTCTGGAGTCACAAAATATCGGACAGTTACATTCAATGGTAATTTCTTTAAACAATCTTTGTGGGATTCACAAAAAATCGTCTGTAAATCTAAACTACTTATAAGAGTTAACATCCTAAAAACAATTTAAAAAGTACATAAAGAAAAGGAATATAAAAAACGAGGAGCGAGGCCAGTCAGAAAATCAAATAGCCCAGCAAGACATATTGTTAAAGGTCTAAATGTAAACCACTCAACGAAGTTAAATAGGCGCTCAAAAACATTCGGAAGCGAGAGCTGGACCATTATCTCTAATGATTGTAGATTATTATTTACCGTCAAAAGGAAGATTATTTGTTCCCTCTTTGGTCCAATTAAACTTATAAACAACGAGTATTAGATTCGGACGAACCACGAAATCTTCATGAAATCTAAGCAGAGCCATC
Organism: Nephrotoma flavescens; assembly: GCA_932526605.1. Classification (NCBI taxonomy): domain Eukaryota; kingdom Metazoa; phylum Arthropoda; class Insecta; order Diptera; family Tipulidae; genus Nephrotoma; species Nephrotoma flavescens. Next base: position 252,997,861 of record OW052222.1, on the reverse strand, counting down.
TATGCCACATTGCAAGGTCTCCACAAGAACGAATGACTAATGAAATGTTCCATAACAACCAGCTGTGCAAGATTAAAAATAAAATACAGTGGCGGAGGACCCAATGAAAACTCATAAAATTTAACTTTACAAATTCTCTAATTCAACATCTAGTATTGACTGGTTTTTAGATTGTAACATTTATAAACACGCACCAATTAAATCCAATGAAATTACAAATTATCTGAATCTTGAATGTTTGCATGTAAAAAGACGTTGACACAAATAGGTTATCTCCATGGTATACTCTCAAATTTATTCGACCACACTTCTAAAAAATTAATCCCAATGTGATTGTTCCTTAGTTGGTTGTCAATTTCGCAAACTTACTTTGTTTTCAAATATCATAATTTCCTTCAATTTTGTCAAACACGTAATGCAAATTCCAGCAAGAGAATATTGAAGAAGTATACAGCCGTTAAAGTTTCCGTTTTTCAACTACAAGTAGGACAGTATTTGATAAGGACGAGTTGCCATGGGTGTCGCAAGCATCTAATTGTATTTAATCCGGTAAGATTCGAGAGTTTGAAACCTCAGGCGAAGCTTTTAAGCCAAGTCTAACTAGTGCTTCAAAGTGGTATCGTCAATACGAACAATGGTTCAACTCTTTAGATTTAATCCTTCAGATTGAATAAAAATTTGAAATCTCTCAAAACCGACAATTAATAATTATAAGCAAAATCGGCACTGTCCATTAAAATCTGACAATTGCCAATTCTATGTAGAAAACTTAATTTTGTTGTTTTCTGCATCGAAGTATAAATTCTGCAACCAAAGGTTTCGGTTACTGGCAAAAGTGAGATTAAATTAAAATTTTCAATTTTGAAGAGAGTGAGGGAATGTCGCAGTTTGGTAAATTTGAAAAAAAACCGAGATTTAAAAATGGTTTGTGGTCTAATAAAAGCGCAAAACAACGCTTCTTTGAAACTTCGGAACTTTCAATGGTTAACTTAGCTAGGATGTGCGAATATCCACTGGTAGATCAGGGTAGCGATGTTTTTGCGTCCGTGTTGTCGACAACGTTGACAACCTTGCAAATGAGATCATAAACTAAATTTTCTCATTATTTTTCTTTTATTTTACGTTAGTAGATCTGACAAAGTTGCTGCTTATAGTAGCTATTAGTTAATCCTAAGGAGCTTATAAGTTTGCATTGTGATCGATATTCGTTACAACGAATATTTAGAAACATTGACATTTATGAGTAATATTAAGGATCATGGCCTGCAAATAAAGACAACTCTAGTGAAGAACTTGGAGGCTTCAAAATCAAATATTTAATCTGGTTAGCAGAGATAGCAATATAGAAGGCAACAAAAGAAGCTTAAATTTACTGGTGCATGGCGTACCTGAAACAGGTTGTGAAAATTAATCTACGATTTTAAAGAAATTTTTTGATTACATCAATATTTCGAATGGGTTGAAAAACATCGAAGGCGCTGTTAGATGTGATAAATTGGAACCATTAAAAACTAGGCTCATTGTATTTAAGTGTAGCAAAAATGAGAAAGATTAAGTTAAAACGAAACTGAATCTTGCTCTTTTGGTTATAATTTTTTTAGCACTTTTATAGAGAGGAGACAGAGCTCTTAAATTATGGTTTTCGCACGGACATTTATTTTTCTGATATGCGGTTATGTTTAGAAAATATTTGTATTTAGTCTGAAATTAATGATTATAATTTGTGTTTCACGTTGATTTTTTTTACTTAATTTCCGACTAACTAAATTGATGGCTGTTTATAGCTGGCACTAAACAAATCGATCCTCATTTGTATTTTAAATTTGGTAAATTGATTATAAATCTCGAAAATATTTAAAATTGTAGAAATTTAGAACTGAATATAAAACATATTTCATCAAGGTGAGGTTAACAAGACTTTGGGGAGGTAACCTCACCTTGATTAAAAACAATATCTGGCTATTATCCAGAATAACCCAAAATTTCAAAAAACATATTTCGATTTTTGAATAATAGAGACCTCTATTAATGGCTGGTATGAACTAATCGATAATTTTTTTGTTTATTTTGAGCTTTATCAATTGTCAAAGTATTTACTATTAATGGTGGATAATTACCAATTTAGTACGCAATTTTGAGTAAGTTGTTTGGATAAAGTTATTTAGGCTGTGTAAATTTCGTTGATTTTTGTGTAAATCTCTAATTAACAAATTGTATGATTAGTTTATTATACTAGTTGTTCATAGATGTCGCAATTGAAACAGTGTATCCTATTTAACCCTCCGTTACTAACCACTGCGTGGAATCCACCCAAATAATTTTGAAATTAAGAAAACTCGTGGAAAGTGAGCTGGTACGTGGTTATATTTCTAGTATTTCATCTTATGTTTGACACTTGCTAAAATAACGTTTAGTTCGATTTTTTCTTTCTATTTTTTCATTAGTAATTGTCTTTTTCCAGAGCAATGTTAGTACTTTTTTCTTTATACAGTTTTTTAAAAAAAGTTAATTAAAAAATAATTGTTAATTGTGGTTTATTTTCAAATTAACTTAATTTAGTAACGGAGCCCGGTAAACCACAAGTTCTAAAAAATTATAAATGTGAGTCTGATGATTGACTCTGCAAAGTCTGCAAGCAAAGTCCAGATTTAAATTTCAGTCTTTAATGTTCGGCATATAATTAGCTTGAGTTCAAGTCTGTTATTTAACTGACGTTGAAGTCGATTCTTCATCATCAATAGCTTAAAATTAAATTGTTCGACGGGCTTCAACACCATTTGTAGAAGTTTGGCTTTGAAGTCAGTGGTGTGATTTTATATTTAAGTCACATACAGAAAACTGACATGAAAGTCGGTTTTTAGTAATCAAATACTGTTTTACAAAAGTAATCAAAACGAGTTCGGTGTATTGCTGTAAACGTTTGGTTCAATAAGCGTTTGGGTGAGTACTCAGTTTTTTATTACCATTTCTAGTTATTGAATGTTTAAAAGTGAAAATTAAAAAAGAGTTCAGTAATAACAAATAATAAAATGAAAAATATATCAGAAAATAATATGAAAAATATAGTTCCTTTTCTATCGAAATAGCTGAATTTATTTTCTTTTCCAAGATTCTTTATCCTAAGAATTAATTTAATTTTTCTGGGATGCTTCCGTATGTTTATTTTTCCAATCTATCATTTTAGACAAAGAAAAAGAAATCCACGAACGGATTTTTTTATAGTTTTTAGTTTAACCCGAGATTGCTGAACTTTAGTGCATTCGGTAATATTAGCTGAAAAGGTGTCGAAAAATTTATAGAATGCTTGGCTTGATTGGATCTTGTTCAGTAAAGACATGAATCTAATTCTCTAGACTCAAAACCTCTTTTTACTTGGAAAGTTTAACCCTTCGTCCACGAAAAAATTTAATTGACCTATTCAATCACTTAAAGTAACCGTTTGTGATTTCAAGAAGTAACATACGATGGTCAGATAATTTATAATCTAAATCTTCCGCATTCGCAATCAATTTAGAATTATGATTTAATGTCAAAAAAATTTGGTCAATCGAAGAGTATTAGTAACTCTAGTAAAGTCTTGAATTAGAGAGATAAATCCAAATGATGACATCATTTAAAGATATTTATTGACATTTTGATTCACAGAAATTGAATCCGAAACATCAATATTTAGATCAACAATGATAATTAAATTTTTGGTTTTAATATGACTTATATAAACTATAAATTGCAAAATTAATCCTTTACCTTAGCAGTTTTTAACGTTTTTCTAACAAAATTAAAGTATTGGTAAATATGGAAATTGTATTTCGCAATATCACAAGCGAGCTAAAACTGAATATCTATACAGATTCTGTTGTCGATACCCATATTTGATTCTCACAACAAGTTCTGTTTCTTAAGTGGAACAGTTTAAAATGATGATATTTGAAAATGGATTAGCATAATTTGTAGCTGACATGTGCTACTGAATAAATCCATCAACATCATTCATAAAACAATTCCATTAAATCAACCACATTTCAAATCTAAAAATAACCTTAAAATTGATGAAAAGCTTTTAAAAGCACACGACATAAATTTGTTTTCAACCAAAAAATCTTTCCGCACACAGATCAAATTAAAACAAATATTTCATGAAAAATCAATTTAAAACAACAAAATCGTTTACCTACCAATCGTTATTCATAAAACTTTTAAGCCTTCGTATAAAAAAAAAGTTTTTCATTTCTAAATATATAATATATACCCAGTCTTGAAAAATACAAGATGAACAAAAAAAAATTACTTTATAATTGAGATAAATTCCATTTCAATGATAGAAAAGCGAAAGGCACAGAACAAACGAAAAAAAAGGAAAATTAAATTTTCCTTATATTTTTCTTTTCCGTCCTGCATACTTTACGATATACATATACGTATATTATATTCATAGGATGGTCCCAAACTAAAAATCTATAATTCAATCAACAATTCAATCAACCAAAACACTGAATCAACCGAGCTTTTTACGATACATGAATGTACGTAGATCGGAAGAGAAACTTTTTATTGTTATTTGTGTTCAAAAAATAAAAGGACATATTTTTCCAAAAATTATTTCGAGAAATTCTTCGGCCTTTTTAACGAATTCAACAACGAAAAGACATAAAATGTAATAAATTTTCATTTTGATTACAACAAAACAGCTGTCAACAATAAAGCTTTTGTATAAAATGTATACGTACACACACACATACATATACAGTGTTTTGTTTCGGCAAAAAAATTCAAAAGACAAATATCAAAGTGGAAAAACGATTTTTTTTTTTGTATTTTAATTTATTCATGGAAATTGTGAAAAAATAAAATAAAAATGGAGAAGAGAGAAAATATTTTATTTATAAGATGATGTTGTTTGTTTTTTTTTTGGGGGTGTGAATACATTTAGGAGAATATTTTTTTTTTGTGTACCATTTATATGCCGTACATTTTAAAAACAAGTAAATGTAAATTGAAATATTAGATTTTTAAAAATTAATTTTTTTTTTCATTTAATTTAATTTTGGCATATATATTTGGGGTGTATTAAATTGAGAATATAATGACTGTGTAAATAAAAGGGAAGTACGTACTATTGTTAAGGTTACACGAGTGTTGTATATGAGCACCTTGTAAATAATTATATTGTGTGATTTAAATAATTAACACAATAAATAAATTAAATTACACGAGAAAACACAAAAAACACATAATTTGTTGATATTAAATTAGCGCTATATAAAAAGTGTGTTGAGTGATTGTGGTGCGGCACGCCATGAAGTATTTATATAAAATAATAAAAATTAAATTACTGCAATGATAACAGGCATTAATCTAAACGACGACGAGACACTATATATATATATATAGAAAGGGCCAAACACATAGTATTTATATGTAGTAAACCAAGTGCCTGATATTAATTTTATTTCTTCTATAGTACGTTGTACGTAGTGTATAAAATTCAATCAAATTAATTTTCATTTTTATTATTTCCAACCGACCGACGAACTAATTTTATATACCCCCATACACACACATGTGTATGCTAAATTTTATAAATAAAATGCTTTGCCACACCTAATTAAGTAATTTTATCTATCCATCATAATAATTTATACGTATACACATAAACAGGGTTGAAATTAGGGGTATTCATAACGGTAGCTCTACAATTTATGTAAATTTTCAGTTTTTCACCTCCGTACGTACACATGAATACATGACCAATGTGAATGTAATACACATGTGGAGTTATTGGTGCTACAATAATTATAGTAGTAGTCCAAGCGACCAAACTTACCCTTTTATCCATCCCCATCCCACAATATATAAATAATACTAGTGTTTTCACACACAAAATAGATAGGATCGATGATGGATATTACAAAAAAAAAAAAAATGTTGGTTAGAGATTTTGACTTTTACATATGATATAGACAGAGGTATATATATTCACATAATAGACAAACCACAAAATTGCATAAAACATAATAATTATGTGTATGAGATAGGGTGAAAATTAAATGGACATTCATAATAAAAAATATATAAATTTTTCAACAATAGACAATGATTATGATAAAGATACGTACATTTTATATGTCATCGCATACAAAAATTAATTCACATGTTTTGAAATATATTAAATTAAATTTTATTATATATTAGATTTTAATTAGGTGGTTCAATGATTTTAAATTATATTTTGTGTTTTGGTTCGTTTCATTGTCTAATACAAGATTGATTGAAAAAATATTATTAGTTCTTTTACAGTGATATTTAAATAGAGCACTTTCAGGGGCAAAGGCAAGCCTCACACTTCAAAATCATTTAAAATTAGGGACGAATTGCTTTAACGCGGTGTTGCCAACTATTATTTTTTTATTGGCAACAAAATAGTGCTCAGTTGACTAATACAAAGCTTAAAATGTTTGATTTTTGACGAGAATAAAAGTTTGCTAACCAGGCAGCATGAGTATTAAAATCTGTCAACAAAGTAGGGCAACATATATGTACGAGTAGTTAGTTTCCTTGAAAGGTTTTGATTTCAGATTTAAATAAAAAAAAATTAAAAGTGTTCACAGTTAAAAATTTTAAAGTATTTATTTATTATCAAACGCGTGGCGCAATTGGTACGATTCCTGTCAAAAAATATATAAAACAAAAATAAAAAGTAAAATCAGTGAAATAATTCAATATTAAGAAAATGCAGTCCTGCTGTATAAATATGTACAAAATGCTGTATAAATATGTACTGACACGGGAAAACGAAAAAAACAATTGTTTGTGTAAAATCAGTGAACTCAATAGAAAAATAAACATACGTGATTTGAGCATCGACATTAAAGTGGCCAAGATATCTGGACAAGCCTGGGTTAACCAATAAGCAATAAAAACACATGCTTAGGACATCAAGAAAAAGAGGACACCAACAGGATTTAGAGAGTCTATAAGTTTATTTAGTTATCTAGTTGTAAAATTTTTAAAACAAATAAAAATTATAAAATAACAATATTAAATTTCATAATTTAAATAAGTGAAAATATCCAGGGTTATGGCTAGATGTGACATACTGGATTACCTGTGGACCAAGTGAATGCCAATTTCACAATGCCTTATCGGACTTTTAATACCAATCACTCTTCCAGAGAGTTTTCAATGAAGTAAAAGCAAAGCCTCCTAAATATAAGAGCCATAAGATTCCGCCATTTTTTCATGAACTTTCCATATTATGTCGAGTTAACGCAAAAAACTTCTAAATTAGTCTAACACATTTTGTAAAAATGAGAATTTGTTTATATGTGTATGTAAAGAAAATAAGAAAATAGTATAGAGTGTTCCCTTAAAAATCTCGGCATTATTTTTCTAAAGAAACGTTCGTTAAAAAATGCAAACAAACAAACTTCGGAAACTGTTAAATTCGCAGACTATATTGTTTCATCCTGTAGTATAAAAAAACCTTAATAAAATAAAAACATTGCTATTTTATAAAGCTTTTCGCAATTACTAAACCAATCAAAAGATGTCGCTAAGTATAAATTTAGAAAACAACAGCGACAAAAAATTTAATATTTTAAAACCTGTTAAATGTTTGTTAGAAAATTTAATAATTCATTATGTATACTGCCTGGTTCAATAGGTTATGGAGATCTCCTGAGATTGAGAGTAACGCAACACGAGCAAATGTTTTTTTTCGTAAATAGTTGAATTTATTATAGAGACATCTGTAAACGGATTTTGAAATTAAAGAAAGCTCGGTTTTGCAATCGTATAAAATTAAAGTTTTCTAACGTTTCGTTGTTTTTTGTAATAATATTTAATTAAGAAAATGAACGATGGTGTATACATTTCCAGTAAATAAATTTTTTATGAAAAAATTTTATTATATGAATAATAATTATTGTTTATACAGGATGATTCTTAAGATCTCGTTTCAGCTCACGTTTTCCTTTAATTTTGTCATAAATATGATTGTTTAGATTGCTTTTAAATCCATCGTTATTCTCGAAAATTTTGATGTGCATGGGACAAGCATTGACTAAAATATTTAGATTTTTATAAACCTAAATTTTAAATTGGATGTAAGAGAAATCTGCGGCATTACCTTTTATTAACTTACTTTAAATAACCTACACAACTAAACGGAATACTCATTTTTATAGAAAATTAATAAATTTATGATCTGCTTTAGTGTTTAATGATTAAATACTACAATATGATGGCTGATTTGTTTAATTTTTTATTTGTAAATTTATGTTCAAAAATTTTCCAATTACCACAGATTCTTATAGTAACTCAATAAAAGCTTCCCTCTATTTAAAGCTCACATTGTAATATTACGACTCTTTAAAATTATAGATGGCTCTGGTAAAAGCCAACCGTGAGAAATACAAGAAAGAGTGGTTATTGTATTCACCATCAACAAGTTCAGTTTACTGTTTTGTTAGTAAACTATTTGCTGCCAAAAATTATTCACAATTTGTTACAATGTTTTAGTGATGGCGATATACTATTGCAGTTGATAATCTCGAAAAAAGCACTACACATCGAGATTCTATGCTGACATATTTAACCCGTAGAGTAAGTGCGGGATTAGTACAAATGTTGGAAAACCAAATTCAGGAAGAGTGTGATTACTGGCTTGGGAACATGCGAGACTTGCTGTTGTTATTCGTACGTTAGCGGAACGTGGCTTGGCTTATCGAGGAACAGAAGAAAAATTTTGATATTTGTACAATGGAAATTTTGGAAATAAACTGCTCCGGTTATTCCAGTATTTCAGTTCATTTAACACTATTGGCACATATCTACCAGTTAAATATTGGCGGGCCACCTATATATCGATTTTTGAAGCTTCTGGGAATGGCCAACTGAGTATTTAAGGGAAGTTTGTAAATTAAACTTTGCAAAATGTAGGAGGCTAACTAACCTTGCGATGATGCTGCTAACATGTCCAGTCGTTATAAGGCAGTGAACTTGTATTCTATAGTGTAGTTTCTGTATAACATTTTTCTGTATAACCTGAACTAGCCGGTGGGGTATCATTAAATCATTTATTGGGGATGTAAGTGTCTTAAAATCAATTTCCAATGCCAGATGGGAAGTATATGCTAAGCAGTAGCGTTTCCTGGTTGTGCTCTCAAGGTGTTCTGCTTCGGATTTTGATCACCCGAAATAATTAAAATAATAGTAATTAATTAAGAAAATAATATTAGAAATTTATAATAAAAATAAAAATTTCTGTAATAAAAATAAAACTCTTAGAATTCGAATAAAAATCAAAAACTGTTTAGTCGTTCAACGAACGAGCAGAACATCACTAGAAAACGCCGCTGATGTCCAGTTAGCTTAATATAATATATTATATATCATAAACAAATAAAAATCATCCCAATTTTAATACGATGAGGTAGACCCGCTTGCTATTGACCCCGAAGTTGTTCAATTTTTGCAAATAGAATTTACACATTCACTGTATCGAGGATTGGCCAGTACCCAGAGATTTCCGAACGACATGTTATATATCTCTAGTTAGCTTAAGACATCATAAACAAATAAAAATTATCCCCATTTTAATACGATGAGGCAGACCCATTTGTTATTGACCCCAAAGTTTCAATCTTTGCAAATGGAATTTACACATTCACTGTATCGAGGATTGGCCAGTACCCAGAGATTTCCGAACGACGTGTTATATATCTCTAGTTAGCTTAAGACATCCTAAACAAATTGAAATGATCCCCATTTAAATACGATGAGGCAGACCCATTTGTTATTGACCCCTAAGTTGTTCAATCTTTAAAAATGGAATTTACACATTCACTGTATCGATGATTGGCCAGTACCCAGAGATTTCCGACCGACATGTTATATATCTCTAGTTAGCTTAAGACATCCTTAACAAATAAAAATTATCCCCATTTTAATACGATGAGGTAGACGCGTTTGCTATTGACCCCGAAGTTGTTCAATTTTTGAAAATGGAATTTGCACATTCACTGTATCGAGGATTGGCCAGTACCCAGAGATTTCCGACCGACATGTTATATATCTCTAGTTAGCTTAAGACATTCTTAACAAATAAAAATTATCCCCATTTTAATACGATGAGGTAGACCCATTTGTTATTGACCCCGAAGTTGTTCAATTTTTGCAAATGGAATTTACACATTCACTGTATCGAGGGTTGGCCAGTACCCAGAGATCTCCGACCGGCATGTTATATATCTCTAGTTAGCTTAAGACATCATAAACAAATAAAAATTATCCAAATGTTAATACGATGAGGTAGACCCATTTGTTATTGACCCCGAAGTTGTTCAATCTTTGCAAATGGAATTTACAGATTCACTGTATCGAGGATTGGCCAGTACCCAGAGATTTCCGACCGACATGTTATATATCTCTAGTTAGCTTAAGACATCCTAAACAAATTAGGATGATCCCCATTTTAATACGATAAGGTAGACCCATTTGTTATTGACCCCTAAGTTGTTCAATCTTTGCAAATGGAATTTACACATTCACTGAATTAAGGATTGGCCGGCAGCCAGAGATTTAAAATGACATGGCATATATGTCTAGTTAGCTTAAGATATCATAAACAAATAAAAATTAACCCCATTTTAATACGATGAGGTAGACCCGTTTGTTATTGACCCCTAAGTTGTTCAATCTTTGCAAATGGAATTTACACATTCACTGTATCGAGGATTGACCAGTACCCAGAGATTTCCGACCGACATGTTATATATCTCTAGTTAGCTTAAGACATCATAAACAAATAAAAATTATCCCCATTTTAATACGATGAGGTAGACCCGTTTGCTATTGACCCCGAAGTTGTTCAATTTTTGCAAATGGAATTTACACATTCACTGAATCGAGGATTGGCCAGCACCCAAAGATATCCAACTGACATGGCATATATGTCTAGTTAGCTTAAGACATCCTAAACAAACAAAAATTAACCGCATTTTAATATGATGAGGTAGACCCATTTGTTATCGACCGCGACGTTGTTCAATCTTTGCAAATGGAATTTACACATTCACTGTATCGAGGATTGGCCAGTACCCAGAGATTTCCGACCGACATGTTATATATCTCTAGTTAACTTAAGACATCCTACACAAATAAAAATTAACCGCATTTTAATACGATGAGGTCGACCCGTTTGCTGACCCCTAAGTTGTTCAATCTTTGCAAATGGAATTTACACATTCACTGTATCGAGGATTATGGCCAGTACCCAGAAATTTCCGAACGACATGTTATATATCTCTAGTTAGCTTAAGACATCCTAAACAAATTGGAATGATCCCCATTTTAATACGATGAGGTAGACCCATTTGTTATTGACCCCTAAGTTGTTCAATCTTTGCAAATGGAATTTACACATTCGTTGAATCAAGGATTGGACAGCACCCAGAGATATCCAACTGACATGGCACATATGTCTAGTTAGCTTAAGATATCCTAAACAAATAAAAAATAACCCCATTTTAATACGATGAGGTAGACCCATTTGCTATTGAAACCTAAGTTGTTCAATTTTTGCAAATGGAATTTACACATTCACTGAATCGAGGATTGGCCAGCACCCAAAGATATCCAACTGACATGGCATATATGTCTAGTTAGCTTAAGACATCCTAAACAAATAAAAATTATCCCCATTTTAATACGATAAGGTAAACCCATTTGTTATTGACCCCGAAGATATTCAATCTTTGCAAATGGAATTTACACATTCACTGTATCGAGGATTGGCCAGCACCCAGAGATATTCAACTGTCATGGCACATATGTCTAGTTAGCTTAAGATATCCTCAACAAATAAAAATTATCCCCATTTTAATACGATGAGGTAGACCCGTTTGCTATTGACCCCGAAGTTGTTCAATCTTTGCAAATGGAATTTACACATTCACTGTATCGAGGATTGGCCAGTACACAGAGATTTCCGACCGACATGTTATATATCTGTAGTTAGCTTAAGACATCCTAAACAAATTAGAATGATCCCCATTTTAATACGATGAGGTAGACCCATTTGTTATTGACCCCTAAGTTGTTCAGTCTTTGCAAATGGAATTTACACATTCACTGAATCAAGGATTGGCCAGCACCCAGAGATTTCCAAATGACATGGCATATATGTCTAGTTAGCTTAAGATATCCTAAACAAATAAAAATTATCCCCATTTTAATACGATGAGGTAGACCCGTTTGCTATTGACCCCGAAGTTGTTCAATCTTTGCAAATGGAATTTACACATTCACTGTATCGAGGATTGGCCAGTACACAGAGATTTCCGACCGACATGTTATATATCTGTAGTTAGCTTAAGACATCCTAAACAAATTAGATTGATCCCCATTTTAATACGATGAGGTAGACCCATTTGTTATTGACCCCTAAGTTGTTCAATCTTTGCAAATGGAATTTACACATTCACTGAATCAAGGATTGGCCAGCACCCAGAGATTTCCAACTGACATGGCATATATGTCTAGTTAGCTTAAGATATCCTAAACAAATAAAAATTATCCCCATTTTAATACGATAAGGTAGACCCATTTGTTATTGACCCCGAATATATTCAATCTTTGCAATTGGAATTTACACATTCACTGAATCAAGGATTGGCTAGGACCCAGAGATTTCCAACTAACATGGCATATATGTCTAGTTAGCTTAAAATATCCTAAACAAATAAAAATTATCCCCATTTTAATACGATAAGGTAGACCCATTTGTTATTGACCCCGAATATATTCAATCTGAGTAAATGGAATTTAAACATTCACTGAATCAAGGATTGGCCAGCACCCAGAGATTTCCGACCGACATGTTATATATCTCTAGTTAGCTTAAGACATCCTAAACAAATAAAAATTATCCCCATTTTAATACGATGAGGTAGACCCATTTGTTATTGACCCCGAAGTTGTTCAATCTTTGCAAATGGAATTTACACATTCACTGAATCGAGGATTGGCCACCACCCAGAGATTTCCGACCGACATGTTATATATCTCTAGTTAGCTTAAGACATCCTGAACAAATTAGAATGATTCCCATTTTAATACGATGAGGTAGTTCCATTTGTTATTGATCCCGAAGTTGTTCAATCTTTGCAAATGGAATTTACACATTCACTGAATCAAGGATTAGCCAGCACCCAGAGATTTCCAAATGACATGGCATATATGTCTAGTTAGCTTAAGATATCCTAAACAAATAAAAATTATCCCCATTTTAATACGATGAGGTAGACCCATTTGTTATTGACCCTTAAGTTGTTCAATCTTTGCAAATGGAATTTACACATTCACTGAATCAAGGATTGGCCAGCACCCAGAGATTTCCAACTGACATGGTATATATGTCTAGTTAGCTTAAGATATCCTAAACAAATAAAAATTATCCCCATTTTAATACGATGAGGTAGACCCGTTTGCTATTGACCCCGAAATTGTTCAATTTTTGCAAATGGAATTTACGCATTCACTGTATCATTCACTGGATTGGCCAGTACCCAGAGCTTTCCGACCGACATGTTATATATCTCTAGTTAGCTTAAGACATCCTAAACAAATAAAAATTATCCCCCAACCACCCCGGTGGCAAAGTTGTCAACATGCTTGCTCCAGCGACCGGAGATCCGGGTTTGATTCCCGGTGGTGACAAGGAAAAAATTTCACGGCTGGTTTTAGGATCATTAAATTAATCACTCATTATCCGAAATGAAAATTTGATTATGAAACCTCATTTGAGGCGGCCAAATTCCTTGATGGGATATAGTGTTAGAGAGAGAAAAGGAGAGAGAGAGAGAGGATTGGCCAGTACCCAGAGATTTCCAAATGACACGGCATATATGTCTAGTTAGCTTAAGATATCCTAAGCAAATAAAAATTAACCCCATTTTAATACGATGAGGTACCGGACAAGTGGTGCAGTGGTTAAAGCTTCGGCACTTGGACCGGGAGGTAGTGGGTTCGAATCCCATCAGAGGCTAGATGCAAATCGAATTTTCATCATCGATTACAATCGGTGATGTTAATAAACACAACTAAGACCCTCTGATGGAGTGCAGAATTCAGCGCCGACCCACCGTCCATGTCAATGTACAGGTTGACATGGAGCTTGCAATGTGCAGGTGGTATACTGTAGTTGTGTGAGTAGGTGAATAGGTGAATGGGTTAATGATGTGGCGTGAATGCGTGGTGGTATCACAATTTGCCAAAAATGGCCTAAGTGTCAACCACTGAAACCTAACCTAATACGATGAGGTAGACCTGTTTGCTATTGACCCCAAAGTTGTTCAATCTTTGCAAATGGAATTTACACATTCACTGTATCGAGGATTGGCCAGTACCGAGAGATTTCCAACTGACATGACATATAGGTATAGCAGTGGAGTGTCCTTTTTGTGCTCTCAAGGTGTTCTGCTTCGGATTTTGATCACACATATTTCTTTCGGGGATTAGGGAATTCCTAGGCTCAACAGTTAGAGCAATGTTAACATCGACAACAGGATATTGGTTACATAATGCATCATAATATTAATCGAATCAATGTATAAGCAAAAAATCTCCATTTGTGAAACCAAGAAAGTTTCGACCAATACGCACTCAAATTATCAAATCTGAAGTTCTGCATAAAAATCTTATTGCATTATATAAACTTGATTAAATATATTTTATTCCGGAGAAATATTTAGCTTGCGTATAAATATTTAAACGGCCAATTTTGATTAAATAACTTTGAATTGTTAAATATTTCCATGGAATAAAATATATTTAATCTAGTTTGCGTTGAGTGTTTTCTGTTTGCGAAAACAGATTTCATATAAAACATTTTTCTGTGCAAAACGCATACATGCAATAAAAACAATAATATGAATCAGGGTTAGTCAAGTATATAAGCGCGAGCAATTTGGGACGCAGACACGTACTTTAACACGTTCACGGACGTGATTGCTATAGCATTCATACACTTTTTTCATTTTTTAACACTTTCGCGCAAAACAGTCACTAATTTTTTTCCTTTTTGAAGAAATAAGACGACATATTTGTTAATTCTCAACAATACATTCCTTTCCGCGACAAAATATCATTGCAATTACAAAATTTATCAAATTTGTATTAAACACATTTTGAAAGCGTCCACGAACGTGTTAACTAGTGAACTACTAAAAGAGAACAGTTAAAGGGAACAGCAAAAATAATTTAGTAACCAGTGAACGATTGAAATTTGTTAATTGCTGCAGAAAAACTAGAGATGTTGGAAAATAAAGTTTATAGCTTAAATCGCTGAGTGTTTTATTTGTATAACCACATGCTCTGAAATCTCTGACATTTTTGTTACTCGAGAGAGAACATCACTGAGTGTATTGTAAAAATTCTTAAACATTTTAGATTATTTCACTCGGCCCCTTCCCGCACGGAGGTTATCGATGTGGTTATTAGATGTAAAAAACAAATTTTATTTTTCCGTATCCTCGCAAAATGTGTGAGATTTTTGTTATTCATAAGAGAATATCATTGAGTGCAATTCAAAAATATTTAAACATTTCAAATTATGTAGCTCAATTCAGATCAGATAAACCAGAGAGATAATTTATCTGACAAATCTGATAACATTTTATATGAAAAAGATTTTTACCGATTTTTATACACTGTACTGAAAATATGTAAAGACCACTGAACATTAGACAACCGATTGACATGCCAGCCAAAGTGATGAGTTGCGAAACGTCAAAATAATAAATCAAATTATACGAGGAATATATAAAAGTAAAAATTAAAATAAAAATGGAGCAAAATATGTTAGTATTGACGGAAATAGCTAAAAACACATACAATATTATATATAATAGTGATGATTCCGACGAAAGCAGCAGTGAAGAAGAAAATTGTTTAAAAATATACAATTTTCCTGAAGAAATTGTACTGTCTTACACGAACTCAATATTTAAAAGCCATTTTCGTTTAAATATTGAAACTTTTAATAAACTATGCAAAATGATACATGACAGCAAAAGCCTATAAATCCATCCAGGTCGGCCGGAAAAAACAATAGGAAAAAAATCCTTATCATTTTATGGTTATTTGGAAACCGAGAACCCCTCCGGTAAATAAAAGTAATATTGGATCTAAAACCAAGAAATAACAATAATTGTTTTTAGGACGATTAGCCATAGATTTAATGTCGCAAAATCTACAGCCTGCAATATCATAAATAATATTTCGAAGATACTACTGGCTTTAAATAATGAAAAATTAATCATAAAATGGCCTTCAGTGAGGGAACGGCTTGCTACCAAATCATACTACACACTAAAATACCATTTTAGAGGTACATATTATTATTATAATTTATAAAAGTTTTATATTTTGTTGTGACATAGAAATAATTGTAAATCTGTGTAAGGAATCATTGGTTCTATAGATGGTACTCATATTCCCATTATTACTCCAAGAAATCATCCAAATTCCTACGTCAACAAAAAAGTTTTCCACTCACTTTTATTACAAGCCGTATGTGACCATCGGTTAAAATTCAATAATTTTTATACAGGCGAAGCTGGGTCTCTTCATGATTCCAGGGTATTTACAAGATCAAATTTTAAAAGCAAGTTGGAATCAGGTAAATAGCTGAAAGATTGGTGCATTAAAAATTGTAATTTTTCTCATTCCTTGCTAGGGGAATTTCAATGATTGACTGATGAATATTTACTTGTAGATTCGGCGTACAAGTTGGATCATTTCTTATTAGTTCCTTTTAAAAATATTGGATGTCTTGCCGATGAGGAACTGCGGAATACTAAAAGGGCATTTTAGGTGACTCAAATTCGTCGAAACGAAACGGACGAAACTTATTCCACATATATTGGAGCTTGCGTCATTTTACATAATTTGTGTATCGAAAATGGTGACCAAATCGATCCAGATGGTAATCAACTGGATGCAGTTCTTATGAGCGGTGAAAGCGCTCAGCTCACAACTTACGCTGTTTTAAGCTTCAGTGATGATGAACACGATTCACATTTAAGTGATGGACAACGGAAAAGATTATTCATTATGAATTTTTTATTTTAAATAACCATTTTTATTAAATTTCAAAATAAATTCGTACTTTTGAATATCACATTTTAAATTTTCTATAATTTATAAATTATTGTTGTTATTTATGACATAATCCACAAATCTTTTAAAATCCTTATTATGTTCACTCATCAGCAAAAATTTCTTCCTGCGGTATTCATCTTTAGAATTTTTCTGACCTCTTCGCTTATATACCGAACTTGATGTTTCGTATACGGATGATCAGCCTAACACTAAAATTAGCACTCGGGCTGGTGCTGGATGTTGTCGAAAGGGGTGATATAGTAGGATTCCGGCCATAATTTCATCAACAGTATCAAAATACTGCCAGCATTTTCTATTTTGACCGGTAGTGTTGTTATGGTATTTTATGGCTTTGTATTGTTTTTGTAAAGCCTTCCATTTGGATTCGTCTTGAGTCTAACTTACCCCAATTGCATTTTTGTTACATTCTTCGGTAATTCTCAGATACATTTTTTTTATACCATTTAGAAGATTATTGAACTCCGTTTTTATTTCATTTAATAAAAATAATATATTTGTTGTTGTCCATTTAATTTGGGTGTCTACCACGAACAAATAATAAATTAACGTACTATTAATTTTACAATTAATTTATTAATTTCAATTTTCCATAGCGTCCGCAAAAAAAAGTTCAGATCGAAAAATGACGATCTGAGAATGGTCAGAGAAAATAAAAACGGGGAAAAATTTATCTGATCGATCCGATAAAATAAAAAACGGAAAAGGCTTTCTTTTTATCTCTCTTATCTCTCCGATGTAATAAAAAAACAGGCCAAAAACTATCAAAGTGATTTTGATAGTATTTGATGTAAAAAAAACCAATCTTGTCTAACCACATGTTCGGAATGTTATAAAATTTTTGTTATTCGAGAAGAAATCGCTCATTTGCTGCAGGAATGACACTATCGAAAATTTTTAATTTTTCACTATAGAGCGATTTGAGAATATCACTCAAAATTGTTCGTAAAAATGGCGCTTTTCAAAAGTAAATAAACATACATTCTGATTAGTAAAATACGTTTTTCCTATCGTCCTAACATCCTCAATCGGATCTTAATTTTTTTTTTCAAATTTTCTTAGGATAGTTTCCAATATCTTAAAATGTTAATTTCATTCGTGAATTGAGTGTTTTTTATATGGAGATTTACTTAATTTGGTAGAAATAACTAGATAAGAGAGTATGTGTATGTTTTGAGACAAAATAATAAAAATATGAAGTATTGGGAATCGTTTGATTCGAATATCTCAGCAATGAGTGAATTGGGGTTACTGTTTGCTGGACTACTTTAAATATTCTGACCAACCTAAAATTCTTGGTGAAGGTACAACGAACAGCTGTGCATTATTGGGGATGTTAGGAGCACATCCATTCAAGCACTGGAGATTCTCTTTCATCTCACACCCCAAAATATCCTAGGTAAACAAATGGCAGTGAGCTCAGCTATAAGACTCATCTCTATGTGGAACTGTAACAATACAGGACACTCATTTATTCTAAGAATACAGGAAATGGGAAGCCGTAATATCTGCAAGGAGTATCCTCATTTTTACACACAGCTTATGGTTTCGAAAAAGACAGTCAAAATATTATTTGATTTCTTTGCGTGAAAAGTAGCCCAGTTGGCAGATCAGCTCAACATTCACATAATGTGGATACTAGGGCATTTCAATATTACTGGGATGAACTCGCTCGATAAGGCACAACCAACCTGCATTATTCAACCAAGCAGGGCGAATGTCGATATACTGCCGCGGCAAACAGTGGTAAAAACATTGGCTTTGCACCTTTCCTCGTTTTGCACTTAGCAGACTGAATTTTCTGGGAGCTGATTTGTCGGACTTCAGAAAAATGGACGTCAATGATATTTTACGCTTCGTTGCGAGCTCAAGGTTGCTATACGACCCTGATTTTGTCTATGCCAGTTCTTTAGAACAACTATCCTATAACCTGAAAATAATTTTTTGTAATTTTGTGATATTTATTTATTTGAGATGGCAGATCAGTTCAGTCTCCACCAATGTGTATGGGTGCCAGGGCATTTCATTATTATAGGGAATGAAAAGGCGGATGGAGTCGCTCTACTAGGCATAACTTCCCTCACTTCACCAAGTATGGCATATGTTGATATACCGCTCACTACGTGCGAATTACTACTTCTTGAGGAAACTAGAAGAACATCGAATGGCAGATGGTCCAATAGTACATCTTGCATAATAACTAGGCACATCTGGATCCAACTAGACCTGTCAAAATCCAAATAGTTGGTATCTCTGCGCGGCGGCAGCATGTCAATATGGGCAGAATGGGGGTATTCTGACGTGACTACGACGTCAGAAAGGGTCTTCATTTGCTTTGCAACTGTATTCTTTTGCGCTTAGTAGACTGAAATTCCTGGCAGCTCCGCACCTAAATTATTGACGGACCTCAATAAAATGGACGTGAAGGATACCATACGCTTCGTTGCACTGTGGCATGGCTGCAGAAATGATAGTCACAATTAGGTCCCTAGCCGTATCATATTTGTTTCTCTCATATTTTCGTTGAACCATCTTGATCTCTCAAAGAAGCGTAGGATATCCTTCACGCCCGGTTTACTGAGGTCTGTCAATTATTTACGAGCGGCGCTCCTTGGGTTTTCAGTCTTCTTTCAGTCTTTGCCAATCCTTTAGGACAACCATTCCAACCTAACTTTTTTCGTAATATCGTGGTTTTTATTTATTTCTCTATATTACTGTCACGATATAGTTACGATTCCATACTAATTCGACCATTTATATTTAAACTAAGTTAAGATTTTTAAGACGTAAAAATTTTAATATATCCACAATAAATAACCACGGAACTTTAAAGTTTCGTCCAAACAGAATATTACAATTTACCTAAAACGAATCAGTAGATTAATATTAAAACCCCCCAACTATTATCTCCTAACATTGAAGTTTACTTTAAAAAACAAAATTTTTTTTCTCCAACAAGCTTTCAAAATTTTGCCGAAATAATCAATAAATTTTCTATACATTTATTATTATCACTGTGAACTGAAAGCTCCGTGTACTCGTTTTAAACAAAAAAAAAACGAAAATTGTTTTTAAAAACTGGATTACACACCGCTTATTTTATCAACTCTTGTTTACGAACACATATACACAGCCACGGTATTATACGGTATACAAACAATATATACAGAGAACAAGAGCTAGGCAACAAGTATACAAAAAGAAAAGTTTTAATACCATTTTCATTCCCAAGCAAAAATTTTATTCGTCTATATATAGAAAATGAACAAAAAATTTTATATATTTCCAAAAAAATAAAACGACGACGAAGAAGTAGAAAACGATTTAACAACTCAACACCCTTCTTAAGTAATTTCTGTTTTTTTGTTCGCTTTATACTTACGAAGCTCCACAAGTGAAACTAATTTTTTGGTTGTGTGTTAGAATGAAAAAGTTTTAGGTACACCAACAAGTATATATTTATTGTGCTTTGATTTGATTTTTATTAAAATTATCGAATTTATTAAAACGAATATATGTTTATACAGACAAAAAGCTCGGGTATGTGTTATATAATAAAAGCTTAGTGTGCAAAACTTTATCATTTTCACTTTAACACCTTAATATATAAAATCAATATTTGGTTCCCCCGGCCTATAAACTAATATTGTCTACTTATACGTTATTTATTCACTTTATGTGCTTTTATTTACCCAAAAAACAAAAAACCTTTCATTATCTGTAATCTTGATTGCTCAATAATGTAATTATTTCCGCAGCGAGCCTGTACACACAATACGTATAATAATGTAATCTAAACCTCTAAATTAAAAATGAAAACAGAGTATGGCAAGTCCGAAAATCCTTTCCTGTTTACATACCAAAACAATAAAATAAAGCAAACAGAAAGTAATTTGTTCGGTCGATTTTTATCGAGAAAATAAAAATAAAGCTTTCTTGTTGTTGTTTTTGTAATCAGATATCAGCTTTTTTGTTGTTGTTGCCGATATATAAATAATTTGTGTCCCTTTTTTGTGTAGATACACTCGTATATAAGGGATTAGAAAGCAATATAATATAGAGGAAATAATAAATAGAAACAGGAAAGCAAACCGAAGTGTGACAGAATTTTGTACATAAACAACGCAATAAAAATAGCAACGTGGAAACTTAAAGCTTTCGTATATTTTATTTGAATAATAAATTAATATGCTATAGATGTAGGTAGATATAAAATAAACAGGACGAACAATAAGAATTAATTGATTTGATTAAAACCGGGTAAAAAAACAATTAATTAAAATTTGTGGGTTTTAATGATGTTAAATTTGATTTTAAATTTAATTAAAATTTGTGGTTGATATTCGATAGCTTTCGATGGATTAAAAATTATGCTGGTAGTTTAACAACCAGTGTGAAGTTTCTAACATTTTAAAAAAAGTGTAGGTACACAAAAAAAAGTGGTAACATAAAAGTGTAAATGGTTTTATGATTCTAACGTTAAAAAGTGTACGTTTGAAAAAATTAACATCAAACAACCAATTTGCGATAAATTGTACAATACACCAACAAAAATTTTAATTTAATCACTATAATTTATGTTCAAATATAAAGCTCGATGACATATATTGCAAAATCTGGAGATGTGCTCGCATGGTGACTATATGTTAATCTAAAGGGGGTGAAGTGGGCTACTCTCAAAAATTTTTAGAATATTGACCAAAAAGAACAATTTTACATCTAATGCATTGCACTATTTGACGAAATATAATGCTGACCATCCATAATATTATGCTGATACACCCTCATTTTTAAATTTTGTTTGGTATGGCCAACGTATTCTTTCCCACATGAACTCTATGAACTTATAAATGGAACAATACTTTAATTTTTTCAAATAAAATTTTTACGTATCTAATCGAAATAAAACGTTTTAAAATTTTAAGTTTCGCGCGTAATATTTATCACTAACCATCATTTAAAATTTTGAAATTTTTAGAATGAAATATATCATCCAACAACCGCAAAAAATGTTCAGCTTGCAGAAAGGCTATATTTTTCTTATTCGACTGTAGAAACCAAGAGTCATATAATTTAAATATCAGCCTGGCCACGATTTTTATGATACCAATCTGTGCTCAAACTTCCATTTTCATTACGTATCAGTACAACATCTAGAAAACTAAACGATTATCAATTTCAATTTCTCTTGAAAATTTTATACGAGAAGTAAAATTGTTGCATTTAATACAAAAAATTGTCCAGTTCCAAAATTGGTATTGCCGTAATAACACCGTCAGCAAAAATGCTTTCAACACTTGCGGTTTCAAGATGTTCCATTAAAAGATTCGCAATGGTTGGACTTACCAGAGAACCCACAGGATAACCAAACACTTGTTTAAAGTATCGTCCATTGAAACTAAATTCAATATGATCTAACACAAATTTTAAGGCATCTACAAAATTGGTTAGTCTACATTGGTAAGATTGCGTCCAAAGAAAGTAATATGTAACCTTTTCCATAATATGTAAGTACCGTTGTTTGATAAGAGTAACTACATTTTTTGTACGGTTACGTTACCCTTATCAGCCTTACTTACCTGTTGTCAATCATTTTACCTACTGAATCAAGGTACTTCCAAGTTTTAATTTCAAATCATTTCGTTACCATCATTTTCCATCGAGCAACCTCCAAGACCCAGATATTCTCGATTAGGCTAAGTGACGCACAGAAACCACAATCGCGATTAAACATCTTCGACCTTTAGACATTTCATCATAAGTTGAAATTTTGCATTATTCACTGACCATAAACTATTAATACATTAATTCAGGCAGAATTTGAGCGAGGCCTTTCCACGTTCAGATAGTTAAACTTTATTGGCTTGCTTTCCACTTCCAGTACATAGCCCAGTGTGGACAATTTTGTAACCGATACACTTTCACCAATAAATCAAGTTTCCGTTCCAGAAATTCTAATTTAATTATTCCAATTCAATTACTATTTTCATACGAAGCCACAAATTAATGATTCGAAACCTGTTGTTGCGTAGAAATCCAAACTGCACTACAACTGTGACAGATTAATTTTTAATTCATTTGAAAGGAAATTCCAAGAAGATGTTGACGCGTCATACAGTAACATCATCAGGGAAATTCAATCCAGCTGCTACTAAAAATTTCTCTGAAGTTCACCTGGATTTCTCCAGTCGTTTGAACCGCTCGTTTTAAAGTTCATTATCACTGGATGGATTACTATATGGAAAGGTGTAATGCTAGGATCGAGCGAACACAGATCTCTCAGAGCAGGCATTATGTGTCAAAACAGACTAAATTGGTTACAGTTATTACCGTAGGCGTGGAAACAACAAACGATTTCTGGCATAATTTGTAAAGATTAAATTTGCGTAAATATCAGTAGCACACCAAACCATGATTCTTAAAAAAAGTTGTGAGTAAAAAATTTTTAATTGTCTATCATCTATAAAAAATACTTCGATAATTGATCAAATTAAATTAACGAATTAGAATAAAATTTCAGTGCAATATGTTTTACGCCATCTATTGATAACTGGTATGAAATAACATGAAGTTAGTTTATACTTTGCACCTGATGCCGATTTCCTTGTCTATACTTCCGACTAACCGAATTGATGGCTAATTGTCACTAGTCGCTCAGAGATAACACTAAACTAATCACGTCTTATGTTTAAGTAAAATTTGCTTAATAAAGTAAAATTTATCAATTTCCAAATTGTTCCGAATAGGTTCAAATATCAGGCATGTTCTGTTTTATGAACCCCCCTGACGTCGATTTTTTGTAATAAGCCGCATTTTTTATTTAAATTCAATTTTTCCAGTTTGCGAACAGGTAGGTAATAAAACACCCAAAAAATATACAGTAAAATTCTGGGAGTTGCCATATCCTCTATTTATTTTTTTTTCTTATTCTCTTGTCCGTAATCTTTTTGGCGGCAAGAACACGCCGCGTTACGTTGTAAGGTCTCATATTGTGGTCACCGTTGATTTTGATTTCATCCTGCTTTCATGAGCTTAGTTTGGACAATAACATGCCGGTAGACCGGCGCCCAAATAAATCACGGGATTTTGAAAAACTGTAAAATTTTATTATTTTAGTTCAGTAAATAATATTTAGTAGAATATAACAATACAGCCTTTAAATTATCGTGTCTCTTTAAATTTGTCAATAATTTTCACATTTTTTGATCTACGATTCCTCCAATAGCGCTATTGCGAACTAAAATTTGTTTTGGCCAATAAATGATATGATGAAAATTTTATCGAGTAATATCCGATTACTGAGAGCATTGCTGTTATTGTGACATTTTACTTCAGAATATTTGTCCTTTTCACAGTTTTCCGTCAATTTGTTGAAAATCGTATGTCGGTAGCTGACATAACTTTGAGACTTCCGTAATTTCAAATCTGAGACTAAATAAATTGTCGGCATATGTAATGTCCTTTCATGGCTTTATCGATAGTCATTTCTCTATATACGAGGCTAAATCCAGCTATACAACAGAAATTGCGTATGCAATTGCTGGCTGTCATGAAGAGCTATCGCCTATCACTTATTCAACAAATATGTGTTCTCAAATACGTCATCATCCATGCTTTGCTCACACAATAAACTTAGTCGTTTAAGATGAACTTAAATGTAAAGAAATTCAACAAATTCTAATAAAATATGAATAATCCCCTAAAAACACAAAAGCTAATTTCTGAGCAGCAGAGAAAAACTAAGAACCCACTGAATTTGATTCAAGAAGTTGTTTCCTCGTTGGAACAGTGCCGTTTTTGACAAAAATAATCATGAGAATCAACGAATAAACAGCGATTGCCCTTTCTAAAATACCAAATTCCTCAGACAGAGGATATTATGCTCCTCAATTTGACAGACAGAGTGAAATCTTGTCCTTTTCCTTTTGAAGAGCGAACGTTACCTCGATTTGCAACGATTTTAGACCAAAGAATGAAAAAAATGGTTTCGGTCACAAGGACAAGCGAAATCAACAATAAGCGGTTATTCGTGTAGATTTGTATTTGGTTTTATGAAATAACAGAAACTATATCTATAACGCACAAATTCATCTTCTGACACTTATCCGATGTTATGTCCGACGTTGTTTGGAACCTAAATAAGCTATGCCTGTATTTTTCACATTCATTCCGCTAATCAAAATAAAATCAATGTGAACGGAATTGAGTAAGTCACTTAAGAATTGTGGAAAAAAATCGTAGTGTCCCAGCGATACCAGCGCCCTCTGAATGTATTTTTCAGTAAAACCGACCATCTAAAGCTAAACACGTATGATAAACTCATTTTCATCAACCAAAATAATTGGCTACATTAAGAAAATTGCTCAATTTTTTTTTTTTTATTTTGTACCTGAATTTGTGATTCATTTGAAATATTATATTAAACATTTTAAAAGTGCCTCTTGGCTTCCTTTATATTTTTCTCAGTTTCTCATTTTAAAAGTAAGTCCGACCAATAGTCCTACGAAATTTGCAAGACGATGATTAATTTTTTTTTTCTGGAATAAATTTAAGTCCTGTCATAGTTCAAAGTTGAATTATCGATAGCTATAAATGGTGTCGAGTGTCGATATGTATTTCTCTACCTCTAGTCTTTCGCTTATTTTTTTCGAACTTGTATAAAAACAGCTAAAGAATACAACAAATATCAATTTTCTGACCATAATGACACATATTACATACAGGTGTAACGAGATCCCGGTTTTCAAAATCCCGGTTTTGTATAAAAAAAAATCCCGATTTTTTGGAAATCCCGGTTTGAATTTTTAAAATCTGACATTTCAAAATTTGAAAATGGGACTCTTACATGATTTTTTGACAAAATTCGAACATGAGTTTGCGATAAAGTTCCAGAAAATGGCTAATAGGGATGAAATTTGGACACTTCTTAACAGATTTTGTTGAAATTCTACACGTGCGATGGAAATTTCTAAAATGATTTTTTTGATAAAGTTCTGAAATATGGCGATCGTTATGGAACTAGGCCATTTTTAACCGATTTAGTTGAAATTCGACAAGTATATATTTTTTTTATCAAATATTAATGAGTTTGCTTAAAAAAAAATTTTCCTTCATCAAAATGTATCACTGACCTATAGAATCAATTATATTCGAAATACCAGATAGACAAAAAGAAATAAAACTTTATTAAATGTTAAACAATATTTCAAAAATCACTTATTATTTTATTTACTTTCCATTTTATAAGAATGTTGTTCTCCACTTAAATATACTAGGCATTTATAAATGACAAATATAGCCGTACTGGTTTGATCTTTAGGGCTAGCAGGAATTGTCTAATAGTCAGCCCAAATTTTCTGCATTTTAAGGCAATTGGTTCACCGACTCCACGAAACCGACTCCCTCTGTCTTCGCGCCTTGGCTTTTTCTAGTAAATTTTTGGGCAAGATATCTTATTTTAATATTAAAATATTATTAGTCCGGCAGGTCCGAATTAATAAAAAATATTTTTTTCAAAATCAAGACTTTAGAACTATATGTAGAAGAAAAGAAAACCGTGATTTCGAAAACCCAAGAACATTTTAAAACCATGCATTTTGAAAACTGGGATTATGAAAACTGGAATTTTGAAAACCGTGATTTGAAATCGGAATTTTGAAAACCGGGAACACTTAGGTTCAAACTTTTCGAATGGTAAAAATGATGCAATCGATGTTCAAATGGTTCTATTTAACAAATAAATCATGAACGTTTTTAGATATCTACCAGAAATAATCATTTTCGACATTCGACTCGATTTTATCTAATTATCTACATACATTGTCTACATAATACGGCACAACAGTACTACAAATTTTATAAAAAAAAATTATAGTTACATAAAGAGAAAAACTATTGAAATGGAGACAGACTGAACATGACATGCGAAGTATTTTATTTTTATCGATTGTTTACTTACGCCATTTTCAAAAAATATATAAAATATAACGATAAAATGAGAAACATCGAAGACTCGTCATACATGTTTCGCTCGAGATATAAAAGAAAGAAGTTGTGTACTTGTCATTTTCACACTATAGTCTTTGATCATCGGCAGACATTGAACGCGTCATTTGAGAACAAATGTGGCTTGCGATAAATTAGTCGTTTGTCAACGTACCGTTAACTTTTACGTTGTCATACACATTTAGAAAAAATTACACAATTAGAATAATTCACATGGATTATTACAAATTACCAACTGGGTTCAGTCGCGCCGAATTTGGCTGGTTATTACACCACCATTTAAAGGTTAATAAATGGTGGTGTAATATGTTATGAACATTTATTGCTAGGAAAGCTTTATACCCGAAAAGCACTGGTACAAAGTTTTGGAATTTGGTTCAAGTGGTATTAAACCGTATTTAATCAATAATTCATATCGATACTCACGTGTGCAAATATTCCGAAAGTGGACAAATTACCTGAAAATAGACAAAAAAAAAATAATCGATAAGTACAAAAAAAATATGTCTAAACAAATTTTTATATTACAAAATAACATGACTTGATGCTACCAGCACAAAATTTCATATATTTAAAAAAAATATTTTCACGTACCGAGATTAAAATTTGATGTAGACTATAATACATCCGGATTAATGAAAAACTAACAAAATGTTCCCAATATACTTTAACAAAACATTCCACACTACGCTAATATTGCCACGTTATGTATAAACCATATTTTATGCTCAGCTGAACAAAAAGCTTTTGCCTTGTTCTATACTGTGATGCCTTTATCCTGAGTTTATGGAATTACGACTATTTTTTACGGCTAAATTTTATGTGCGATATTTAATACTCTAAACTTGCTCTCTCTCTCTCTGTGTTACTTTAGAATTAGTTTAATGGATATAAATATAAAGCTTTGTTGTTGGTGGCTGTTGCCATTATTATTATTATTATGGTTGCATGGTTACTTTTGATCCTGTTTGAACACGGTTTAATACGATTTGATGATGGTAAATTTTATACTTTATATTTTTTGATGTGGTTTTATTTTGTGTGTGTGTGGCAGGTTATAAATAATCATGATCAACAATAACGTTAAAATCCACTTTAATTCACTTGTCGTTGAATTGGGAGGAAAAAATATACGTTGTACGTGTATTAGATGTGTACGTAACCAACCCACAGCAATGAGACATTATGAAAACTTAATCAATTGAACTTTTCGTCGTCATCTTCATTATCAACGGAAATTTTTTATTTTTCTAGATTTTTAATTTCTATTTAAATTTTATTCGATAACAACGACAACAAAATATAACTGGAACTTTTTTTTTGTGTGTATAATTCTCGGAAAAACTTTAGATGGGAAAACTCAAACATAAAATTAATTTAATATTTTTTTTTTTTCGAATATTTACTTTGGATTCATTTCATCTCTTCTGTACATGTTCATCATCAATATATCGTCTCATATATCATATGTACTCGAAGATGTATAAACGAAATGTTTTTCTGGAGCTTTTTAAATATAAAGAGAGGAGTACAGAAAAATTTGGAATATTTGAAAAATTTATTCAACCATTAAAAATTGAATATTCAAATATCAATTATTTAAAATGTTTGATGTATTCTCCTTTTTATTTTGTGTTTTATTTTAATATATGTCTTTTTTATTTGTATCCTTTTCCCTTGTAATTTTTAATTTAATATGTTCGTTTCTTTAAGAAAAGTTTTATTTGCTCTCGTTCCACATTACATAGGACATTTTATTGGGGGTACACAGCTACAGATATTTCAGATATGTACACATACTGAATAAAATTGTTTGTGATATCCCAGAACAGAGAGAAATGTTGACTAATTATTTTTAAATAGACGTTGTTTTTTTATATAAATGGAGCTTCTATACCACTTTGACATAATTTGGTGTGGTTAATGAAAATACATGTTAAATTCGTGTTACTCGAAAATGAGGGCAAGTACTAGCTTCGCGGCTCTCAACTGCCTGACTATACGTTTATTTTAATGAATACCATGAGTCATACCTGCTATAACCGGCGAAAGAAACTTAAACTATTTTTTGGGGAGAGGCTTTATCGTGGAAACACTTACCCCTGATATGTCAGTATGTCGGGACCACTGTGTCTTGGACCTGCTTGTTTAGAGATTTACATTCAAGATCAAAATCGATAATTGTCATTGTTGTTATGGACGTTTTTATTTGTGAGAATGACACCTAGGCCGAGCCTAAATATAATTCCTACTGCATTTACTATATTTTGTGTGTTTGGCTCGAGTTCGGTATGCTTGACCAGGTTAAAACCAATTTTTCTGTTAAGACGCATTATCTAAGCGTCATGTAAATTAAAACTAATAAAATTTATAGCAGTCCCTTTAAAATGCTCCTTACACGTAACATAGGCACGTATAGTTCTGCCGTCACTCGTTTGGTTCCATCTGTCTTGACAAGTTCTATGCATGCTTTTCGAATATTTCTTTTGAGCTTGCTCAAGCTATTCGGCCTTATTTGATTACCTAGAATTTGAGCGTTTCCGTAACTAACATGTGGTCGTTTCCTAACTGTGTAACTAGCCATGACTCCAGCCAAGACGCAAAGGAAACGTTTGAGACTGTCCCACATGCTTTAGTTATACCGAACAGGATTGCTCTTTGCGTGCTCATTAATGTTCTTTAGTTTATTATATGCGCCCATCCAGCGCAGCCATAAATTACGGATGCAAACACTAAGCCCTCGTATATCTTAGCGAAGATATTTTGTTTCAAACCCCAACTGAGTTGGAGTGAGGTTTACATCAAAAGCAACTCCCAACCGCTTTACCAATGACGCCATCTGAATTCTTCTTCCACCACAGCTGTAACGATGCCCGGAGTGGTTATCGTTTCAACCCCTAACCTTAATTACAATTTCGTTTTTTTTATAGTATGGGAATTTTATTTTGTTTTGATGGTCCTATAAATAGAGGTCGCGTATCGTGCTAAAGGGAGAATGACACTGACATTTTGACAAGTATAAGTGGTGCCAAATGAATTTTGTTTGAAATTTGGTTTAAAATTAAAATTAATTAAATATAAAGTCAAATTCTATATTTTTTTTTTGTATTAAAAAATTGATTGAGAAAAATGGTGGCGGCCTATCATCCCGGTTCAGGAGGCATACGGCGTTATTATATAATATTTTTCTTGTAATTTAATGTTGTTAAAATGCTGGTCACGAGTAATATTAATAATAGTATAATATTTTTCATTTCTATTATTTAAATGTTTTTGACGTTATGAAATTTTGTTTAATCTTCGTTTACTAATTCATTAATCAATAAGTGGAACATTGTAAGAAGACTACCACCTACACTTTGGTGCAAAAAATTCGCACGGTTGCATTTTTTTATTTTTTTTTTTTAAACTTTCTCGCGAATTGAAACATTTTGTTGGATCAAAGTATGTCAAATTAAAGTCACCTATCCAATGATACCACGTGTGTGTTAAAAACCATTACAATACCAACAATAGAACGCAACTTTTCGTAAACGCTCGTTTCAGGTAGCATCGGTTGCAGAGCTTGTGGCAGGTATAAAAGGATGCGTTTTAAGGGAATTGTCATCATTCGCATATCAAAGCTTAATCTGAAAAATCTTCTATCGATTACGTTTTCTTCCTGAACAAGGAAATGAATACCACACTAAACGTAGCCGCTGAAGTGGCACTAATAGGAGCAGCACCAAAGTGAGGTGGCTCGACAACTAAATTTGAGCCGATTCTTAATTCGTAGATTATCGCAGATATATCAGATATATAAAACTGGCTGCACCAGAGGACGATAAGGATCTGGCCGACCACGTGTTGCAACACAGCATGATGACGGCTTTAATGTGAAGACTTCTTTGCGAAATCGTCTTTTAAATGCGGTGCAACCGGGACAGCGGCTCTAAGAGCTTAGTGAAATCAAAGTCAGTCGGTGGACAGTTAGAAGACAACTTCGAGAAGGTGATCTGACTGCATACAGACCAACAACGGGCCGAAATTGATCCAAGCTCACCGACGAGCCCGCCTTCAGTTCGCTCGAGAGAATTTGGTTTGGACAAAGAACAATGAAGGGCAGTCCTGTTCTCTGACGAGTGCAGGATGTGCAATGATGAACGAGAAAGTATGTATAGGATCAGGAGACCGATTTGCACAATGTTACATTGAAGGACGTACCTCGTATGGTGGTGGATCCTGCATGTTCTGAGTAGGCATGTCACTGGAGGCTAAGACAGATCTTGTATTCATCTCCGAAGTGAATAGTGGCCATCGATCGAGAGGATTGACTTCTCCGGGTTTTTTGGTGATAACATCCCAGAGAAATGGGGGGGGGGTTAGTGTTGTTTTTTGCTGATTTCCATGTTTTAATTCGATTTTTACCACTAACTTTCATGATGAAAAATTCACAAAACCTTGTAATTCAGATGCTGACCAAAAAAGTCACAGGCACGGTATAATTACAAAAAGGTTCCACTGGATAGGTGTTGAAATAGACTTTGAGTCTGCATTCAAGAAAATTAAACACACATTGGATTTTTTGATATTTTTAAACTTTTGTTGAATATTGATTAACGTGCGAATTTTTTGCACCCAAGTGCAATTAGTTGACACATCGGTCAGTTTATCGCCCTTGACTGAGTGAGGTCTCTAACTTTATTTTTGTTGGCAACCATACAACTTATATTCGCGTGTGATTGGACTCCCTTGCGATGTAGTCCCTGATTTTAGGGTGTGGGTATGCTACATATAGTCCGGTAAGGACTAAAGCGTACCTGGAGAAAATGTTTAGTGTTTTTTTCTCTGAGCTCTATCCGGCTAGGAAACCTCGCGTAAGGCCTCTGCAAGATGAAATTTCCTAACGGGATCCGGAATTATAGCTCCAGGTTTCGTTACACAGCCACCAAAGATGGTCTCCTGAAGTTAAGGCGAATACTATTTCTTGCAGATCATCCTGTCTACTAGTATTTAAAATTATATTCCAGAGGGGCGGGACCAAGATTGAGCCATGAGGACATCCTTTGTTTGCGCTGACAAGTTTGATATCGTTTGATACAACGATGCCTAACCTGTGAGAGAAGGACCCGTTTATGGTCGAATGCAGATTAAATGGACAGCCCATTCATCTCAATTCTTTCATTATAGTAGGCCACCACCTAACTCCTATACTATGTTGACCAATCTCATCATAGCGTCCCTCTGTGAACCTATTTTCTCTGAACTTGAACTGCTTATTTCTGTGTCTTTTGCTACTCTGGGACATGTTCAACAATCTGCCGGTAATCATCATAATTACTTAAGGCCGGCAGAGAAATGATTGGCCTGTATGCTTTGAGATCGGTGTGGTCTCTATCACCACCCTTTTTAATAATTATTTCTTTGCCGTTTTCCTGGTAATGCTTGGTCCAATTATTGACCAAGATCTTTGTATTACCTCGACCTCAATGTTGCCTAGGCCTGGTGCTTTACGATTTTCCATGGCCATGATGGCTTCTTCACTGTTAAAGTGTTCCACCCGATTCGTGTTTGGCGATATGCAGCATTGAACACGGCTTATTGATTGCTCACTGATGCCTGCTGCCTCGCAATTATCAAGCATAGAAGAGTTACTTCCCAACATATTGAGGCCTGACCAACACCGTCTACCTACATAGCTAAAACTTTCGGAGTTTATGAACTATAGTAGAGTGATGGTAAGACCGTTAGTAGTGTTATGGTAAGAACCACTTGTCGCAGACACTAGTTATTGATTTGACGATAACCCGCTCTATTCTGTCAAAATCATCATCAAAGAGACGTTTAATTGGTTGGCTAGCCGTTACCATGTTATTCCCAGCAAACTATAGAACCTATACAAGTTGGAGCCTATTTTTAGACTAGTAATCGGCAACGAAATCGATTTCTTGATTTTGTTTTATCGAGCTCATAAGATTTCTTAACGAGGCACAGGAATCGAATGATTCCTGTTGCAAAAAGTTTCAATTAAGAAATCTAGCACGAAAACTCAACGCCATCCAATTCTGCGCTACTATAAGCGACCAATTCTTGGCCATACAACTCAATACAGATACAGATAATTTTACACATTTTTGGAGTGAAAAAAAGTTGAAGCTGTCCTTGTAAGAGATTGAATAATATCGAAAAATATTTTAGAATTTATTATTGTGGGCAATATAATTTTAACAGTTTTTGATCAATTTATGCATAATTTGGCGTAAATCACATTTACAACGAGTTTTTCCTATTTTAGATTGATTGATCGGGCTATAGGACCAAATACTGGACAAGGTGTGCTGGACAACGCCGGTCCTATTCCTATAAACTGGTAACACATAACACAATGGAGAAGGATGGGAAAAATATGTCCTTTTTTAGGACAGAACGGCCCGGGTGCAGACACCTCGCGATCGTACAATTTTACTCTAAGAAAGAAGAGTGTTGGCCTTTAACAATTGCTTCTATTTGTTCATATGCATCTGGAGATTTTCTGGAATTGAATTATAAATTAATACTTTTCGACTTCCTAAACATTATACAACTTCATATTTTTTATATCTTTCTCGAGCTACTGAAATTAAATCAAATTTAAAAAATTGTCTGATGGTTCGATGGAGTTCTGATGATATACTTACGGTCATTGTTTAGGCAAGTGTAACTGCAAATTTTAAATATCGACCGTATAGTGCCATTCGATGTAAGATGCTCCAGGTATACCAATCGACCAGAAAAAACTTCAAGTGCAATCTTGCGACTTTCAAATTTTGATGAAGGTTTTTTTGTTGTAAAAAACCTTTCATTAGGCTTGCACCCCATCAAGAAAAATTGGTAACAATTTGGTCACATTTGGCCAGTTGGTTCCAGCAATCAGCGACAGAACTTTAGTATCTCCCAAAAAATATTCAAGGTCAAGCAAGGAAAATCAAAATGCTGATAGTTGGTCAACCTCAGAATGTTTCATTCGCATGCGACACAATTTGAATTTGCAAGTGAATCTCGCGTTTATTTCAATTTCTTATTCTAAAACGAAATATTTCTCAGTTTGTATTAAAAAGAAACCTTGGCCTATCGATGATCTATTGCTAGATCAATAATGATTATCTTATAAAAGATTCATGAATGTTGTTTCGTTTTTGCTATAGAGTTCTCGGCTGTCTCTGCGTTGGATAAGGTAGACACAAGTCTTTCCAAGCAAAGATTCTTCCAAACCCATACTCTTCGGATGTTAGCTCAGAGGATTCTATGGTGGGCCCGGTTTCAGATATAAAAGAATTTACAGCTAACTTGAAAGAAGAATTTACTATTTTAAAGAAAGAAAATAAAAATCTCAAAAAATAAGTTAAACACGTTCAGCACCAAGGACGATGCCTAAACCTACAAAAGCCCTTGCTTCAAACGGACTACGTAAACTACGCCAAAAAATTAACGCAGTCAAACAACAATTTCGTTTCAGAAAAGACCATTGAACAATAGTCTGGCATAAATCGTTCGAATATAAATTAAAAATCAATTTTCCCAAATACTAAAATTTTACATAGCTAACGTTGCCTTTGAGTTTTGTGCCAGCAAGACGTCGCTTGTTTTCGCGTAGTTTGAATAAAAAATTTATTTTTTATTTCACTTTAAAAACGAATTAATAACTGGGAAACAGGAATTGTTTGGAATAACGATGGTTTGGAGACTGGCAACTATATTTGGCGCTTACGTTGTTTTTATGATCACTAACCTATTAAAATCTAGTACAATTTATTTGGAACTTGTTTCAGAACTTGTTGTAGCCGAATTATTATAAAGCAGTGTTCTGCCTGTGATGTGCTAATCATAGAGGATACAAACATAGCAACGTTTGCGGATGATACGGCCATATTAGCATCAGTAATAGCATCAAATAATCTACAAACAAATTGCAAAGATTCACTAATATTATCAGTATCTAGACGAAGATCACGAATAATATTCACTGAAACAAAATCTGTTTACGAAAAGCTTCAGCAACAAAAAGGTCAACTATGGATACTGGTAGAACTGAATTATCAGCATGACTCTGGACGCGAAACTTAAATTCTAAAGAGCATATCAAAAAGATTGGATCTTAGTTCTGAGCTAACTTAGATATAATAAATTACTACTAAACCGGCAAATTCTAAAACCTGTGCGAACCTACAGTATCTGCGGCTTCACAAAGAAAACGAAGACCAGTATCATCCAGTCATTCCACAGCAAAGACCTACGTGGGACGTATTTACCTTGGTAAATAAAAAATGACAATCTCAATCGACACCTGAAGATGGATTTCGTGTTAGTCTACTCTACACTAAAATGCTGTGATGCGTCGTATGTTGGATGGGTCGATACGATCTGGATCGGCTAAAAATATAATAAAACTGTAAAGGGAACTGGCCAAAGGGCTGCAACCGTTCAAAAGAAAATATAATCTATGGTAGATAAATTACTAGTTTAAAGATTTTCTTCTTTTTTATAGACAAATATTATTTACTATGACATTCACAATATTTACGACTTTTCGAGCCAGCAAAGACGCCATTTACTCACAATAAACCCCCCCATTTAAACCCCCAGAGTTGTGTAAAATACACAGAACCTCCTCAAGTTCTTTTCGTACTGATAAAATGTTGGTCTACTCATCAGGTTGCAACGACCAAACTGCAAATAATTACATCTTGCTTTATACCTATAGTATAAAACAAGAACAAATCGATTTAGCGAATCATATATCACCAAATCAGAACTTTTGGGGACTGTCATTTTGTGTGTGTATTATGACTTGAGGAGGTTCTCAATTGTTTGTAAGGGTTGTGTGTATTTTACACAATGACCCTGGGGCTTAAAATGGGGGGGGGGGGTTAATTTTCTACTTTTTGTGGTAGTATATTATGAGTAAATGGGCTCTAAATGGGACCATAATTATCATTATGTTTGCAATAAACAAATTATTTGTAATTTAATTATTATTTTCAATTAGTTTGTTTATAATAAATAAAATATTTAATTAAAAATATAATTTTTTTGAGAATTTTATTAATTTCAACAAATGTTTTATTTTTTAAATTGAAAAATTTAAATTGCTTTAAAATTGAAATCCTGTTGTAGGGCCTTTTTTGGACTAGTATGTGCCTATACAAGAAATTAACCATTATTTGCACCGAACTTTCGTTTCGTACAGTTATTTTGTTCATAACCTTCTGATTCATCGATAAATTCATAAAACATTGAGTTTCGATTGAAAATCGTTGATTCTTTCGTTTATTATCATAATTGGATTGAAAATTTCATTTATTAATAAAAATTGTTTTATTATTTTCCCGCTTGTGAGCTACCATAGCTACAATGATTTCAAACTTTTTTGATTAAATTCTAATTTGCACAGATAAGGCCGAGTTGATAATAATTAGGCTTGGAATGACTCAGTTCCGTGCAGCGTTTGCGCCTAAAAGGACTCCATCCAAAATTTATATTAAAGTCCTAATCCAATTATGCGAACAAAATTCATCGACATTCGTCAAATTTGAAAATTTCGTTCAAAATCCACATTCGCATAATAACACAATGTTTGCGGGATAGCGAAAAGAAACAAAACTTTGTAAATATATAATCAATAAAAAAAATTAATTGTGTGGGCAACCGGCTGAAATCCAATTTTTTTCTTTAAGTATTTGATATTTTCAGGAACTGCCAATATAATATTTCTAAGAAATTCCGTTTTTTACATGAATGTCATTTTAGATATGCGAGCTCCATTAGACATTTAATCGGGTTGGCACAAGTAGACCGCACCTATGGGTCTACCAAACTATAGCTGTGGCAAATTTGTCAATCGGTGAAAGTTATGAGATAAAATTTCTTAGAATCACGGTTTCTAAGAAATTGTTTTTTTCAAAAAAATGTCATTCTAGATGCAAGCTCCATTAGAAATTTAAACAGGTTGGCATAAGTAGACTGCACCTATGGGTCTACTAAAATATTGCTGTGGCAAATTTGACAATCGGTAAAAATTTTGAGACATGAATTTTCTTAGAATCGAAATTTCTAAAAAATTCAGTTCTCCGCAAGAGACGCGAGCCCCATTAGATTTTCACTCGGGTTGGCTCAAATACAGTACACATATGCGGGTCTACTAAAATATTATAGTAACAAGTTTACCAATTGGTGAAAATTTTGAGATATGATTTTTCTTATAGTAAAATTTTCTAAAAAATTCCGTTCTTTACTAGAATGTCATATCAGATATGCGAGATCCGTTAGAATTTTAATCGGGTGGACACAAGTAGGATGAGGATATGGGTCTACCAAAATGTTATAGTGACAGCTTTGCCGATCAGTGAAAATTTTGAGATATGAAATTTCTTTCACAAGAATGTCATTTTAGGTATGTAACTTCAATTAGAATTTTATTTTGGTTTGCACTAGTAGAGTATATGTATAGGATTTTAAAGCATTTGGTATTTGGAAGGAAGGAATAAAATGCGTAAGAACAACGATTATTGTTTTCCGATAATACACACTGTTATACAGGGTGGGTCAAAAGTCACCATGCGGTTTAAAAACTTAATAACTTTTTTATTTTTATATTTTTTTTCAGATTATAAAATACATATACAAAATGGAATTCTTTTACACTAATTATGGAAAATAATGTCACTTAAATGACCCCCGTTTGAATGAAATCAACTTTATTGAAAATCTGATTATGAGTGATAAAACTCATTTTCATGTGAATGGCTTTGTTATAAGCAGAACTGCAAGTTCTGGGGTTATGAAAATCCAAGAGCCATTCATCAACGCGAATTGCTCCCCATTAGATGTACAGTATGGTGTGGCATTAATTTGGTTTCAGCAGGA
The DNA here is from genome assembly GCA_932526605.1 of Nephrotoma flavescens. NCBI lineage: Eukaryota > Metazoa > Arthropoda > Insecta > Diptera > Tipulidae > Nephrotoma > Nephrotoma flavescens. The sequence continues at coordinate 252,959,794 of OW052222.1, read as the reverse complement.
TGGGGCCACTGCCCATACTGCCCTAGACACAAAGTCACTTTTAAGGCACATTAATATTTTCCAGAAATTTGGAAATTAATTCGCATTTGCCAGCTGGCGCTTTGGGGTTATTTGACGGAGCTAGTATATGTGAACAAGCCTGAGATAATCCTTAAACTCAAGGCCATCATTGTTGCAGAAATTCGAACACTAAAGCCACAAATTTTGAAAGTTGTTATGGGGGGAGCTGAAAATGGGGGTCATTTAAGTGACATTATTTCCCATACTTAGTGTAAAAAACTTTTATTTTGTATATTTTATAATCTGAAAAAAAAATAGTAACAAAAATGTAAAAAACGAAAAAGTTTTTAAATTTTTAAACCCCATGGTGACTTTTGGCCCACCCTGTATTTGAAACTATTTTTTTGATAAAATCTGTGAACAGTGTTTAGTTACTTTCAGCATAACATAATTTGTCCACAATTTTGGGGTTATTAGAATAATGTATTTTATTCAAATTGAACCTAACATAAACAATGTGAAATTTGTAAGCCTAACAATGTTGTAAAATCACCTAAATGTTTGTAAATTACTAATACACCTACACATTTGGTTTTATCTTGAATTACAGTATACATTTCATAATTCTCAGTAGAAGTTTGAATTTTCTTCTAAAATAGTGAATTAATTCTGAAACTTTACGCCTCGAAATTGTTTTACTATAACTGGGATGATTTAACCGCAACTCATAATAATTAAAACCCAAACATCTTACTTTTTCAGACGTCAGCAAAAATTGAAAATAATGTATACCTGCTTTATTCATATTTAGATATACAGCGACCAATATCTTCCCGGTTACTACTACTACAAAAATACACAGGTACACCAACATATATAGCATCCCAAACAAATAATGTATCCTCAAAAAGAGCAATACAAAGTATCTAATCTTTAATACAAATAATCAAATATCTATCCAGTGTAATAATCCATTTTCACTTACATCAAAAACATAACAATCAATTTTCAAATTTATCTCAATGAAAAAAGGAAAATCGAACGGGAAAAGCACAATGAATGTTACAACATAATATGTATATAGGAAATAAAAGAATTCGATAAATTTTATTTTTTGGGTGAAATCGAAAATTGAAAAGCTTGTTCATGTGATTGTACCTGAAATTTTCGATTTTCTTTAAACTTTACACGTCATCAATCTCATTGAAAACAAGAAAACACTGTACTTCGTTTAAATATATAAAAATAGATATGCTCTGTATCTTTATTTTGGAAAAATAATATTTGATTTTTCCTTTCTTGTATGTATTTTCATTTACCATTTACGATTTACCATTTTTTTTTTGGTTTACCATTTTTATTGTTTTTTTTTTACAAGGATATTGTTGTATACTCGTCTTTAGATGTTATATTATATTACCTAATGCACTCTCATGAGATTAATAAAATCTGGAAACATGGGGAAAATATTTATATAGTGTTTTGAGACACTAAATATGTATGTTGTATATATTATGCTGTGTTGTTGTTGTTGTGGTATGGTTTTGCTGTGCAAAAGTGGCAAAAGGGATTTTGTATAATAATTTTATGACAATAAACACCTATTTAGTGGTTGTTAGTTATCCTCGTATAAAGGCGTTGTGGTTACTAAATCGATAAAATATATTTATGAGCAAATTTAGAATAAATTACCATCGGGAGACACGGGTCCTTTTTAATTGCCCTAATTATACCCGCAACATTGTTAATTGAACGCGAAAGATAAACTGTGAACTACATTGAATATTAAGCAAATATATCAAATAATGATGTACAGCATCTGTAACAGAAAACCAAACATCCATACATAAAAATTATATTAAGCATATCATATTTAGGTGTACATATTTACAATTCACCTCCTCTTACAGCATAACGATATATACGAGTATCTCGTGTGGAGCACATTTTGAATACAAAAAAAATATTTTTACATAAAAACATATTTATCTTATAAAAAATATTTTTTGCATCTTCATCTTCTTATTATTTTCTCTATACGAGTCGAGTACACATATAAATAATAACAAGTAGCATATAACATGAAGCATTATATGTTGAAGTCAAACTTATGTTTTGTTCTCTATATACGAACACATAAAATATTCAAATAACATTGACATATTAGACTGGCAAAAAAACAATATACGAAAGTAGGTATATGATATGGCGCGGATGTACCTACTCGTATGTATGTATATAGGAAAATTTCCTTGAATTTTCCTGATTTTCCGATTTAACGGAGTACAAAAACACAAAAACAAAGTTGGGGAGAAAATATATAAATATACAAGGAGCTATCAAAATATAATTTATGATATATGAACAAAAAAGTTTCGTTGAGTTTTATTGGGAAAAAAAGGATGAAAAATTGCCACAAGAAAAATAGTTTTACGAAATCGTATCATACATAGACCAAGCTGAAGTTTTCAAATCCTAATATACGATTTTATTTATTTGTTTTAGGTTTATATATTTTTTTTAATTAGACGATATGTGTGTTTGTTACGATATTATGTGCTGGAGACAAATTTTTATTTACTTTGCTAAGTTTGATTAGGAATGTTGATTTTTTGATAGATGATTTAACGATATAATGAAAAAAAATGTGTTCTTATGTGGTACATGGCTGGTAAGGGTTTCCTGTCGAAAATATAAATTTGTGTGGTTTTATGGAGAGGGGTGTATATGAAAAAAACTGTCCTGTTTAATAACCAAAAGTTTTCATTCTCGCTTAAATTTAACAAAACCTATGGTCTATGACCTTCTGGAAAATTTAATCTTTAAATTTGTTAAAATCTTAAAATTCCCGGACGGTTTTCGTAAATGCTACATTTTGAAATAACATTACAAAAATTGAAAACCTTCTACGAAAGCCGCCTCATTCGACACACTGATTTTCGCCAAATATCACTATAGGTCACCTAAATTATGGAAAAATCGACCAATAAAGTTTAATACCGATCAGTCAATTGTTCTGAAAAATATTTTCGATTTAATTTTTGGACCAATTCCGTAGCAAATTTTACTTAGAATATTTTTGTTTATAATGGTTTTAAAAAATATTTGGGAAAAACTAAAAAAACCGAGAAAGCTTTCCTTAGGAGGTGCCAATTTCGATACCCAGAATTTTTTCACATATCACTAGTATCTCCCAATTTATAGAAAAATCGTAAGTATTAAGTTTCATCACGATCAATCAATCCATTTGAGCTATACAGAGGAAAATATTTGATGAGAAACAGTTTTTGTTAAAAATTGTCATTTCCGCTTAAATTTTGGAAAACTAATCTGGACCGGTATTAATTGATTGATTTATTGGCGGCAATTTAATTGATTGGTATTACATCAATTATTAGAAGGAAAGATAAGACAAAAATATAAAATATCAAAACATGGCGGACAACAAAAATTGTCATAATATCCAAAATGCATATGTATTAGTAAAACAGTTTTCTTTTGCCATATTTTGCTATATAACAAAATAAATTTTGTCGGAAACTTCACATATTAGTCTTCAACAATTGCTTCATTACATCAACAATAAGCAAAAATATTATTATTTCACAAGCATTTTTAAATTTCAATTTTTTAATTGAATTTTAAATTAATACTTCTCGACTTCCTAAGCTAAATTAAATCCAATTTAATGAAATGTTTATGGTACTGAAAGTTATAAAAATAAAAGCTATGCAGTTCCAGTTCATTCGCAGGACGAGCTTACTAACAAAAGACATGAATGAAATTATTGTAAATGATGAAGATAGAATGAATCCATAGACTGATCATCGTGAAATACTTTCTGATGAGCTTATTGTTAGCTAAACTTGCGTAACTCAAAAATTCATAAAGAACGAGGTACACATTTACTGAAATAATATTCCCAACACCAGTGAATTTCCTGAAACCAGAGATTATTCTTCCATCATTATCGGTCGAATAGATTACCTGAACCTAGAGATTTTGCAAATGTAATCAACTTTATACTAATACGAAAACTTAAAAATTTATCACACAAATTAAAAGTTCATTACGTTTAAATTAAGAAAATACTTATTGGCAGTTTTAATTCTAAACTAAAAACTGAATTCCCATTTCTAAAAAAAAATGTTATTTGAGATAATTAAAAGTAAATCTGATTCCCACAGTAATACCTGGATTTATGGAAAATAAATTTATTCATTTGACAATATTTCCATCACCATCTTCTAAATGAACAGAAACAAAAAAAAAGCGTAAGGTAGGCAAGAATGTATACATTTCAACCTCCATATAAGCATAATTCTAATTTATTTGGTTGGGCATAGTGAACTTCCATGACGAAGGAAATCAGTTCTACTGGACTGTATTTTTTCCATTCCTTTCGGCCAAAAGAGGCACCTCATTAGTTCAAAAATCGAAAGCAAACCGCATCACTACAGTCTAGCGCAAACATAATTCACAATAATGGATTCCACTCCCCAGGGACCAAATTACATTGGTTTCCAGAATACAGATTTTGTACAAAACAATGAGATTTCTCTCAAGTCACCATTTTCGAAAAAAATATTTTAAAATGTATTTCCAATGAACACTTGACATCAACACAAAAACCGTGCGGCAGACATGTAAGAAAAAATAAATTTACTGTAAACCACTTGGCAGAAACATCACAATAAAAAGAACTCGGTTGGCCCCGGATGTCAATTTCCTCATTCGAGTGACAACACAATCTCACACTTCTCTCTCTTGATGCCACAATCTGGATGAGGCGATTAGATATTAAAGTCTGGTAAAATATATAGTATTTTTTTATTTAAATAAAATCAAATTTACCTGCACTTTTTACGTAATTTTAAATATTTAGGCAACATAAATTCTGGATAAGCAAAGTTACGTGTTGCAAAGGAGCTCAAACTCGATTCGTCAATAATATTTACATTTAGTAAAGACTGCGGTAAAGTATAAAAAATAATTGAACAAAATTTTAAAATGTAGACAAGGCCATTTTGCAGGTTTTCAAGAGATTCGATCGAAAAGCAGTGGTTGGCTAAATCGGAATAAATAAGCTTTTATCGACACGTGTGACTATCTGTGTTATTTGAAATACAGATGAAAAAACCATAACCAAAAATAAGAGAAAGCTACAATCTATAGAAAGCTACAATCTTATGAAAATGAATATAAATTTCGTAATTCATAAGAAACAATTTAACCCATCCTTTTCCGCAAACGTTGAGGGTTCGGGAAATTTGGTAAAATATGTTTCCCTAATTCTGACAAAAATTTCAAATTAAACAAAAGATCTTAGAAAGATTTAAAGGCAACTCCAATCAGAAAGGTGTAATCTCACGAAAATGATCAAACATTTCATAATTCGTGACGAGCCTAACATATTTAACAATATGGTTTGGGAGCCTGTCACAGATACCTTTGAATTCAAAGTTTATCTTTAAAGACATGAAATTATGATCAAACGGAAAATATAATCTGGGTTATCTGAAGTATTCGATCCAAATGAATGTGTATCTCCAATCTTGGTACAAGCCAACGCCTTAATGTAAATCTTGTAGATCTGAAATGTCACGTAGGATCAGAAACTGGCTGAAATCAACGAAAAAAGAGACTAATATAAGATGCAGATGGTTCAGAAGAGGTAAGAGATGCTTTAGAAGAAGTAACTATTTAACACAGCAACGTTGTTATCACTACAGTACCTTCAAATTAGCGTACAAGATTGATAAGGACATGACATTTAGCGTCGAGTTCAATCATAATGCTAAATGGAAAACAAACCAGACAAATTGAAAACTTGTGGAGCAACAAATCTGGATTACATACGTCATCAAATTAAACAATAAATGTTGGGACCAGAAATATATTCTACATCTGCAAAGAACTACAAGAAGCCACACCAGTTTAAATTTAGTTAGCGCAAAAAAGTGAACGAACCTACGATACACGGACTCATATCCACACAAAATGCTGGATCATACATAGAAATCAAACACTTGATTTCCAAATGTGTCCAATATATTTTTTCTAACTTCAACTATGACACAAATTTCGGCGAATGTGTAATGTGTAGGCTCGATCATCATCTATGTGAACATTTTCTTTTAGAGTTAGTTGATATTGAAAACTCGTGCTGCAATAATAAAGTTAAATCCATAATCTCGTGCCTAGATTTGTTTCTTTTTAAATATTTTAATTTTATATTTTAGAAAAATTTTTAAAATCTGTTTATAGACTACACATACACCAAAAAAATTTATGAAAACTAACTCAGAAAAATGCAGATACAGGGCCAACATTTGAGTAGCATGCAAATATGCAGTTTTTCTTAATAGGTAGGTCCGAATGATAAAGAACAATGTATATAGACACATTGAAATTTAATTTTTAGGTTAGGTTTCGGTGTTGTTTTCTAATCATGAAAATTCCTATTCGATTTTTTGTGGAGGAACAGCGTTTGGCATTATCGTATATCAAAATTCAGCACTTCATATGACTTTAAAAAAGATGCAAAAAACCAATCTGCGCGTCTGCAAAGTAATTTGCAATTATTATAAATTAGTTATTATTTTTATACCAATATAGTTAAAGGAGAGGCAACCTTAAAGAGATATTTCATCCTATGTATAAACGTAAAATTTTAAACTGCGTATTCATTTTCCGTAAATAGCCGCATACAATCAAAAATATAATGTTTTTTTGAGTATACAAAATTTGAAATGATCTAGCTTGTCGAAACGCCATGTTCCAGCCATGCCGAATGAAAAGTTACTTTACGGATGTATGCATAGCCAAAATAAATACACTTGAATCTCGATTATCCGGGATCCGATTATCCGTGAACCTCGATTATACGGGACTTTTTAGTCTCTTGGTTAATCTGGATTTCATCTGATTAACCGGAATTATTTTTAGTTCCTATAACACAAAATCGATTAACCGGGATTTTTGATTATCCGGGCAGTCCCACTCACCCCGGATAATCGAGATTCAAGTGTAATTTAAAAAATTTAATCTAATTTCTTTTCTGCAGTGGGATTTTGTACGCTATTCTCTCGAAATTCTCATGAGAATTTGTATACGTTTACCATACAAATTCTCACGAGAATTTCGTGGATATATCGCAAAAAAATCCCAGGCCTGGTTTTTATTTAATATCCAAAAAAAATCTTTTAAAAAATGTAACGCGTGCTATTAGATTGTACCCAAAGTACATTTTTCGTGTAAATATTTTTATCCTCAATGAGTCTTTCAAAATTCTGAACGGTGATATTTAATTAAACAGGTGTTGTGGCAATTCTGTATTTTTCTATATTTAAATCGAAAAAACTTTATAGTAATCCAATTATTAACCCCTGATGGAGTTTTTGCTTTAAAACAGCCAAGCGAAAAATTAAAATAAATTTTATTAAATTTTAGTTAGTTTTTTGAATTTGGGCTCTAAAGTCTAAAACCAATCAATATCATTTATTTTGGGTTTACGTACGTATTAGCTAATCAATGCCATCATTCGAACCAGTTTATAGGAGGCTCAAGAATACTAATGAAAAAGAAAATGTCTGATGGGCTAAATAATTTGGAATTGGCAAGCTCTTATTTATGTCGGTCATCACCTTTTTGAAGACAGGTCTTGTTTGGCCTGCATAGTAGTTTAAATAATGATGCCTTATATTGGCGCACCTTATTTACGAAAAATAAACCTATTTTAAAAATTACCGTATTCAAGAAAATTTAAGACTTAAACTGCGTTTTACTAATGACCTTAACAATTACAGAATTATAATTCATTCAATCAGTCTGTTCTTGCTTTTGTTTGTTTTATTGAATGTAAAATTATCAAAAATTTATTGTCTCGTCAAAACCAAATTGTTTTGAACTTTTACTTGATATTAATTTAAACAATATTCTAAAATAAAATAAGCTTTTCTAAAATTTTGAACATGTTGGAAATTTTGAAAAAAATATTGTAAATAATTTTCACTATTCATAAAAACCTATAATCTTAAATCTACTGCTTACTATAAATATCGATCAATTTTAAAATTCATAAGACTCGTTAAAATATATTGCAACCACCATCGACAGTATCGACAAACTTTGCTTAGTACGCAAACATTATAAAAATGATATTTTAAGACCAGAAACAGCTATACCAGTTAGTGGGGTCAAAACAAACAGAACAACACCATTTGCTGAGTGTTTTAGTATAGGTATAAAATTGAAAAAGTGCTCAATTTGCGTATCGGATGATTAATCCAAAGTCCGAAATACTAGTACCAAAATTTTGAATGAAATGGTGTTTATCTAAATTTTAATGAAAAACAACTAAAAAGTGTGATAAGTATTTGTTTGTTGGTGTATTTGATTGTTTTTACGGACTTAGGAAAAACGCTAGGAAAAATTATTCGATAAGCTAATTGACCTCTTCCATTGAATCCGAAAGTGCGCTTTGTATAAGCTAATGGTTTTTCAGAAGTTTGAAAAACCATACGAAACACAAATTGAACTCTTTACCAATTTTATGTATTAAACCAAACAGGGTCTATAGATTGTGTTTATCTGTTAGTTTTTATCTTTGATGTATAATTCATTCAAAGTTTTTAAATTTTTTAATTTATTTTTTGGGCATATGAATGTTTTTCTTGTTTCTCATCAAATTAGTCAAACAAAATGAACAAAACATATTGATTTTTTAGAATTCTTTAGGAAATATTTCAACACCAAACAAAAAAACGTGGCATATTATAACTGGATCATATTAATACCTAAGGTCAAATTTATGACAGCTAATGGGGCACGTTAAATTTTCGAATAACTAATATCAAAGCACAAGAGACGCTCATTACCAGTGTTCGCTAATTTATCGAGAGATATGCGAAAAATAAATTTTGAACTCAATCCACCGAGTAACAATTTAAATTCGGTAACGGGAACTAGATGTCTAAAAGTTTGATAGCCAAATGGCCGAATCAGGGAGTGGACTGCATAAAACAATTCCTAAAATTTAACGGGTGAGCTTAGACAACGCACGAATTGTAAAATTATTATTGATCCTGGCCAGTGAAACGTATACAAAAGTCCTGAAAAAATTGTCCCGACTGGCGCAAATGGGCACCGCTTGATAATTTTAATCACGAAATCATTTCAGATTATTTATGAAGCACAATCAATGAACGAAAATAAATGTTAGTAGATTGCTGAGAGTTGCGCCATAAAACATTTGAAGGATTTGATAACTAATAAAATATTAAAATTTTTAAAGATTTAAGCCGACAGATTAATTGTAGGCTTAAGTTGTAAAAACTCTAGCAAATATAGTCGTAATTTCAATTATTTGAGGCAGGTGCAGTGGCACTTTTTTCTAGTGCCAGGTGATACTTTGATAATTTCAAAATTAAACTTTTCAATTATATTTTCGAAAAAACTGACAAAATAGTGACATCTATGGCAATAAAATGTAATTTTTCTGAGGTTCCTTTAATTCTGAGTTTAGTAGTTACTGAACTAGACGGCAATAAAATGAGAATTTGTGAATATCTTGAATTATTTTATATGTGCAAATCTCATCCGTTCGTTTTGTAATAATTTAATAATAACTTCCAAAATTTTTGAAAACTCCAATTTGAACTGTAAAACTATAAGATATCAAAAAATAATATTCTACATTTTCTGCGAATTACATACTCTACCAATTATCGACATTATTGTCTACCCAAAAAAATTGTCTATACTATTTTTTACACCAACGTGTAGATAATTCCAAAATACATGTCCGAGGCACAACATTGCTTCAGATTTATCAATCTATTTTTAGAAATATTGAAGATTAATAAATGATTTACTTAATTTAAAATAAAAATCAGGAGCTACACTACAAATATTGGCACTTTACGAAATCAAATTATTGGTATGATTTTCATATCAAGTAGACAATGAAAAACAAAATGCATTTTCGATACAAAATTTCATTTTTGTTTTCCTAATTAAATTTTTTTTCTTTGTATTTATTGCCGCTATATTTTGTTAAATTGTGTTAAATTTAATACTAATTGTTATAACGTTTGGTAAATAAAATTAAAGTGCAATAATTATTATATATGGTTCCCAAATAAATAATCAAAATTGGATGGACACGCACGCAACCTCCAAAACCGATTCTGAGGGGAAAATTCGAAAATCGACTAAATTGTGGTTTAAAAGCCGAAGCATCCATAGATTAATTTCTACAACTACACCTAAACGAAATTAGAAACTAACGTACAGTATATATCATAAAATTATCGCAACCAAAACCAAAAAGGTAATATAATTTTGCGCACTGTTAAAAGAATAAATCGCGGTGACATATTCGGTTACCCGCAAAAAAAAGCAACCGCACCACAAATACTTTACTTCACAAAAATATGCAAAAAAGTATGAAATTTAATAAAAAATTTAAATTGCAAACAGCAAGCACACCATAGTGTGCAAATGATAACAGGATATAATAACAAGATGTGTAAGTATAAAAAGCACGAAAAGCTCATACACATATACTACATTCAGATGAAATCGTACGTCGAAGCAACAAAAACAATAAAAAAGGTGTTAAGTTTATATTTTCCGCTTTTCTTAAAAATAAAAAGAAAACTGAAAAACGAAAATCACATAAAAAAAAAAAATGAAAGCACAGTATATTTTTGTCTTGTTAAAATAATTTAATAGTAAGTACATATACATAAGAAATATACCATTTTTCGTCTTGGTGCTTGGTATACTTTTTCCATCTTCAATCTTATTTCAATTTTTTTTTTGTATGAATGCATAGAAATGAAATTCAATCCAATTTTGATTCTTGTGAGCTTTTCTTACTTTATTACTCAGTTTCGTATTATTATTGTTATTATTATTTCGCAATATAGCAAAAAAAAAAAAATCTTGTTTGTAAATGAAGATGGATGTCTCTATGGAATTCGATTTAAGATGATATTCGCTTCGTTTTCTTATTCATACAGATAAAATAAATTTAATTGAATTTGACAAGCGATTTTTCTGGCTTGTGTAAAATGCGACGACATCTTATAACTTGACTTCTCTAAATCAATATTTTAGGTAGATATTAACACATACATGTATATACATGGGTATTGATCCGGTATAAGACAATATTTTTCGATAGTCCACAAAAAAAAAAACATTTCGACACACAGTGTCAATTTTAAAATCTATCATTTATCACAGAATGATCCATTTCCATCTATATAAAATATAAAATTTATCGTACATCGTACATATACCCAACGACATAAATAAAACGTCACGACATAAATAAAAGTTTTAGTTGAGCTTTTTTTTTATTTTGGTGTTGTGCTTTGTTTTGTATTTTTATTTGTCTATCATAAAATAGAATCAAATCAAATATAACAGATTTTTATGGTCCTGAAAATATATTTTCATCAATCTTGTGTCCAAAAATTGGGATATAGGTATATACACATATTATGCACATACATGAGCAAAAACAAAATCTATATATACATACACGAGTACTCGTATATGTGGCATGAAATCAAAATCAATCGAATGAATTATATTGAAAAGTTTGATTGAATGTAAAAAGTTTTAACGGATTTTTCAGTTGTTGTTGGGTTGATTTTTCCCGCTTTTTTTTTTGGTGTGAATCAATCAGCATATAACACCGTAATAAAGTTGTTCACAAAACAAAGTTTTTTGTTTATGGTGAATTTTCATGGGGAAATGACTTTTCTATTATCGCAATGCGGACCGAGTTCAACACAACAAATTTAAATGTTCTGTAATTGAAATAGATTATTTGACGATACGTGTTCCATATTACATATTGTGTTGGGGAACATTGGAACACGGGAATTGGCGGGTTATATATATTTTGTGGCACAAAAAATATTTTTGGTGTACGAAATCAATCGATTTTGTGTCAAATTTTGAGTGTACGTTATCCGGTGATTAATGATGTTGTATAAGGTGGATTGTTTTTTATAAATTACTATACTTTGCAGAAGTGTCTTATTTGTTCGATAAATTTTAAAACTATAAAGTGATTTCAAGATTATGTTTGGCGTAGTTCATTTAACCTTCCCAAAGTTAAAATTAACAAAATTTTAATTTTAAATTGCTTTGAGACCTTTGTTACTTTGTATCCTAGAATGTTACAGTCCATTGCATGATAAACGAAATTTGTGGACTTTATGGTAAACTATGCATTATATTCAATTATTCTGCAGCTTGAGGCTTAACCTAATTTTAAAATCATTCAATCGATGAAAAAATAAATTTGAAAATTTATTTCCACTTAAAACTATTAGCTTGGCGGTTTAAGCTAATAGTTTTAAGTGGAAATAAATTTTCAAATTTATTTTTTCATCGAAAGCGAAACAACAAATAACAAAACTAAGTCAGTGTTTTGTTGCGAAACCTGTAGAGCCATCATATTTCTGATGTCTTTATGAAAACACGTAAACTGAAATTTTAGTAGTGGAGCAGCATACCACTTTTAGGATTTATATTCTTGCATCTGATTGACTTGAATACTATGTGACAGGCTTACTACAGCCAAACTAGCTATAGCCAGCTCTGAGAGTCACAACTGCAAATAGTGTTCATGTTGTCTTGAGCATGGTGCACCTTAGTCTGTTTTGTGATAGCCCCTGAACATGTGGTTATCAATATCGACAGCTGATTCCTTCTTTAAATTTCAAGAAAGTATCAAGGTCAAAAAAAAAATGTAATTTTTAAATTTATTTAAATCTTTTATTTCTTTGTGCTAAGCTTTTCAACATCATTGTAAAAAAAGTTCCCTTGAAAGTTGCCACTTCTGGTACACAGATTTCTAACATATTTAGCAAGAATCTCGCAATTAATGAAAATAGCTCGAATATAATAAAGTTTTATTCCAAACAGTCGTTCCGCTTGGACTAGAAAAAGGGTAGAGATGCCGAATTTTGGAGAAATAAAGTATTTTTTAAACAAAATTAGTCTGAACTAATTTTGTTTGAAATTTAATTTGCAACCTTTTTGTTTTAATCCATTTTTCGTAAATGCTATGTACTTTTCAAAATATTCGTAAAACCCAAAAACTCATATGGAAGCTACCACTTCTGGCGGACCTATGTTGGACAAAAATACTGCGATCTCCCAATTTTTGAAAAATCTTAGACGACTTTATGGTAACAGAGATTTTCCACACAAATTTGACTGAGAATATTGAAAAACAGTAAATTCAACCAACCAAAACTGCGGAATAAAAAATGTTATATCGCATGAAATTTTGACGCAGAGGTACCAACTCATAAATATTAAATTAATTTGTTTTGCCTAAAATGGAAATTTTTCTGATTATTTTTTGATATTTACAATTTTTTGATTTTCTTTACAAAAAGAAAAATTTTGTCTCGTATGTTCGTTACTTTTAAATGTGTAGATCGCAACGACTGGAGTAAAATCTATTGATTTTTTTACCAACATACCATTCATTTCTAATTACATCAAATTTGTCCTCAGAAATGTGTGGTCAATCGATCAATCCACATGGGCTGTACAGGTACCACATTTTTTTTTTTTACTGAAAACTAGTTTTTTGTCAAAATTCGTAATTTCCGCTGAAATCCTGCCCCCCTATTCCTGAATACGATACGAAACGAAAATGCAAAATTCATATTTGAATTGAATCAGATTCGTGCGATTCTTATTCAAAATTGAATAGGAATCTTATACTTTCGTTTACGTATCGTATTCAGGAATATGGCAGCTGATCTGACTAGTGGCATTTAGACTAGTGGCAAAAGGTATTTTACGTTTTCGCATCTCAACAAATCAACTGGGCAAAGCAGCACACTATGGATAGAAGAAGAAAAAGTTTCAACTGCTCATGAATCCTTACTAATCATGTTCTATTCTGGATGCTATTAGATTGAGGATCCATGTCGAGTTTTATAAACGAAAAACAGACACAACGTTGCGGTTAAAATGTTCAGAAAAAACGGATACCTGTGATACTCTATTTGCTAAAACCATCTCTTGGAATAAAAAAGGCGGTTTCGATGTGCAGCTACCGATAAAGCCAGACCAAGTGGAGCTGGGCTGAGACTTCATTAATCTTAGCAGTAAATTGTCCAACTAACTATGAAAAGAAAATTTTTAAGAGATCCTAACTTCAGACGTACAATTTAGTCAGAATATTTCCAGTTGAACTTAATGATGTAGTAGAGAAGTAATTATGCTTACAAATTCTTTAAAATGTTCATTCTAACTTAATAAGAATGCGGCAACTTCATATTTAGCGACACGAATACTCATTAGCAGCAATATACAATGATAAATCTTTCGACATGCAATCAAGAAGTCTACGTATATGAGAACGACGTGATGGCTGGCGCAAAAAAGAGTGTACTACTGAAGACTAACCTCAAAATAATCTCACTGGTGAAGCTGAGAAAGTGAGCGTCTAGTTCCGATGTGTTCCTAGAAAAAAGCGCAATTGAGGAGAGAGAGAGCTAAAATTAAAGGATTTTATGGATTATGATACATTTGTGAAAGCTTTAAGATTACAATGAAATCCAAAACTAGACGTTTTCTGGTGTCGTGTCAGCCTGGAGCCTCCGGTATTGCCCAAGGAGGTGTAATTATTTGAAATCAGTAAAATATTTGACGCTTTAGGATGGTCATCTCATTCAAGTATTTATTGAAAAATGGAGGGGTGGCGTGCATATGTTGTGACCAACATTCTACTTTCTTTTACCACAAATGTATTTAGATCACCTACAAATGTACATATGTAGATCAATTACACACACTTAACTTCTAAAGCGAAAACGAAAAATTGAACCTACCTCGAATCTGGCATGCCTAATAAAAAATCATTATTCCTGCTAAAATTTCAGAAAATCAAGCAGGTCAAACCTTGTAGAAAATTTAATCCTCACTGAAAAAAATTAAATAATCCCACCACATTTCGCATGGATCTCCCAATTTGTGAAAAAAGTTTTAGTATGAAGTTTGATTCCAAATACTGAATCCGCTGAATGTATCGATATCGAATTTTCGTGAAATAAAGTTTTTTTGATCAAAACTGGTTTTGATCATTTTCGAAAAAATAAAAAAAAAAAATTGGAACAAAATTTGTTTGAAACTTCTATCATTTTTTCGTATTCCATAACTTATTCCAAAATTCAATTGAGGATCCCATTTCCATCCAGTATACGCAATCTCATCATGATCGGTTAAGAAAGGACCTTATTGCGCCCTAGGTGGCCATATTCCAGAACTTCTTTCCAAACTCCAGAACTTTTTTCAATATTATTCAAAATATGTACTTGAATAAAACGATAAAGTTCCTATGAGAACTGCCACATCCCGTCAACCGATTTCGGTGAAAAATCATCATAAAGTTTCACCCCGATCGATTGATGCGTCTGGGCTATAGGGAACTAACAACATTTAGTTTGCAAGACCGCACACACTCCATACCTATAGGGAAGAAACCAAAAGGCAAAGCCTTAAAATACCACTGGAGAGAGGTCGGAAACAAATAATCCTACAAAGTGTTTAAAACATAGCAAAATAGAAAAGGAATGCCACGTAACATGGTAACAGTGACCTCTGCGGAGTTATCACAGATTATTGGTGTGAGACAAGTTTGAAGTTGCTCCACTTCTGTCTGGCGAAACACCAGAGGAAACTGAGTGACATGAAGCTAAGCGTGAGGTTGCAAGTAACTTCTCTTTCACGGTTGCTGAAGATAACTTGAACGGTCAACCAAACATAATAACTTTATAGTAGGAGGAGTGGCATTCGGGTGAAATGATCGATATCGGGAACCTGATCGTATAGAAATCCACTTTCATGTAACCGTTTCAATATTTCTGGACATAGCGGGATTTTTAACAACGTTACTTGCTCAGGCTAACTGCTTATATGTAAAAACATTATAAATGTTATTCCTAATTTATTACTTCATCGGAATATCGTATTTTAAACGAGCATGATGCTGTGAAAAAATTATGACGAAATTGCATTCGCTGATGATAAAGTTATTGAATTGCAAATCGACGCAGACTTGAATTTCAGCATCATGATCAAGTTGCAATAAATGGAATGCAAGAATCGTGCATAATAGCACAAAAATGGTCACTATTTGCGGAAAAACTAATTTGGTAGCTAAAATGTAAATTTGACTCTTTTCGAGTACCAATTATATCACTAAACGGTCGAAGACGTATACCGCTACAAGACAGGTTTAGTAAATTAACCGAATAAGGCTTCTTTGTACCTACCGCAGTTGTTGCACAAATTAAATCTGAATTAGAGGTAATCGCGATTAACCGTTGGCGTCAAAACATCGGTCATTGGTAGATATTATTTTGACTTTATTCCCATTAAGCAAGACAACATGCAACTGACTCACGAGCTCAATGGGCCACGTAATCTCTATCCATAACAAGTTTTGAGCCTACCTACAGGGATTCAAATATATTGAGAATAATGTGAGACAATAATCAGCTACTTTTCAAATGTAATGACGTCGTGCATTGGAAAAATAGTGACAATGGGAAAAATATTTTTATAACATTTTTGTCTAAATTAAATTTTTCTGACCTACTGAGTTTGGTGTAAATATTTTGCAAACAAAGTTGATTGAGAAACTTTTGTCTCCAAAAATGTTTAGAAGGAAAAATATTTCCCATTACATCTTTGATTCAAAAAAATTTACACCCAACTAATTCCAACAGTAGGCCAGAAAAATTTAATTTCGACAAAAATGCTATGAAAATATATTTTCCAATTCACAATTCCCAGGGAAAGCCAGAATAGTGCCACTGGTACCCCAGATTGTGAAAAGTGGTAAACGTCATAATTTTTTACTTAACGTCATAATTCGTTCGTTTATTTTAATTTGTTTACGTAGTTTTACTTGATATTGGATTACTTCTTCCTAGTTGATGCGTGTGGTTTTTATATTTTTTTAACTCTAGCAAATTTAATTATTTGGCTTTTTATTTCTTTCGTTTCAGATTTTGACATTTTGGATTTTGTGACGCTTCACTTTCGGGCCCGTCGTAAAGCTGTCTCTGGAGAGAAATTCTAACTATTTAAATAAAATATTTTAAATGTAAGTATTGTTTTTAAAGTGCGCCACGATTCGCGATGCTCACCGAGAGTATTTCTTTGCCCTCGGTTCTATTAAAATCTATGTTTCGGCTAGGTCCAACTTGTTTAATGTAGTTAGCTTAAACTTGCAGGTTCTGATTTTAAATATTGACCATGTTGATATCATCTGTTTCTCGGAGCCGAGAGACAGTTATTCTAGCAGTTAATTGTAGTGGGGTATGCATATGTATTAACGAGCATAATAAATCCCACTTTATATTGATTATTTATGATAAAGGAATTTCATTTCCTTAGATATTAAAAGAAGAGCACTGCCTATATCTTTCAAAGCGTGTTATTTAGCGTGGCGTGCCTGAATTAACTCACTTTAAAAACAATACACGTAGTTTTATTTATGTCATGTGTTATAATTTTTGTAATCTTATTTTTCTATTCTTATTTTTGTATTAATTTATATTATTTTTTTATGTAGTCTGTAAGTATTCACTTCTTGCAGTATCCTGTGTAATAAATGAACTTGAGCTCAATATGGCGGATATTAACATGGAGTTGATTTGTTTTTGGAAAAATCTGAGATTTTTATGCCTAGTTACAGTGCTTCCATATGTGCTTTTTTTTCTACAAAATTGTTATGTCGATCAATAAATAAATAATGATAGCAAAAATGTACAAGGTGCTGATATCGATTATTTAAACTATTTGGCAATAATAAACTGATAGCTAGGCATACTAACAGTAGCAAATTTTTTATAGTATTGTTGACCGCCACGAATAATGAATGAATTATCCTAGATCTATGCCGTGAATACTAATCTCATTTAATCGAACAAAATTATTACATATGAGATATGCTTCGTTGACCTTTTTTTCTTAGTGTTTCGTGTCGGTCTGATTCGATTCGAATGCGGAATAGTAATTCTATTTGGGGGCCTATTATGAAATTTTTTCGATTTCGTAAAATTTGATCCGCCGCGAAAATTTGTATTATGAAATTGTTTTTGATTTCGTAAAATTCAAAAATCGTAAAATCTGCCCTATTATGAACCAAATTTTCTTGTCTTCGTAAAAATTGCCTCGCCGCAAATTTTGGTATTATGAACTGTTTTGCTGTCGAGAAGCTCGACTCGCGGAGATTATGAAGTTTTTTTTGTTTTTTCGATATCAGGGGGTCTATTATGAAACATTATTCGCTTTCAAAAAATTCGATATCTAAAAATTCGACACGCTCCGAATTTTGCTATTATGAAAAAAGGCGAATCGCCAACAAATGGACGTCGTCCATTTGTTGTGGACCTGGTCAAATAAATTTTATATATTATTAAAATACGTCATTTGTTGTAAATTATTTTACAACTTATATCTTGGTAAATATATCTAATGATATTTAAAAACAATAGTTAATTAAAAATATAAAAATACACGACCGAATTTATTTACACGATAAAAAAATTTATTATTTTAAAATAACATTGACACAATACGACATTCGTCACCCAAAGACCAGTCGAATTTTGACGTCACATTTTCGTTTAATTAGATTCGTATTTTTTTTTGTTTCATAATCTGGCGAATTTGTCGATTTCAAATTTTTCGATAGAAAAAAAAATCATAATACAAAAATACACCGCGAAACCAATTTTCCGAAATCGAATAAGTTGCAAGTGTTGATTGATATTTAAGATTTTGTATTTTAAAAATAAATTTTAATACTATTGTTACCGAGATATAAGCTAAAATTAATTAAAATAGCAAAAAATTAATAAATAATAATAATATATTTTATAAATATTGAAAAAACAAATGCTAAAAAATTGAAAAAACAAATGCTCAACAGTAAACATTTCATTGCTTTTCCTACAAACTGTATTCGTTCAAAATTGTCGACTCGCTATGTGATTCATATTAGCAATATTCGCAGCGTATCGAATTTTTAGATATCGATTTTTTCGAAGGCGAGAAAAATTTCATAATAGCCACCGAATTTACAATAATCGTGCAAAATAGCATGTTTAAACTAAGTTTGGCCTCAGTTAAACAATTCAAGAATTTCGATGAAACAGAATTTTTAAAATAAAGCATTCCGACTAACCAAGAAATTGGAAACCAGAATCTGTTATTTGAAATTCGGAATTTTATAAGGATGGGGAATTAATCCGAAAATTAAGTTTATTTTGGTTTCAGGGGTCCTAATTTTTAATATTTCAACCCCCAAAGGAAGTCGAAATTAATTTTAACTAATTTCTGATTCCAAGTATACGCTTAATATAACTCCAAATTGTAGAATAATCATTTGAGTGCCTCCTACCCGATCAACAATTTTTAAAATTTTGAGTGGAAGTCAATAAAATAATTAAGACGAATTTTGTAGTTTTGCCTTTCATAACACAAATTAATTTATTTTCGTTTAAAAATTTAAATTTCAATTTATACAAAATTTCATATAAATATTAAAAAAATTCAATATACGAGTTCCCTTACAAATGAAATATGAGTAAAATTTTCACTCAGCCGCACTAAGATGCGTATTTCTTATTACGTCATTCTAAAGAACTAATTTAAGCATTTCCCACTAAAAGTTGAAATACAAACTCAGCCGCCTTCCTATCTAGTTTTATCATTTTCCTGCTTTTCATCCTTATCAATTTTCCATTCATTCACCTTTCAATCGCTCATATTTCTAACGTATTCTCCATTTTTTTTTTGATCCTTTCAATTTTTTTATTTTTAATATATTTATGTCAAAAAAAATTGAAATAACGAACCAAATTGACATCCTTTCATTTTATTATTATTTATTATAAACTTTTTTGTTTGTCCTTCCAGCATCATAAACACGCTCATACACAATTTCGTCAGGACCATACCGATATACCATTAAAAGGATATTTCTATAGTACGATGTACACAAGACGAATGATTCACATATATATATTTGACCGTAAAATGTTGGTGCTTGTTATTGAATGATAAGATGGGAACATGAGTAGATAACCAAATCAATATTTTATTTTCACGAATATCCTGGAAAATTTCGTTTTATTTTTTTTTTTTTTTATTACACGGATGGTTTGGTTGATTTGAATTTGATGGAATTTCTCGTGTGAGTTAAATTTTTTTATTGACAAAATTTTTTATTCGTATTTTTTCGTTGGTTTTTTTGTGGGTGAGTGTGCCAGTGACGCAGACGAACCTGGGTTTGGGGCACGCATATATAGCTCTATATGCTCAATATTATGTAGGAGAGGAAGAAATTTGTGTTTTATGTAATGTGTTATATGCCAACAACCCATACACATAAATTGCGTGACTGATAATGTGATGTATTTTTTTTTTGTAGATTAAAAGTTGATATTCGAACGATGACATGCAATTGTTTTCGGTTTAGTATGTTGCTCGTTCGGTGTACGATGAAGTGGTGTGGAAAATTAACCAATAACTTTAAAAGCTCTATACGTAGATACTTGCACACATATACGTTTACAAGGAAAGGACATCGTTTATGGCAGTGTATTTAGAATAATTTATCAGCTTTGCTACTGTGCCTGTGTACAATATTTTTGGTTATTTCAATTCAACCAAAATGAATCGATTTAGGACATGACATTATTTACCATGAATTTCGATTTTTTTTTTTGTTTGGTTATATAGCGGTGAGCTTTGAAACTACTTTTCTACGGGTCCATGTGTAGTGTTATTAAATATTTGCGTTAAAAATATAACTTACCTTATTTAATGTTATAAATATTTATCAGATGTCCTTTGTGACCCTGAAAATAAATAAATTAAAAAAAGGTTAATTCAATGTTTGAACATAATTAATTATACATATATTATAAATATTTTTGCTAATATATTATTTTTAATAAACTGGTTGGCTAATTTAAAAATAATGAATTATGTGAAACCATTTTTCATTGGAAAGTTCCACCTAAATCTGTTCTTTTGTATTACATACGCGCATATTTTTAACCAAATTTTAGAATGATTACACGATATCGACAATAGATTGTTGAAAAATCAACATTGAATTGTTGATTATCGGTCGGTAAATTTTTTAATGATTTCTAAATTAAAACGTATCTCTTAAAATTTATAAATATTTACCTATAAATAACCAAACTTTTGTCTTGGTTTTAGAAAGCACAGCACTCACATTTTTTATTTAAATTTAATGATATAATAAAATTTTAAATAATTTAATCGGGATGCCAAAGTATCTGGAAACTATTAATTGTAATTGTGAACGCAATAAAAGTTATTCTGCTAGGATAAATGTCAATAATGCACACACAACACCGTCAAAAGAAATTAGGAACTTTCCAAATGACATCAAAGTGCTTCAAGTCCTTTAAGCACGAAACTTTGATGTCATATGGAAAAATCTTAATTTCTCTTGACGGTGTTGTGTGTGCATTATTGACATTTATAAATTTTTTAATAAACCGATTATTAATTGTATTGAAGTTAAGACCCCTATTCTCCTAGTCGCATCACTTCAAGTGACGTACCTGCTCATCTTCCTGGTTAGTAGATCATTAAATCGAAACTTAACTTTTTAAATTTTTTTCTGAACAGAATGCTGGTGTACGAAGAGTATGTAACGTAGAAAACAAATTATTACTCTATGCACACCGGATAATTTGCTATTGCACAACATGAGCTCGGTGTACAATACCCAGGGCAAGCCTGCTTGCTCGGGTTTAATTAAAAAATAGACCCTTAGTATGCTGCTTTATAAGTATTTCTTTGCGACTGCTATCACTAAACTTTCGTATTTCACTCAATGACGTTCTGTCGCGAACAACAAAAATCTCAGAGATTTCCGAGCATGTAGATAAATAAGATTTGTTTCTTACATAAATTACTAATTCAGAACCACTTCGAAAATATCTGGGCAATCGGTAGCGGCTGAGATAAATAATTTCAAATGTTTAAGAATTTTCGTACTACACTCAATGGCGTTCTGTCGCGAATAACAAAAACCTCAGAGATTTCCGAGCTTGTGGATAAATAAGATTGGTTTCTTACATCAATTACTAGTTCAGAACAACATCGATCGTATCTGGGCAATCCGTAGAGGTCAAGATAAATAATTTCAAATGTTTAAGAATTTTCGTATTACACTCAATGACGTTGTCTCGAATAACAAAAATCTCAGAGATTTCCGAGCATGTGGATAAATAAGATTGGTTTCTTACATCAATTACTAGTTCAGAACTACTTCGAACGTATCTGGGCAATCCGTAGGGGCCGAGATAAATAATTTCAAATGTTTAAGAATTTTCGTATTACACTCAATGACGTTCTGTCGCGAATAACAAAAATCTCAGAGATTTCCGAGTATGTGGATAAATAAGATTGGTTTCTTACATCAATTACTAGTTCAAAACCACTTCGACGGTATGTGGGCAATCCGTAGGGGCGATATAAATAATTTCAAATGTTTAAGAATTTTCGTATTACACTCAATGACGTTCTGTCTCGAATAACAAAAATCTCAGAGATTTCCGAGCATGTGGATAAATAAGATTGGTTTCTTACATCAATTACTAGTTCAGAACTACTTCGAACGTATCTGGGCAATCCGTAGGGGCCGAGATAAATAATTTCAAATGTTTAAGAATTTTCGTATTACACTCAATGACGTTCTGTCGCGAATAACAAAAATCTCAGAGATTTCCGAGCTTGTGGATAAATAAGATTGGTTTCTTACATCAATTACTAGTTCAAAACCACTTCGACCGTATGTGGGCAATCCGTAAGGGCGATATAAATAATTTCAAATGTTTAAGAATTTTCGTATTACACTCA
Source organism: Nephrotoma flavescens (assembly GCA_932526605.1). Classification (NCBI taxonomy): domain Eukaryota; kingdom Metazoa; phylum Arthropoda; class Insecta; order Diptera; family Tipulidae; genus Nephrotoma; species Nephrotoma flavescens. The sequence goes on along the minus strand of OW052222.1, from coordinate 252,936,826 downwards.
ATGACTTTCTGTCTCGAATAACAAAAATCTCAGAGATTTCCGAGCATGTGGATAAATAAGATTGGTTTCTTACATCAATTACTAGTTCAGAACAACTTCGATCATCTCTGTGCAATCCGTAGGGACAGTTCAGAACAACTTCGATCATCTCTGTGCAATCCGTAGGGGCAGTTCAGAACAAGATCATCTCTGTGCAATTCATAGTGTGTTTGTTGTAAAAAATTCAATTTTTTAAAATTCACCTTTCCACACAAATTAGATGTTTGCTACGTATAGTGTAAAAATATTTGTGTTTACTAAAAAATTTCAGATATATTAAGAAAGTTCAATATTTGAGTGTTTTTTCAATTCTAAGTAATTATAGGACACAGTGTATATTTTGTTATTTTGGCATAAACTTCACTCCGATGAAGGTAATTTGACATTGGACCCAAAGCTCTTTTGGGTAATTGTAAAATATTCCAGCTATCCAAATATTTTCTCTGAATGGTGCTAACGCTAATAACGCGATGAACTTATTGACTAGTTTAGTCCATACTACAAGAAAAATAACGATGATCGAGTTAGTCTAAGCTCTCGATATTTTTGTTTGTAAAAGGTTTTGTCGATTTTGACGGATTTTTAACGATTTTTCAACGGCATTAATCCGGCATCCAAGATTTGGATATAAATGAACAATTTCGATTAAAACATATTTAAATCTGTAAATAATTAATAATTAATTTCTCATCCACATCAATTAAACTCTCAGGTGCAGAAAATTGATATCAATTGAATTAAACAAATGCAAAATAATTAATTTTGTATTTGCTTTAAAAATAAAATGCCGTTTGATTCTACAAGGTGGTCACGAATTAATGAGATTTATTAATTTCGATTAGTATTTGAGTTTGATTTTGACCTAGAAGTGGCTGAACCTAGTATACAATATTTTGTTTTGTTTTAACTATAGGGATTTCCAAACCCCCTATGATAGCTTTGACTTTGTTTCGTGATTTTACCAGCTTGTGTTAACATTTAAATTCTCCCCGTGTTTCAATCAATTTTACCTCGTAGAACCGTACCATGGAGTACTACATTAGATATGGGTTGCCCGATTTCGTTGTTCTGAATTATCGTGGAAGGAAAATGCGTAACTATCTCCAAACAGCAAGTCAAATTTTTATTCTAACGAATTTTGATTGTGGCCAAGAGATGGAAGCATAGTGCTACACAAGTATTAAATATTAAAAAAAAACAACAAATATTTAAATATTTTAAAGTTTATCGCTTTGCGATGCTCTGATGGAAGTTTAATCATTCACAGTAACTGGTAACTTTCGTAATAAAAATATTGAGAAAAAAAATAAAATTGTCAGTCAATACTAAAACTGCATTATCATTTCAGCTCAGAGTTTGTTTTTTTTAAATTATTGTATTTTTTTTCAGTTCAGAAATATTACAATTTTAATAATTACGTGGCTGAAACCGCACAAGGTAATCAGAACTTCGATCCAAAAATTGACAAACCCGAGAAAAACTAAGCTTGAAATTTTTGAACAACGCAAATTTTAATGGTCGCAAAATCACTCAATATTCAAAATTGGCAAAATCACTCAATATTGATTTTGTAAAACTTACTTTTCGCCGTCATAGAAATCAGATCAGGGGGAGTTGCAGCGTAATCCGATTTTACTGATATTTCATATTCGGATTCGAAAATTTAGTACCGCGTTATTCTACTTTCGGATTCGTATTCGCATTTGATGAATCCGAATTTAAAAAATGGTATTTCATCTAACTTGATGCTCGTGTTGGCGGTACTGTCAAATGCGAATATTAATCAAACTTTCGTAGATAATTAGGGAATGTAATTCGATGCCATTTTGTTAACGGATAGGAGTTATAGTAACCAAATTAAAGTTTTAGTATCGGAAAAATGTAGGTACGTTTAAATTATCAGCAAAAAAAAAATAAAAAAATAATTTATATATACAACGTTAATAAATAATTTTAAAATAAATAATCTTGAGAACTATACATGTCCGGGGTAGTGACATCTAGCGCATTAAAAATAAGCTCATTGAGTTTTTCCATGAAATGTTAGCACGGCATACTTTATGAAAATCAAAATTAAAATACAAAAATAGACCCAATCAGTGTAATTTTTTTGTCGTCAGATCCACTTGGAGTTCTCTCTAGCTTTTGACTTTTTCGCTTAGGAGCAAACAAAACAATTTGAAGATATGGTCATGGCAACTCACCCGGAAATGATTTAGAATAGCGGTGTTTGTAGAAGGTCTACGAGGTTTCAACTCGCCATTAATTTCAAAGGACATACATAAATGCTTCCCTCGATAGTCTAAAATGCTTTTTGAACCTAAAATTATTAAGAAATAAATAAATGAATAAATGTTCTATCGCGAATTAATATATATTCTCCGATAACTCAAAAACGTTTGAATTATCCCAAAGGATCCTTCTTTGTATTTCTGCCGCTGGGTTCTCCTTATCACTATCGTCATCACTGTACCAAATTGCTACACTGTCCATATTTATATTAAATTAATTAATTTAATTGTTGTGGATATATCAAATGCTTTTGTAGAAGGAAAACATTTTTCTTTACGACTTGACATTTGCCAACTAAAACAAATATTGAATGAAGTAAAATACAATTTAAAAATTGCGTTTTGCTTCGGCAATACTAAACTGTGCTCCGAAAGTCTTACATTTTCGAATCGGATTAAACTTTCTCAAATTTTTGATATTCAAATCGAATTACGCGGTAACCCCTCAGATTTAAGTTTTTCCATGACATACGATGGTGGAAAATTAACGGAAACTCGACTCAGAAAAGGGTACTGGTCCTTCATTGTTTTTGTAAAAATTTGTTTTACAACATCTCCAATATTCCGCATTACACGATTAGTTTGTCCAGGTTGGTATGAAAGGGAAATATTTTTTAGAATATTTTGTTGATCTTTATAAACAAGTTGCTAGAAAATTGGAATAGTTTGAATATTTTATGTCACCATGGCGTCTAATCAAGTGGTTTTTAAATTTAGGACCAATTTAGGAATGATATAGAAGTTTGATACAATTCTGTGGCGTCTTTCAAAACATTTAGAATGACATGAACATGTTTATTGTGAACTAAAATGGAAATAAAATTTTGGCATTCTTAAAGACCTTTTTGCATATCAGACACGTACATATTCCTAAACAAACGAAGTATTGGTCACCAGTGCTAACACGGTGGGTCTGCGAATTAAATTGGGTTTAACACAATTTTTGTTTCGTCAAAGACCTTTTAAACGACTTGCCAGATCGTTATATCACAATGACAAAATTGTACATGCCATCAGCACCAAACAGTAAGTTTAGGCTAGGCAAACCCATCTAAATTTGTGACATTTTTCAAAACCTCTGTAAACGCACTTACATATTCTATAATAAATTAATATGTAATGTAACTACCTGCGCCGAAATGGTGGAATTATCAACTAAAGCGTTTTTAACAAAATTATTGCATTTCCAAGACTTTCAAATGGCGTGACACAAAACGGTACTTTTGTGTACAGCGGCTCAGCTAGATATTCGGCTTTCTTAAATGTCAACAGTAAAACACAAACGTTGCATTTTTGAACTAAAGTGGTATATTGCTCAAATTTTTATCTCGTCCAGGAACTTTCAAACGATGTCCCATTCGAGTATTTGACAATAATGTGAATCAATACGAAGATAATGGAATGATTTTTGGGTACCAGGTGGCCGACCCTATCAGGTAAAAATAGATGGAAAATGGCGATAAAGATTCAGTTTGCACAAGTGATCTATAGAAATTCAGACGGACTGAAATGGCCAGTTTTTCCATTTTTGGTATCAGGGACCTTCAAAACGGGGAGAATTATGGTTTTACTTGGTTGTGTTTTGTCGTTTTATCAGGACCAAGTTATTAAGGTCTTGCAGTTATTAAGCGTCTAACTCAGCTACTGAAAAAAACTTGATACTCTATTCCCTTAGACGTATCACTTCATGCGACGTGACTATGGATCTTGCTGGTTACTAGATTTTAAAATCAAAATTTACTAAATAATTTTGTGCAAAACTCTCAATGAAAATTTTTTAAATCTTAGTTGGCTGCATTAGTCTGAAATTTTTTTATTTATTTGTCACGTCAAAATTTCAAGTGATAGAAATAGTCGTTTGAAGTGATAGCAGTCGCAAAAAAATATTTATAAAGCAGTATACTCAGCCAGAACGCCTTTATTGAACAATTTTTTTGTAAGTTTCGATTTAATGATCTAGTAACCAGGAAGATGAGTAGTCACGTCACTTGAAGTGATGCGGCTAGAGGAATAGTATTGTGTTTTGATAAACAACGATAAAATTGTCGATACCACTTAGATTAGTTTAAAGAACCATTAAACCTTGGAACCATTATTAAAAAACTGTTTCAAATACATTGGATATCAAACACGTAGGCCTTTAGCAGTAATATCACATATGAGTAGACTTGGAGCTTTACCTGTAATTAGTGTTTATTACAATTCGAAACTGTCCGGAACTTTTGCTCCTGAGAACTATAAATTAAAATTTGTTATATCTGCTATACAGATAAAGAGCCATTCTTAATAGGCTGTGGAGTCTACAGTAGCGGAAAATTATTGCGAGAATATTTCTGGTATATTCAGGAGTATAATAAGTAGTAGAAGTATAGTATTCAGTGTATAATAAGAAATTGTCCAAAAATTATTTCCGGTATTTTCGCGAATATTCGGGAAGAATTGACAAAATTGGTGTTGTAACCATCAAATTCTAACACGGTATTCACAATCCATACGAACCGGGTTTGACCGGGCAAATTCTTCACAATAGCAATCAAATATATCTTTAAGGGATTTGATCGCAGTTACATTTCCATTACAAGGCAATCTTTTGAATTCAGCTGCATCCGTATTCATCGATGAGGTGGTAACGTTGACAAGAGATGGCCTTCCATGCATTGATAAACTACTTCGTAGGATCACCAAGAAAGATAAGCCGTTCGGTGGCAAACCTTTAGTTATTAGCTATGAGTTTAATGTAGTCTACAAGGAAGTCTTTCAAAACTATTGAACACTTCAAGAGCGATTTACGAGTGCAACATCTTTACAATGACTCGTGCGAATTGTACAACTTTTCTGTAAGTTAATTGAAAATTTGTTTGCTTGTGAGTTAAACTCAATTGCGTTGTAAAAATACTTACGAAATTATTACGTAATTATCAGTGTTTCTGGGACATAATAAAGCAAAAATATGAAAAAACGGAGGGATGAAATTGTTGAAGCCAACACCCGATATTCCTTTACGATAAATGTAATCCCGAATACACAACACTTGATTTCTAAAAGGGCCTACCGTAAAAAAATTATAAAATTAAAATAAATTAAAAATTTTGACGACACTAATTTTTAATGATATTCCAGCCATACTAGTCGTAACGAGTATGCCGTAAATATTGCTAAATATTGAATGACAGCTATTTGTTATAATGACAGCTATTTATTGTTTGCTGTTTTTTTCTTATATAGAACGATACTAATTTTAATTTTTTTTAAGTTTTGACGCAAAATATCGCTTCAATAATTTTTATTAAGTGACAATTCATATTTACCGAAGCTTCGTTAAAATTTTTAATTTAAATTAATTTTTCCATGGGCGAAAGCACAGAAAAGGCATTTATCGCAAACATAATTTTTTTAAAGTTACGTTTATAATTTTTTTTTTTAATTTTTGTATGGTTACCCCTTAAAGCAAAAAATTTAACCGATTGGATTTGTAATAAAAATTGTCTTGTATAATTAAAATCATTATTGTTTCTTAAATTTCAGAAAACCAAGAAGGTCAACCCTTGTTAAACATTTATTCTTCATTACAAAAGCTCCTACACAAACTGCAACTTCTGGTACACAGATTTCAACCAAATCAATGGGATCTTCCGATTTATGGAGAAGTCATCCCGAGTTAATCCGTCTGAGATATAATTTTACCGATTTTCTAATAATTAAAATACTTTTTAAAATATTTATTAAAAAGGAAAAAGCTCATATGGAGTGGAGCGTGTACGGTACCTCTTCCGGTTTTCTTTTTTTTCTAATCCATTTTTTTGAATCTCCAAATGTATGAAAAAAGATTAACTATGAAGTTTCGTCTCAATCGATTGAGTGATTAGTGTGGGCTATTTTTTGCTATTTTTTTAGTTTTCGCTTAAATTTCTGAAAAATTGTTTGGAGCTGATATTGATGAAAATTTAATTTAGAATCACTTAGTTCATAATCGTTTACCTCGTAAATGCTATACTTTTCAAAATAGTTACAAAAAATTAGACATCTTGTATGGAAGCTTTCACCCAGTTTATGAAAAAACCTTAAACATGAAGTTTCATCTCGATTGGACAAATCGTCTAGCCTGTAGAGAAGACACAGACATTTAGTATGCACGGAACTACACACATTTTTTACTTCGGCGATTTAGCGAAATGTAAATCAGCAAAAAATCTCAATGTCGAAAATTTTCATCCAAAAAAAATTGTAAAAGATTAAATTTTTATTAACGACGGTACTTGATGACTAATTAATATTATCCTAGAAGATGCATTAACATTTAGAAAGGCTTAAGCGTCTATACGGGACTAAAAATTCTCGATACAGAAAATTATGTTGTGTTACGCTGCAGACAGCAATAATAAAAAACCGATTCGCTCACACAATATCCGAACAAACATTTTCAACAGACCATTAAAACATACAATCATCAAATTACAAGTAAATAAATTTTTATTATATTTTGACTTATAATTTTCTTATTGTTCAATTTTATCTCTTATCATTATTGTTATTATTATAAACTCGATGTGTATCCGGATCCGAAAACGTAAAGGAGCAAAAAATAAAAAATAAATACAACACAATCTTTCATTATATTCTTCTTCTTATGTTACTATATACATCTTTTATCCATGATGTATCCTTTTTTTATTTCATTCATTTGATTCAATTTAACAAGAGCTCACAGCAACACAAATGTTATAATAACAATAATCATAAAATAATAATCTGGGCAAAAAAGATTTTTTCCCTCATTTCCCTTCCAGGATCCCCCGACCCCAAAGTTTATTACATACTGTGTCCATTTTATTTGTTCTTGGGAACACTTGGCGCAATATGTATACCATCATAGTGAAATAGAAAAGTGAAAAATGAAAATTCACCAAATACGTATATAACAACAACTACTAAGGACAGCAGCAGCAGCAGCAGCAGAAAAAAAAGAATTTCAGCTTCCAAACAATATATGGGAACAATAATCTTTTCAAATTGCAACAACAACAAAAAGGATAAAAGGATATTTATATTAAAGGCTATAATTCTTTATCTCTTTTATCATATAATAAAGTGAAAAATAAAAATGTTTGAGTGAAGAAAAAAAAAGGAAAATTTTTGCAGACAAAGATTTTAACCTTTTTTTTATTTGCACCATCCTTCCGAATTTTGTATTTTGTATTTATTTATAATAATTTTGTTACAAAATACAAAAAACATAACAAAAAAGGATAATTGTTGAATGAAATTATATATATATGTTTTTGTGTAGGTATGTAGGTAGGTAAGTAGGTAGGCATGTATTATAAAATAAAATGTCTGAGGTGTGTTATTATATTGTTTATTTGGGAAATTCCTCTCTATATGCGTATGTGTGCGTATATATTCACTTAAAGCTTTTAAGCAAATGAAACTTTTATAGTACCCCTTACAGTTATACACAAATATAGGAAAACTTTAATGCTGTGCTCATGTTTTTTTTTGGGATGATTTTCGTATTATTTCGAAATACCATTTCGTTTGCATGTGATTGCTTCAAGGTTTTTAACTGAATCGAACGCCATATGTATATGGCAAGCAACAGAGTAACATACATTTTTTGAGGTTACATGTCATATAGAGGATTCTGAGATTTACATGTTTTTGCATTACTCGGAATTTTTATGTTTTTGTATGGTTTGAATATTTAACAAAGTAGATGTTATGAAATTTTGCTTTAACATACTTAGTTTGATATCCTATTATTTTCATTTTAACCTTTATAAAAATTTCAGTTATACCATTTCTTTGGTTCAAAAGTATATAACAGTCTGATAAAGTTTCAAACGTACTCGAAATTTTCGTAAAACTCGATTGACTGTTGTTGTTACCGGAAGTTTGGTGGGAAAAACACATCCCGCGGACCAATCAGTCAACTAGCTACCGTTCAGCTCAATATGAGGAATAAATCAATTGGGTAGTTGGTCCATAATCATACATTTTTAAGTCTTTATTTGGTACGACTCCTTTCGAGGTCATAACGTTGCGCTTACCTGCGATCATTTTTTTGTATTTATTTCTAAAAAAATTCGTTACCATCAAATAACTAATATATTTTACTGATGGCATTGCCATCTACCATCGGGCATTGTCACTAAGTTTTTTTGTGAGTGTGAATTAGCTTTTATACTCTGGTTCACGCTTTAGCACACTGCTGCAGTATCGCGTAAACATCGAATAATTTTGAGAGCGAGACCAATGTGCATCTTGTGCGTGTGTGCGTCCAGTGAGAATAGAGTGGAGTATTTTTGAGGCACGTTGTCATTTTGGCGTGCAGATTGACGTACGGTGGGAAAGGATAGGCGAGTAACGCGCACAAAAAACGAAAAATATTCTTCTGGATTTTTTTTTAATGCGAGATTTTTTTTTCGTTTAGTCTCGTTTAGAATGTTAATTGAAAAACAGAGAGTTTCTTTTTGGAATTGGATAAAAATAAGTCCGCTTATAAAATTTTGATGCAAGTTAATTCAGTTTTGTAATAAAAATAAAAAATTTAAAAATAAACGATAAATTGCATTTTTTTATTTATAGACGGAAATATTGTGATTTTATTTTTTTCCTTATTGCGTCCTTTTTCTGAACAATAAAAATTAACAGTTATTCAACTATACAATTAGTGGTAAACAAGAACACACTGATTCAATATTTTATCGAAATATAATATGCTCGAAATCATAAATAAAAATTTAATTAAAATTGGTTGACGGAAAGTAAATGTTTTTTTTTTGTGTGATGTGAAGAAAGGTTCATTCATCAGCTAAAGTCAAAGTAATCAACATAAAATTAGAAAGGATTCTACGTGAAAACCGAAGGAGTTACATTTACCGGCATCGTCATCAAATGGTTAAAGGTGGCCTAAAGAGGCTCAATACCATTTATTTTACGGGCGAACGAGATTTTTTGTACCTGTAATTTCAACGTGCGCAGAATTATTTACGGGTACCGAACTACTGGTGTCGCAATTGTATTAACAAGTGCCGGAGCCGTGATTATTGAACGTGCGGCGCCTTCAAATTTCAAATTTTTAAATTTTTATTAAAAATATATATGTGTAATCTAGTGTCGAATAACGGTTGCTTGGCGTGTACCTGGTGTACCTTTTGTTTAGTGACACGATTTATTCAAGGTCATCGACCATTTTATTATTTTGTTCGATTTTATGGTTTCGCTTTCAAAATTATTCACATTCGGCGACCATATTTTAGTTCCATTTTTTTCTCTTCGAAATTTGTCACGTTTTACCTTTTCCGTTGGATTTATTTTTTCCATTGGACAATTTTTTTTTATTTGAATAAAAAAACCGCACTGCGTATGATTCCTGGGATTCGGCCTTATTTTTTTTTCTTACCGACCTCACTTTATTTTTGTTTCGTTAATAACTTGGTTATTTTGCCTATTTTTGTTTTGGGTTTTTTTTAATAAGATGAAGCACTAAATTTCTTTTCTGATCGGTATGTTGGGAGGAGGAATCTAAATTTTTTATCGGTTCCATAGTTGCAGGTCGGTTTTGTCACTCCCCGTCATTCCCTTGACAGGACATTCACAGGGTCGGAGTGGCGAGTCCAGCATATGTGTTGTTCATTTAGGGACGACCGTGAGGGATCCTCTAGAGGTCTCTCCGGATGAAAAGAGGCTTTGAGTGTTGAAGAAACGACCCTTCCTTATTATGCCGCTTCGTTGTGGCTAAGCATCGACCTCTAGGGGTCGATGGGTCATTCGGGGGGTTTTGCAGCAGCAATTGTACTTGTTAGTCGGAGAGATCTGGTCATTTCTGAATGGGCGAACTCGGCTATTGTTCTATATATACACGTTTTTCAAATTTCGGTCGACGGATTTTGGAGTAAATCCAATTTAATTTCAATTAGATTTTTTTTTATTTTTTTTTTTTTATTTACCTCATGGGAATTTTCAAATTCCACCAGGGTAGATTTGAACACATCTTTTTAGATATTGTTCAACCACTTCCACTTTCTAATGGATCCACATAAATGTTAGCCTGTGTTGATCGTCTTACGTGATGGCCAGAATTCTTCTGCATTAAAGGCACCTCGGCACTAGTAATTGCAAAAACGCTTGTCGAAAACTCTTTTCAGGTTCGGGGTTCCGGTAATCATCGACATCAATACAACTACCGAAAGTAGAAATGTCAACATTCAATGGAAACGATGAAGCCCATTTAATGATATCTTTTGCGAACTCATTCACCAAAATAACACATTGTCAAGTCGTAAATATGACATCTTTAAAATCTAAGCTTCAAAAAGGAGCATCACACTTATCAGCCACTTAGCAACTACAGGGGAGAATTACAAGATGTCGTGGAACCCATTCCAAGCACGATATAACAACCCAAGATTGCTGGCAAATAATTATTTTAATTCACAGACAGATGTCCCTACCAACATTTTAAGTAACATCAGACAAGCAGTTCGAGCTATGCAAGACACACAAAAGAGATGCTACACAACCTCGAGCATCTCAATATTACCTTTATATTTGAACCGTTCGTGGTCTTCATATTAACGAAGGCACTGGATCTGGATTCGACACGGTTAGATGAAACAACGCTGGAAAATTGAGGAGTCCTCAAGTGAGAAAACTTTTGAAATCTTTTGGAAAGACGATTCCAGTCTTTACAGGCAATGGGGAAAAATAGAGCAGTCATACCACGTACAAAAATCATATAGCCCTTGAGGCGTGTAAATGCAGCAACTATATCCACACCTTGCTGAGTGCAACAGTCCAAAGACCATCATGCATTACCATTTGATTAAAAAATGTCAATGTTAATAAACAAACGGCATACGGGATCTCAGAAGAAAGATGTCTCACCGAAGAAAAAATCAACGTAAAAAACCATTTCTCATCAACCGTGGAACGTGGATCAGACGTAAAATATAAGGTGAGAATTATTTAAGGATGATCAGTGAATAAAAAACGATCTACTACTAAGAAAAGATGAGCAACAGCCGGCCCGCAAGGGAAACTGGGACGGATCAAACTAATACGAGCAATAATTGTCCAATTTCTAAAACCGGCTCACTGGACGGCAACCTCATGGAGAAGCAAGGGGTTCCAGCAGAGCCAGTTATCTAGGCAGTACGATACACGAAAGATTAAAAGAGAAAGTGAATAACGGGAACCTAATAAGTGGTGTTCAGCGAAAATAGTGAATTAATAAATAAGTGTGAAAATTATTTGTTGTTGTGATTTAGTGTTAGTAAAACAAGAGTGGGAAAATTAAAGTCGGAATATCTCGGGAATATTCCATTAGTGGCGTAATTGTTTAGTAAATATTTAAAAACTATTCAAAAATTATTTCCGGTATTTTCGCGAATATTCTGGAAGTGTGTAAATTACTGGAAATGCTGTTGAAACCGTCAAATTCTATTTCGTAACAATTGGTGACAACGGTAGGATTGTGATTACCAGTCTTGAAAATTTAACGAATCTGAGTGCAGTTGGGATTTTGTAAATACCAGCAGAAATGAGTCCTGCTTATAGTTGTGGGCTTTCAGCCGATAGAAATAGGAAAGAGCTATTGTGCAGACTTGAAAACGTTAAATGGAAGGAGGACCTCCGAACATAAAGAGATAATTTTGGAGGGCGGAAAAAATCACCGGCATCGGCACCAGAATCATTGTGGGATTTTGAATATCAGAAAATGACATTAAAAGATTTGACGCGAGAAATGAAGGAAGACATTAATGAAATTAAAACAGGCAGCGAAAACATCGAGAACAAACTGGATTAAATGGTAGACATAATAATTGGCAATGGAAATGATGATGTAATCATAATGGTGCAGAAGGTCGAGCATTCAGAAAACGTTGGAGAGCAGATATTAGAAATGGCTGATGAAGATTATGGAGTAGGTGTCATTGGTCAAGGCAATGCAATGATGATTTCGGTATGTATGACTTACAGAAAAATGAGAAAACCGTTGTAAGTGCGGCGATGCTCCCGAATGATGCCGGAGAGCAATTGTGTCGGGTACGTTTAGACGGGCTTAAAAGCTAGCTATAAATCGTAATTTGAGTACTAAATGAATTAATAAATAATTGTGGAAATTATTTCTTATTGTGTATTAGGCTTGGTAAAATAAGAGTGGGAAAATTAAAATCGGAATATTTCGGGAATGTTCCAGTGGTAGCGGAATTGTGTAGCAAATATTTGGAAATTATTCAAAAAATATTTCCGGTATTGTCGCAAATATTCCGGAAAAGTGTCAATTACAATAATTGTTGTTGTGACCACAAATTCTATACCGTTTTTCACAATCCAGTGACAGGTGCAATTCGTAACAATATAGGTTGTCAGAAAAATTATAAATTAAAAATAAAAAACTGAAATGTTGGGTTATTCTGGGTAATAGCCACCTCAATATAAAAAAATCATCCTTTGAGTTAAACTTTTTTTATTTCTTTGAGTTTAATTTTTTTATTTAACTTAAATATTATAATTCCCCAAATGGAATTTTGGGCGGGGAAACTGATTGTTGGATTTAGGGATATGTAAAACTTTTTAATGTGTTGACAAAATTAAGTTCTCATTTGAGAGTGCTGACTTCACGCACTCAATATTTTATTAAATAACCCATTTTTACATATTCTTAATAAAGTGTGAGCACCACCACTCGACCAATATAATTAAATATGGAAATAATTTATGGAATTTCCACAAGTTCCATAAACCTGTTGATCAACATAATATATAGCAGCATTTATATAATTGTATAATTGAAAAGGCATAAAGAATCGAATACATTTTAACAATTAATTTTCCCTTATTGTCTGATTAACTACAATAAATTTTCGTTCTCAATTTACTCCGTCGTCGAGTAAATCCAGCCAAATAAAGTTACAACAACAAAAACGTACAATCAATTTCTTTTTAAGATTTATTCTATTCTTTTTTATTTGGAGATATATAATAGAGCTACTAGCTAGTATTTGTAGGAATATACTGAGAGTACAGTACATAGAAATAAAAGGCAAAAAAGAAAATCTTAATTCCAAAAAAAAATCTTCAATAAATTATTAAATTTCAAAATCCAATTACATTTAAGGCAAAATGGCAATTTTATACACAGTATATTCGGTATTATATATAGGAACGAGAATTAAAGGAGAAACGAAATGAATTTTCCATTCATTTTCCTCGACACGATTTTTAAATAAAACCGTAACGAACAAAAATAATTGTGTCGAGACAATTATGATTTACATTTAAAATTCGTGATCCCTGTAACAATGGTTGATTTTCTATCAATAAATTCTATTTATATATAGTGAACGAGTGTATACGGATCTTAAAGACAAAGAGGAAAATTGTTTTCCCTTTTTCTATTTAATATCTGAATGAATGAAAATATTGTGTCTATATGGATACGTAACCGGAAAATACGACATAAAAGTACTTTGTACTATTTTATTTCGAAAATGGACTTTTCAATATAGTTTTACTTCATGTTGTAGAGTAGCAGCTAGCCAGAGTATCCGTTCTTTCTATATATATAGATGGAAATGTGAGTGGGTGTGTGTGTGTATGCATAAAATTCATTTTATCAATTTTATTTCTGTTGTTTATCCCTTTTACATATTCAAAAGGGTATACATACACTGAGTATGTAGCTAAAAACCAGTAAAATACGAGAAAATTTTCTCTGGTATATACATATATGAAAATTGTGTGGAAAATTAAATTTATGTTTTTGTACTTCTCGTCTTATATAAATGCTTACTATGTAGGTATACAGATACATTGTATATGTTTGTACTATACATAATATGAGGAAGCATAAAAAAATGGAAAATTTGTCTCAATCATTCTTCATTTTTATTAAAGACGAACGAAAAAAATTTTGTGCTTGGGAATGTCAGTGTTTTTTTTATTCGTCGATGTGTGTATGTTCTTTTCTTCATCTTAATACATTTAAGTTATGATGGAAAGCTTTCTTTTTTTTTTGCTACTTACGTCGAAGTATGTATATATACATAAGGTATGAATATACATAATACATTATATCGTTTAAGCTACTTTAATGTTTTTATTTCATTTTTTTGTGTATATGCATTAAGTCAAGAAGTTGTATTCTTCTAATTGAATATTTAAAGTTTGCATATCTCAAGTGAGATGAATTTTATTTTTTTTTATAACAAGATGGTAAGTTGAATATTTTTTAGATATGAAGCACTGGTAGTAGATATATCTTGTTTTCGTGTTCAGACCATTTATAAGCTCCTGTCTAAAAATTCTTGTAAAAATATATAGAATAATGTAATTATTTGGTATTTGGAATGGCTTCTGCTAGTACCTTCAGCGCCTAGAGAGCTCTAGATTTTTGACATTTTGTTGAGCATACTAAAAATTTATCATCAACATTTTTGTGAGACTTATTGCCATACCATTTCATTATGTATAGATGCACAAAGAACAACGCATGTAAATGATTAAAATTTAAGGTACAATTAATGTACGGTGCAAAGACCGTTACGTGCTCTTTGTGGGGGTGCCATATGTCATACAGCTGTCCTACATTTGCTGAAGGGTTAGTTTAGTAAATGTGGGTAACTGCAGCAGGGAAACTTTCGAAATTCAAAATGAAACTTTGCATGCCGATTAATCCCAAGTTGTGCTAATTAGTGCTCACGGGAAAAAGTTAGTGCTACTTCGGGAGCGAAAAAAACGGGAAAAGAAAATTTAAAAATGCGCCTGAAAGACGAAACAAATAAAACCTGATTTCTAGAAAAAAAAACAGATGTAATTTAATCCTAATATTAAAATTTTTTAAAGGCGGCTAATCTGACAAAATTTGTGCTTATCGTAGAAATATAATTTTCATAAATTTTCAGTCATAAATTGAGGAAAAACAAGCTTGCCCCTAAAAGATACTACATTAAAAGAACAAAATACAGAGTTATACCGTTCAATAATAGTTGTGTTGAACATGGAAATTAAACAACAGAAGTAAAATGTTCTAAATTCCAAGAATAAACAATTCAGATAGCATATTCCGGTGAAATGTTCATTATCAGGCGAAAAATGTTGTGGCTGAATTTGTGCTAATCCAGAATTGGATTATTAAAATGCTTAAATTATTTCTGTTTTTTTTTCTAGAAATCGGGTTTTATTTGTTTCATCTTTAGGGCGAAATTTGAAATTTTCTTTACCGGTTTTTTCGGCTCCCGGACTAGCACGGGAAAAACGTACATTACACTACTGGAAATAGTAAACTGTAGAAATTCTGGGGATGCAATGCAAATAATTAAAAAAGTATCTTGTAATTAATCTTCTGTATGCAAAAATCTGTTTCATTTACCGCTAAGGCGAAGATACTCATATGCAGACAGCCAAAATAAATTGTGTTCATAGTTCTAAGCAACAAGTAATACAATTTAGTAGAAGAAACATTTTTTTAAGAATTCTTGAAAATAAGATATCCCTGGCGATCAAACACAACTTTAGGTATATGGGCCATTAGTTCTGGCCCATGTCGGATTGAAAAAATAACCAGGAGCTCCCCATCCAGGAGTGAGAACAGTTTAACGGATTTTGTAAATATAATAAAAATTCTTAAATCAAATGAAATAGTCTTAGAGATCTTAACACAACCTCAGGTATATGGGGTGTTAGATAGTGACAGTATTATGAGCAAAATAATAAAAATTCTTAGGCCAGCTGGGGTATTTTTACAGATCTTAACACAACCTCAGATATATCGAGTGTTAGTTGGAGACCATGTCAGTTAGAAAAGATAATCAGGAGCTCCACATCCAGAGACCGTATTTTTGAAATTAGTGGACCTTTCCTCAATCGGGATGCAATTTGCTCTTAAATTCTCTATATTGGCTACGTATGAATAGTTGGATAAAAATCAATTTTAGGTAAATATTTCGGTTTAGTCAATTATTTTTCAAAAACTCTATGGCAATCTGTTCGAAAATCTGTACTAAAATCAATTTTTTACCGTAGTAATTGATTTACCCGACTATTGTGGTATGCAGCCAATATTCGAATTTTTCGCCGGCTATTATCATTTATCCCCCTACTAAGGGAATAATTTCGAATCGATTTACCCAGTCGGAATTTTTCACTTAGGCTGCGGGCCAATAGTCTGGTAAAAGTCAATTTTAAGTAAATTTTTCGGTAAATTCATTTATTTTCAAAAATTATATGGCAAACTGATCGAAAAATCTGTTCTAAATCCGATTTTTACCATAGTAAACGATTTACCCGACTATTGGCCCTCAGCCTTAATAGGAGGGAAAAAGTATGTTTCTTAGGTTGCGGACCAATAGTCGGGTAAATCGTTTACTATGGTAAAAATCAGTTTTAGAACAAATTTTTCGTTTAATTTGCCATAGAGTTTTTTTTAAAAATAAATGAATTTACCGAAAATTTTCTTAAAATTGACTTTAACCCGACTATTGATACACAGCCGTAGTCTGCGTGCCAAACTAAAGAGGTAAAAGTCAATTTTACGTAAATTCTTAAGTAAATTCAATTATTTTTCAAAAACTCTATGGCAAACTGATAGAAAAATTTGATTTACCTTAAGTTTGACAAACAGCCTTAGTTTTAAAAAAAATTGTAAAAAAATGATTAAAGTAGCCGGCGAAAAATTCGAATATTGACTGCGTATCAATAGTCGGGTAAGTCGGATTTAGAGCAGATTTTTCAATCGGTTTACTTTATAGTTTTTGAAAAATAAATGGATTTACCGAAAAATTCACTTACAATTGATTTTTACCCGAGTATATTGGTACGCAGCCAACATAGAGAATTTGAAAGCAAATTGTATTCCGATTGAGGAAATTTCCACCGATTTCAAGAATACGGCCCCAAGGGTTGCGATTTTTATATAAATGACCAATAATAAAAATTCTAAGGCCAACTATCAGTAGAGTTTTTAACAAAACTTAAGATATGTGGAGTGTAAGTTATAGACTATGCCAGTTGCAGTCAGGAACTCCCTATCCCTAGGAGAGGACAATTTATAGAAATTAGTATTATGATCAAATATAATAAAATTCTTAGGCCCAATAAATTGTCAACGCCCTATACCTTTGTAGCCCTAACAATTATCATTAAAATTGTTTCTAATTTAAATTCAGGGGAGGTTTAAAGACCATTTTTCAAGACTTCTCTACTTTGGAGCTTGGTATATTTTTTTCTAATTTGTCTATTACCCCAACCATTTTCCCAAGGTTGAATTTTGATTTCCCTGGTTATCTCATTTGATTTCAATAATTCATCCTACGTAGTTCAGCGTGTATAGTGTGTGTTACTATTCTGCCTCGGAGACCGCTTTTCTATAGTTATCTTTTTAGAACTTTTATTAACCCCACTATTCGAGTTAGTGAATATTGATTAATGGTATGGAAAATATATTATAATTTCTTTCTGTTTTGTAAAGTTAACTGCCAAATATTTCAAATAATGTTAATAAAATAAAAGTAACATTATGTTCATCGTTAAAATGTACAACCTGATTTATGTGATAGGGTCATTGAAAATTGGGTTCCAATTCCATGCTAATAATGGAGCAAGCAAATTACATGTTATTCCGCTGTTCGGTTTAGTAAATCATTTAGGAACGTAAGCCAAGCATAAAAAACTCAAGAGAAGGAAAGCAAAATAATTACAGGTTACATTTGTGTAACCTATACTGGCGGAATGATCATCAGCCAAATAAAACCTCATCGGCATTTCTATTCAATAAGCGAAATTTTTCAATTTAACACCACAATATTTAGCACCTTCTCGTTGTTCAGAAAAATCACAAAGCGCCACTATAGAAATTAAAACAGTGATTCAAGCAGTCGTCAATAAACACTAAAATGTTTTACCTATTATCATTTCGTTTTCATGAATCAGGAATCCCAATTATTACCGAGAAACTTGTCCATATAGTGATTCACAGCTCAGTCGCACTTAAACAAAAAATGTCGGATGAACTAGATTTAAAACGTAACGACATGAAAACGTCTATAAATGCAGTTAGTCAGTCACTATATCGGTGAATAACATGGCTAAACATAACAATTCAATCACGTAGATGGGCCGTATTCTTGAAATCGGTGGGAATTTCCCCAATCGGGATACAATTAGCTTTGAAATTTTCTATATTAAGGCGGTGATACATGTACAGATTTTGCCTTTATAAGGCGAATATTCAAAAATTTTAAAATGAACATTTTTCAATTTTTTATAAAGACAATTTTTTTTACCTTAAAGGCAAAATCTGTACATGTATCACCGCCTTTATTCGAATTTTTCGCTGGCTCATTTTTTCAAATTTGTTTTCAAGTTTACTAATATTTGTCTCCCTACTAAGCGAATAATTTCGGATCGATTTACCCAGTCGGAATTTTTTGATGTAGGATGAAAATTTAAAAATTTACATGAAAAAAAAAAATGTATCGAAAATGCATCGAAGCGAAAATACTGATAGTTACAACATGTCAGCCCTGTTCTAAATTTGGGACTGCCACCCCGCTATCTTCGAATATAAAGACAAATACCCAAGTCGGCTAGATAAAACTTACAATTTGTAAATAATTTTTTTGTTTCCTGATAGTCAAACAGTCAAATAGATCGCTTTGTACATTTTTAGATGAAGATTTTTTTACCTAAAATTTAAATTGTAAATCATAAAAGCATGTTTTCACTTCTGTCGGAGGAGTTCAGTTTGAACAATCTTGAGTTTAAACATTCCGATGCATCTGATTTTGTAAAATCCCAAGTAATTACATATATCAATAACATAAAAAGCATTTTCATAAAGTCTCTTATGTTTAATTGTAGTGGCAAAAGGAATCAACGTGTTTTATGTATGCTGTCTATAGATGGTTCGTAGCCCTAGTATTTATAACTAATTTCGCTCTATCACTTAAAGAAAATACAAATGTTCGGGAATGGAAAATATGGGCGATTTATTTAACGAACTGGGGAGTACTACTAAACGTATTTACTAGTATTTTGGCAACCATATTGGTTACCTTACAAAATTGTAGTCAACAATTTCGAGAGAAACTGAATGGTGCCAATGATTTACCAACTTGTATAAAAATGTACTGGGCACTTCAAAGCATAACGGTTACATTAGCTGGACTAATTACAATTGTGTACTGGAGTGTGATACATAAGTGTATGTTTCATCACATTTAAATATTGAATTTTGATAGTTTACTAATGTATTTATAGATGGCACTCCCAACACACTAACAAATATTTTAGATCATGCAACCAATTCTGTGTTGCTGATCATTGACTTGATGGTAGTCGGGCACCCGCACAGAATCCTACATATGATTTATACGCATTTAGTAGTTGTAACTTTTCTGATATTTAGCGTAATTTATTATAAGGCTGGCGGTTTAAACTTGTAAGTACTCGTAAATATTTTGTTAAAAAATCATTTAATTCTTAATTTGTAGAAAATACGAACGTGCAATATACCCGTTATTGGATTGGACCAATTTCACACTAGCTTTACGCTTTTGCGTTATGCTATTAATTACTGTTATCATAGTGCATATTTTCTTACATGGGATTTATCGTTTGAGGATATGGGTTCATAATAAATTTAAAAAAAAGACCAATAGCTCAACTATATTATAGCTAATGACGTCCATGCAATGAAATTGTCCGCCGTATTTTAAATTTATAATCATGCTTTTGTTGTCATCAAAATTGTATGCCTTATTGTTAGTTATGAAAGAAATAAACAATCAAACCGTAGTGAAGTCGATATTTGTTTATATTGAGCCTATCCACATTTGGATGAGGTGCGTGTGAAAAATTATATGTTTTTTGATTTAATCGGATAGTAAAAAGTGTTTATTTTTTGCTGCGAAAACTGCTTCTTTGGTTGAACAAAATATATTTTTCCATTCGATGCAAAAATTAACCTAAAATTAACCCAAAAACGACAAGTAAACAATGTGGCCTTGAAATATTTTATCTTTGTTGTAGTGCGAGAATCAGTAGTTGATACAACTTCAGAAAAATTTTACTGAAAAAAAGAATTAGACATTCTTTTTTCTCCGCCTCCTGATTAGTTTATAGGTGAAGAGGAAGGAAACGGGGAAAGAATTACGATGAAAGAATCAAAGTGAGGAACAGCTGATTGGCAAGCTAAGTTTAGTTACTCTTCGCTAGTTTCGCTTCCAGACGAAAATGTATTTATAATACATATTCATAATATAAATATCTGCAAAGCTTTCTAACGTTTCAACTAACTACCTTAATGACTCTAGACACACCGAGCGCGCCGCGTCATGATCCATAATACTCGACGCACATATCGGTTCACACCATTGAGATAAATACATGGAGACGACATGGTAGAAGAAAAAACGTTTGTTTCTGTGTGACAGAGAAGAGAAATATTTGTTTTCCTTGTCTTGAATTTTCGGAAATGGAACTGTATAAACCAATAGTGCGTACATTGCAAACAAGTTTTTTTTATTATCACTGCAATTTGTTCTGGGACCAAGCTCTTACAACTCTTTCGTGGTTTGCTTTTTCCGTCCATACTTTTACGCCGTTATCAGCCGATTCGAGGACGTACGGCTTTAGGTCCTTTTTGTATCACCAGCAGCACATTGCATAGCTCACATTGCAAACAAGATTGTTTATATTCGAATTTTGAAGTTTCACTAGAACTTTTTTTTGTTTTGATATATTTTACAGGTGTGTATTAAAAATTTTAAGGAAAAGAAGTAACAACAAATTTAAATATTTTCCCAAAATTAGTAGTGCATTGTTTGAATAGATCAAATAATGCCTTAATTAGTTAATCAGCCTCAAAATCTTTGTATTTTTAATGAGTTTACCTCAAGTTTAATGTTAAGAAAATTATTTTCGAATAAAGTACAGCATACATATTTTGACGTTTCTTCTATTTCAATATGGCATCTACTAAATTTTTTAATCGCTTTCATACAAAAGTTATGACAAAATACTACAAAAGAATGATTTCATAACGTCAAATTATAGCAAGTTTACCACACCAGATCCCATATTGGCAATTTTTGATAGAAAGAGATTTTATTGCAATGGTATTCCGATAGCAAATGGAGAAGCCGTGTTAAACGATATAGGCATTTAATATTTGGGCATATTATGAAACTTTCTCGATTTCGGGTTTTTCGATACAAAATTCGATTTTTTCGACAAAAAGTATAAATAACTTACAGTGACAAAATCCGGCTTGGTCGAAAAGTCCGATTTCCGATTTTTTTTATTCATAATAGGCCCCTAGTACTCGTTTTCGATTTTTACTTCCAGTCTCGACGATTTATAAGGATGTTTCATAGTTTCGCCTTTCTTGATAAACGAAAAACTGTTACGATGTCCTATTTAGAGATAGTTATATTTGAATTAATGACAACATATAAAATTTAAAATTTTTTAACTATTAAACGTTTCATATGGAACGCACCCTACCAAAAAAGTTCTCCTAATCGAGCCAGATAATATAAAAAAAATCAAAAATTGATGACGATCAAGATAACCACGGGCAAACTATTCGTCTACAAAATTGCGATTGGCGAAAAATTCAACAGGATCAAAAGTTGCATTAATTCGGCCTATCTAACCGAGAATAAATTCCAGTATAACGAAATATAAAATGCAGTGAAACGTGAATCTACATGTTTAAGATACAGTCCAAGTTCTCCAGCCAAGAAAACATTCCAATATTAAGTTGCACCGTCAGTCATCAACACTAAGATGATTCCATCATTTCCACCATCGTACGATGAAGTTTTAGATGGGTGTACATAAACGTGAAAACGTCATGTCTAAACTGAAAAACATCAAGGGTCATGGTAAAGATGGAATTTCCATTGAAATGCTAAACTGCGGCGATTAAATGTTCTACCGGATGTATGAACTTGGCAGTACGGCCTACTAAGAAAATCCCAGAAAAGTAGAAGATGGCTCTGATTTGCCCACTATATAAAATGAAAGGTCTATTAAATTACAGTTACTGTCGCGAAAAAGAATTGCATAAACACGGGGAATAAAGATTTGGCCCCCCACATAGTGGCAGCAAAATTATCCAGTGAGTGAAGGCGACTATGAGTGTGTTTTCGTCCAAACAAATCAATAACCGGTCGGACCTTTACTTTCAGATTTATTTTATTGTTTTTTTATTGCATTAGAGATATCAGATTATCTCAAATGGCTTTTTACCGACTTTTATACTGAAAATATGTAATTTGGGTATCTACTACGAAAAAATAATAAATTAGCGTATTATTAATTTAATAAAAATAAGATAAAAATAATTTCAAATTAATTTATTAATTCCCATTTTCCATAACGTCCGCCATATCAAAATATTTCAAATACGTTCTTTTCTGAACTATCTGAAAAAAAGTTCAGATGGAAAAATGACGATCTGAGAATGGTCAGAGAAAATAAAAAAAACCAAAAAATGTATCCGATCGATCCCATAAAATAAAAAAACGGAAAAGGCTTTTTTTTTATCTCTCTGATCTTTCCCATATAATAAAAAAACAGGTCATGTAAAGAATACAGAAGAACACATTTTGGGACATTATTTTCGATCTAAGTCCGCCAAGGTGAACCCTATCGTGCACAAATACTTTTTAACTTATCGCTAAAATACGTCATCCGTCAGCTCAACATAACTCGGATGTCTTTTATCCTGCATATATTCTTTATAATACAGAAAGTAAGGGTCTGATCATTTTGGGCCGCAACATCATTTCCCTAAAATAAATCCTCATACCATTAGACTAAACAGCTCATGAAATTGTTCGATCTGAAGAACAACGAAGCATACTCGATGAATTGACGACGTGGAGAAGAATCTGCACCCACTCGGTAATTGTGTCTCGCATCTCCTAGTTGCAAAGCGCAAAATCTGGAAAAAGGGGATACAGGTAGCGGCATCAGTAAGTTATGTTTTTAAATATTATACATGACGTGCAAAATGTATAGTTAAGAACCAAGCTAAATTGCTAATGCCATAGACACACTGTTAGTTCCGTAATTATGATTAACTCAATGATTTCGTAATAGTGTGTCATGTTTAAACATAGTTGCAAACTAAATTTGATCTCATTTTCAAATGAGATGTTTTTTCTCATTTCGATGCATTTTAGTGCTCACAACGCCGACTGCATCAAAAATGGAGATTCCGGGCACTAATAGTTTACCTAGCAAATCTAGTTCCCTTTGAGTTTTCTATTTGTCATTGAGTTATTTGGTTGGCGGGAACAAATTTTTGTCTGCTCTGTCAATAGAAAAGTCATTTCTGATAATTTAAAAGTCAATTAGATGTCAATCTTGACATGTTTGTCAATGCCTACTCCATTTCTGTTTTTCAACTAATTCAACTAAACGAGAAGACAAATAAATTGTAGTGTGCCTCTTCTCATTTAATAGCGAATTCTTTTACGTTTTTGATGTGAATCAAATTTCCGAAAGTTAAAAAGAATACGAGAAAAATTTGATGTGTTTTAATCGTAGTGTGCCTAAACCCGAAAAGGATGCCGAAAACAATAACAAACCATTTTGAAAAAACTTCAAATGACGCGTTTGACATATTTGACAATATTTACGATTGACGTATAATATGTATATAAATATGTGTATGTGGTAGTTAAAATGGAAGTAAAAATCATACATATTTCCATTTTTTGATGTACATCAAATTTTTTTTAATATTTTTTCTACTAAAAGAACGCTGATGTACATTAAAATTTTTTGCCAGTTTGTTGTAAAAAGAAAACGCCATAAGAAATCATGATCTCGAGATTACAGGTATGAAACCAGGGCGCGTATTCTTGAAATCGGTGGATATTTTCATCTACGAATTATAATTTGCATTAAAATTCTATATATTATTCGAATTTTTTGTCGGCTACATTAATCGTTTTTGAAATTTGCTTGCAAGTGTTCTATTATTTATTTCCAAAATAATAGAAAACTTACAAGCAAATTTGAAAAAACGATTAAGGCGGTGATACATGCACAGATTTTGCCTTTAAGGCATAAAAATTAAGCGCGCTGATTGGTTAAAATTCGGCCATCTTGATTCGCCTTATAGGCAAAAATTTTAAATTGAACATTTCTCAATTTTGTATAAGGCAATTTTTCTTGCCTTAAAGGCAAAATCTGTACATGTATCACCGCCTTTAAAGTAACCGGCGAAAATTTCAAATAATATAAAGAATTCTAATGTAAATTATAATTCGTAGACGAAAATATCCACCGATTTCAAGAATATGCGCCCCGTAGTCTGTGTATGGTATGCATAGCTTTAAATTCAATTAAATTAACATTACAAATTTTAATATTTTTTATTGGTTTCTGGCTCGGATTTTAAAATAAAAATAATTAATTACTGAACTTTCGATGTCAATTCGACATCATTATCAAAACTAATGAAAATTTATTAAATAAAATTTCCGTTACAAAATATACAGAACCTATACAGTAAATTTTAGGTCGGGTACGATTTGCCAAATCCAAAATTCCAAAAATAAAATTCCAGAAACAAAAATTCGAATAAAATTCCTAAAACTAAAATTCTACAAAAACAAAGTTCGTATACAAAATGCCAATTTTCAAATTTCCAATATAAAAAATTTCAAAAAATTCCATTTTTTGCATTGGAAATATGGAAGGGCGCGCCTTATAAAAAACGCAATCATAATTTTACAACGCAAATTCTAAAAAAAAACGCAATCCTGTTTTCTAGAATCACAACAATAAGCGTTAACCAATCTGGTAGACCACGAGAATCTTTTTTGAGTAAAATAAATAAAATATGTATAAATAATAGTTTTTCAGAATAATTAAATTAAATTAATTGAAGAAATTAAATAATAATAATTAAATTAATTGAAATAAACCAATTAGATTTTTTGCGAAATGCTGCAAATATTACTAAACTAATGAAAAAATGGAATCTTGTGTATGGATTTTTTTTTTCTAAAATAAATAAATTTTGGAATTTTCTCAATTGGATTTTATTTTGTAAAATGGGATTTTATATTTTTGTTAATTGGGATTTTGGAAATTTATGCCAGTTGGATTTTTTTTTTGGATAACCGACCCGTTCCCGTAAATTTTTTATAAATACAAAGTTTTGGATATTTTGTTTTTGTTAGATTGACATCGAAAGCAGTAGTAGTAATTAATTAGTAATTAATTATTTTAATTTTAAAATCCGAGCCAGAAACCAATAAAAACATTATATTACTATTATTGGCTCATTAATTTCCAATTACATTACAAATTTTGATGATATTGTTGAATTTTTAAAAGAAAAGAGCAATCAAGGAGCAATCAAGCAATCATGGAAGTTTGTAAAGTTTCGGATTTATGTCAAAAAGTTATTTGAATTATTATTTAATTAATTAGATATTTAATTAATAAAGCTTAGTACTCAGTTCAAAACGAAATGAAATTTTACCGCGGTGTCCAAAAATTTAGTTATTTTCGTGTGAAATAGAAATGAAATTTCGTTTGGAGAATTTTTAATTTTAACGTATAAATTTGTAGACAAACATAACGAATTTGTTTATTTTACGTGAATAAATTAAATTCAATTGACTTTAATTAAAATTTATGGATTTGCGGTATTAAAAAATGTTTTTATTGCCAAACACAAGCAAATGTTAAAATTTCGCGTGAAAATAATGTGCCGAGACATTATATTCACATGAAAATAATTTGGAGAGTTTATGCGCACCATCTTTGATGTATTGAACACATTTGGATCTTTCGCTGATGAACTGAGTACTACAAAATGTAAACAGAAGTGGAATTTTTCATTTCTAATTTCACTTTGGTAAAAACGTATGAAAATTTCACGTGAAACTGAGAACTAGGCTTTAAATGACAGCAACGTTTAGGACTGTTAAAAATTTGTAAGGCAGAGAGAATTATGGGAGAGATACTCGATTGGGAGAATCCTGGCTACTCAGTCAATTTTACCAAGAAAATTTTAATTTCAAATTATATTTTTTATAAATTTTTTGTTTATTTTTGGAATTGTACAGTAAAACAGCACAAGCCGCAAAATTTACTGTGCAATCGCAAAAAAAACAAAAAAAAATTGAAAAACATAATTTGGAGGGAGGATTCCCTTGGAGGGAGGATTCGGAGAAACTACGAGTGGATGCAGTAGTGATGTCTATTTTATGAAGGACCAACAGTGTGAACATGAAGTAATTGATTGTAACAACTTTTCTAATAATTTTTATTCATTCGAAGATGATGATTTACGAACTCATGATGGTGGTGATGTTGGTTTGGAAAATAATGATCCATTGTCAGTAAAAGAAGCTATGAGCAGTTCGAATTCATCTCATTGGAAAACAAGTATGTTTGCCACCTGATCGCAATTCAGTGCAAATGAATGTTCCAGACCAAGTGCAACGAGAAAAAGTGGTAAATCGCTTCAAAGCCCTTTTAGTAGTGAACGGTTGTGTTCAGCGTAATGGCATTTACTATGAAGAGGTGCTTTCACATGTAGTTTGCTATTCGTCGATAAGTTTCTCATTGCCAAGGTTACTATAGCCTGATTGCCATAGAGTTCCTTCATTGCGATGTAAACGAAGATCTTTGTATATGTTTCAGCCTGAGATGCTTACTTGTTATACGTTGACGACTTGCTAATTTTTTCCACCTTAAGTCTTTCAAAGCTGATTTGAAATTGTTGTTGTCTTGCCTAACCGATCACAGCACAGATACACAAGTTCAGTTCGATGGGCGTCAGTCTTGTGAAGAATCGACTTCTGAAAAGTAAGGCTCCAGTGTGGTGGTGGTGAATTTTCAAAGTGAGAGCGCCTATTATCATTGGCCACTTGTGGAGCTATTCATTGTATTCTTGTTTATTTGCTTTTGTTTAAATTACTTGTATAAAGGCGATATCTCAAGTCTCAAATTTTGTTTTTATTTAAAATCAAAAATACAAAATTATTAGATTATTACAAAATTATTAGATTATTCCTAGTTCGATTTACATCCCATAAAATTGTACAATATATAATCAAAATCCGATAAATTCGAAGTTTTCTTTTTATAAATTTGATAACATTTTGACCTTCCGACGAGCTGAGAGTGGCATTATTCTGGAGAATTCCCCAAGAATTGGAAAAAAAATTTGCTCGTAATTCCTGTTGAAACATATTTTTTCCAGTCTATTAAGGAATAAAGTTTAACGTAAGTTTTTATAAATGGGAAATGTTTCCATATCCAACTTAGCAGCGGAAAATATTCCCAATTTAATTTAATTTTCAATAAAATTACCACTACATAGCTGTTTACCTTGGTAGGTCAGACAAACATGTTCCACTCTGCAGTAATGCAGCATCAAGTAACCAGATGGAAGCAGAAAACTCTAAAACATGATTGCAGGCACTAGAACACAGCAAACAACAATAACGCTAGCTACTAACGATATTTAGGATCAATGGGAATTTCTGATAGAAACCGTTTCAATAAAGAGGAGAAGAGTAACACTGAGGAAATACTCATTACATGTATTATTGACGCGGTAAATGAATAATATGTGAACACAGAAAATGAATAAAGAGTTCGTCTCTGATAGTTACTCAGACGGCACATCTTTATATTCGCATACACGTTACCAGTATCAAGCTACACCTAAATTTACAAATAATTGTTTTCTACCATAATGAATTTTTCTACCAAAAACGAGAAACTTAGATAAATGCTACGTAGATCACACTTCAATACTATATTTCCAGGGAATTACCAGAATAGTGCCACAAGAAGAATAAGAGTTGAGAACTCTAAAAATAATGACAATAAGCCTAACAAGCCATGCATTCAGTAAATTATTTGGGCGATGCTCAAACTACAATCGTGTATTGTAAACGAATCATTCACAATACCCAGCGTAGAAGTAAATCTCCTGATAGAATCAAATCTTTGGTGCTCTCTACAAACTATAGGGAAATTATCGTTAGCGAAAACTACTGGTGGTATTCAAGAGGCTGTCGTTAAAAGACTGGAACCCCTTTTGAAGAAATGACCACGGTATTTAAGGAAGTGGAATCTGTGTGTGGAATCTGTGTTAAATTCGGGACCGTGATTCCGATATCTTCTGATATGTATATGACAGATAGTTTTACACAAATACCCAAGTCGGCTGAATAAAACTTAAAATTTGTAAATAATTTTCTTGTTTCCTAACAGTCAAACAGACAAATAGATCGCTTTGTACATTTTTAGACCAAGAGTTTTAACCAAAAATTTAAATTGTTAATCATAAAAACATGCTGTCAAGTATATCGGAGGAGTTCAGTTTGAACAATCTTGATTTAAGACATTCCGATGCAACTGATTTTGTAAAATCCCAGGTATTTTATTATATAAACTAACATAAAAAGCATTTTCATAAAGTCTTGTTAATTCTAGTGGCAAAAGGAATCAACGTGTTTTATGTATGCTGTCTATAGATGGTTCGTAGCCCTAGTATTTATAACTAATATCACACTATCACTTAAAGAAAATACAAATGTACGCGAATGGAAAATATGGGCGATTTATTTAACCCGGTGGGGATTGCTACTTAACGTATTTACTAGTGTTCTGGCAGCCATACTGGTTACCCTACAAAATTGTAGTCAACAATTTCGAGAGAAACTGAATGGTGCCAATGATTTACCAGCTTACATAAAAATGTACTGGGCACTTCAAAGCATAACGGTTACATTAGCTGGCCTAATTACAATTGTGTACTGGAGTGTGGTACATGAATGTATGTTTTAAAATATTTTAATATCAAATTTTGATATTTTACTAATGTATTTATAGATGGCACTCCAATCACACTAACAAATATTTTAAATCATGCCACCAATTCTGTATTGCTGATCATTGACTTGATGGTAGTCGGGCACCCGCACAGAATTCTTCATATAATTTATACCCATTTAGTAATTGTAACTTTTCTGATATTTAGCGTAATTTATTATAATGCCGGTGGCCTAAACTTGTAAGTACTCGTAAATATTTTATCTAAAAAACAAATTTAATTCTTAATTTGTAGAGAATACGAACGTGCAATATACCCATTATTGGATTGGACCAATGTCACTCCAACTTTACTGTTTTGCGTTGGAATCTTAATTACTGTTATCTTAGTGCATATTTTCTTGCATGGGATTTATCGTTTGAGGATATGGATCCATAATAATTTTAAAAAAAAGACCAATAGCTCAACTATTATTACTAATGAGGTCCATGCAAGGAATTTGTCTGCCGCATTTCAAGTTGATACACATGGGTTTGTTGTTATATATAAACTACTTGTATACCTTATTGTTAGTTGTGAAAGAAATAAACAATCAAACCGTAGTGAAATCGATATTGGCTTTATTGGCTAGCTGAGAGAAGTTTACTACTTAGAATGCCGCGTTTATAAAAGTATCGCTTCCATCGCCGTTCGCCGGCGAAGCTTGGTATGTCTAGTCCTTTAAGCGCTCCACCTTTATCACTGTTGGCACATTATGAAATTTTTTCGGTTTCGGATTTTTCGATAACAAAACTGTCGGTCTATCTAATAAATAGAAAAAGTATAAATAAGCCTCGGACGAATAAACGAAATCTATAATTACGAAACGTCAAGTCAGCCTTTCAACAAATCATACATTAACCATAACATGTTAATTATTTTCAAATAGTTAATACTAACATACAAATCAAAAGCCTAATCCAAACATTCATTGTTAAATAAAGACATTTTTAAAATTTGTGGAGATTCACAAACCAATCGAACTCTTTTAAATTTTCATAAAAAATATTTGAAAGTTTGATCGGTTACGAAACTTTAAGCGACCTAGAAGCCAATCTCAACCTAAAAAATGGTGTCTTGGAAAGACCAACGTTCCAAATTCCAATTAAAACAAAAATCACATCGTGCATAAAACCCTTCCATGTGGCGCCACTCTCAAAAGTACTAATTGGGCACATTATCACACCACATGGAGTGAAACCAAATCCTTCAAGAATAGTAACGCGCATGTTTGCGTTACAAGTTTGCAAGCCCTGACCATACCAACTTTGAATAATCGAACTGGTTTTACTATTGTCCTATGATTTATTTTTTTTTGTTTTTTGTTTTGTTAAGGAATCGAAAAATTTGTAAGAAATTGGGAGAAAGTTCTGAATCAGAATAGTCAGATGTACCATACGATTTTCGTTGTTTTTCCCTTTATAAAATAGTATTCCATAATGGTATAATTCGAGTTATTCCCTTTTGCATTATTGACACAGATATATATTTCCTAAATTAAAGTCAAAAATAATTTATGTGTATATATTAGATACAATTGAGTTCATAAGTTTAATTTTAAGTAAAAATACTAAGAACTATTTTAAGTTGATTAAATATTTCGTGATAGGTGAAAAATACTTAAAATGGACGTTATCGTGAGAAATCTAAACCATATGTGCTCACAGTGAAACTCATAAACTAAATTTTTTTTGTGTATTCTGAAATTTATGGGAACTGTTGAGCTGCTAAATATAAAATAAACCTCTGTATAAAACTAAAATTAAAATCTAATTAAATTATGAACATTAAATAATTTATAAAATAAAACTTAAAATAATATGTACACACGATGAATCCAATCTCTTGGCCTACCAAAAATAATTTTTTTTAATGTTGTTTCCGATTCGCATTTTGTTCTAATACGTTAGGTATTGTATATTGTGATCAAATGTTTGTATAATCCAACAAACATTTAAATTAATTATCTCTGTTCGCGCATTGTGTTTCCTAAACAGTTTTAGTTGCATCCAATGTCAGTATCGAACTCATTTTCTTTCATTTTTTCCCCCTCTTCGTCTTAATATCGCAAGCAAATCTATTTGTAGTATTGACTTGTTTGTCAGTTACATTAGGATATTTTCACCTTATTCCCGACATTTTAGGATTTATTCGCAATTTTTTCTGTATAAATTACGTATGTTGAATCTTTTGTATGCAAATATGTAAATCCCTACCCCACATTTCCTTCCCAAAGAGTTTCAACTACAAATATTATCCTATTTCTTACATTTGAAACTGAAAGTGATTAAAACTGCTACCTGAAGTTACATGCCTGCTCTTATCATAAATTCAATTTCTTTAATATTCACTTGTGAACGTTAATTATAAAAGTTAAAATTTACATATATACTCAATTTATTTAAAATTACTTTATTTTAGAATTAACTGCTATAATTATTTTTGTTGTTGTCAAAATGTCAGAAATTAATATGCAATCGGAAAATTTAGATAACGATGAATTTATCATCGAGTGTGAAATTCGTCAAATAATTTTTACGGTTCCAGAGAAGTTTAAGCTTTGGATGAGCAATTTGAAATTGAAAACAAAAATCCAACATTGATTTCCATGAAACCTCACGCGAGTGGTGTTAGTATGAAACAGGCCGAATTGTCAATTTGTATATTAAAACTGAAGAATTTACAATCCAATTTAGTGGCATTTGTTCGTTTAGGCAGTGTGAAAACCGATGATTTGAATGTCATTATCATGCGACTTTTACATATACTAGGACGAGCTCATATAGGATTTCTTCCATTGAGTTTGTTAAAGAAAACGCAACAAAAATTTCTGATATAATCGTTGCTTTACTAGAAATTTGTCGTAAAACTATACAGTTTGATAATTCACATCAACAGCAACAGCCTTTGGTTGTAGGTCATTCACAATCATCTTCATCTATTAAACCCAACATCTCACAGGCACAGCACTACGATACTTGTTATTCTCGACCTAACGTTAATTCGAAGTTCTCAGGTCACCAAACCAATATCACTTGGAAAGGCGAGCTTTCAGGTATGATCAGCAATTCGGTTCGCGCTAATGCTGCGCCTCATTTACAGATACAGAGAAGTACAGTTCCGCCAAACTATTATTACAACAAATGAAACAATTTCATACTACATATTAATGCTCCTTATTTGTTGAATCATCCCCATGCAGTACACCAACAGTGGAATCCATTGTCGAATCCACCTGGCCTTCAAACTAAAATGGATAAGTGGAAACTAACTTTTAATGGTAAAGATGTAACTACACAGGTTGAAAAATTTATTTTTCAAGTCGAGCACCTAGCCTCTACTAATAATATTGCCGAGAGTCAGTTGGTTAGTGGTATTCACATTTTTCTGAAAGGTATGGCCTGGCAGCATTACTGGAATAATCGTCAAATGAACCCAAGATGTATGTGGGCTGAGTTTCAAAGTTCCCTACTCCATCGGTTTAAAATTCGACGTTCTGAAATTGAAATACGGCGAAGTATTGATAACCGAAATCAGACGCATACCAAATCGTTTATCTAATTTTATTATGCCATTCAAGAGTTAGACCACCCCTGCTCGCTCCGTTATCTGAATGGGAATTGCTGGAAATACTTAAGAAAAATATGCGACGATCGCTCAAACTACAGTTAGCTGGTCGTTTTGTAATCTCGATTTCAGAATTGGTTAGTATTTGTACCAAAATTGAAGATGTCTGGAGAAATGCTTACCTATTATACCCCTGAACAACCTTTTTATCGACAGCCACAAATTAAATCATTCTCCATCGATCCAATCTCTTACGATCATCAACCTTCTTATTTGAGTCAACAGGATTCGCAAGGATTTGAAATAGCAGCACATCAAGGTCAGGTTCCACAACAGCCAGGAGCTGTACCATTCCAATCGAAATATATCGTCTGCTAGAATTTTAGGGTGTGGAACTTCTGGTGTCTTAAAACCACATTGGCATTGTCAGAGATCGGGAAACAGACAAACAGGGATGAAGAATGCGGGGCATCTTCATTCCCAAAATCGGAACCCTACGAAAATTCTAAACAGCACATTGTTAAAATCTGTTCCTTCCGAACAGAAGCAATAAACTCAACCATAAAGTTACCAAATTCAGCAACTTGCAAAATGCCTGCACCAGTAAATAATTCTATAATCAAATATACAGCTAAACAGCAGCACTATCGGTCAATAAAGTTTTTCCGAAAACGACGAAAGCTTGCCAAACAAATATCGGAATCGATTTTTAGTGACGAAACATCGAATGAGTTGCAGGATAATCGTCCCTATGCTAATATTTATTTTAACAACACGCGTATTAAGGGTCTTCTCGATAGTGGAGCAAATATCAGTGCTTTAGGAAAGGGTTCTGATGATCTCATAAGGAAATTGAAACTTCAAGTGCATCCAACAACTGCTTTTCGTCAGACAGCAAATTGTTCAAAGACTCGAATCCTTGGGTATGTACATGGTGACGTTGAAAGGGGAGCTCGATATTGATATACCTCCATCTTCCCATACTTTAGATCCATATCCAAAGCATATTCTGACCGATGATCAACAAAAACGATTGCAACTAATTCTTTTCCTAATTTCGAAAAGCTAGGCCTGGGGCGCACCTCACTTTTAGTTCATCCGATTGATACTGGCGAGCTTGGTCTGAGCTTGGTCAAGCAAAGGTATTATGCCGTTTCTGAAGCGGTGCAGAAAAAAATGTACTCTGAGCTTGATCGGATGTTTGCTTTTGGAGTGATTGAAGAGAGCTCAAGTGCTTGGAGTTCACCCATGACTCTGGTTCGCAAACATAACGGTAAAGTATGTCTCTGCCTATAGACGCAAGAAAATTAAACAACCTTACCAAAAAGGACGCCTTTCCCCTTCCATTGGTGGACGGGTTCTTGAGTCGACTTGACAGTACGACGTACATATCAAAACTGGATCTAAAGGATGCCTTGTGGCAAATTTGTTTAGATCCAGATTCGAAGGAGAAAACGGCATTTACGATTCCGGGTGACCCCATTCGGATCAAATAACCTTGGAAATTTTTTGGATAACTAACAAATAAGGTTTTTTTATATACTACTATCTACTATATTATCTAATATATTATTTACTATATTATTAAGTTACATATATTACTAAATTACTAAGCTTTCAAGTAATCATAAAAATAATTTGATCTAAATTGCGTTTGAATTCTGGGAAAAAAATAATGTTAATTAATCTAAAATTTTTGCTTTTTTATTACTTTTTTCAAATTATTTAAATTCAATGAAAGTATCTAATTTAATTTAAATTTTTATTATCCAATTATTTAAATAAGAAAATTTGGTTTTACAATTAAAAATAATAATAAAATTAGGTTAAAATTAATTTTAGTTGCAAGGTGGTCCGGACACCAAAATTTATATCTTTTAATTATATTTTCTATATTTGTATAAGGAACCATCGGGATATTTGAATATAATTTTAATGTTTGCAATCAGTAATTGATGTCTAATTCATTGTTATTCATTGAAATGAAATAAGAAACACCCGGAGTTTTAATAGATCTTGTGAGCCTCTACCAACCCCACGACCAACCCTAAGCTTAGCCGAAGAAGCATTTTCAAATTCCGTTACAAGTTCTCCGTAAACCTCTGGTCATTTCTTAGATAAATTAATTTCCATCACATTGGATTTACTTGAAAAATTTTCTAACTTAAATCTCACATCAATATAAAGGAGTGCTTAATGGAAAACTTATTCTGAATGTACCAAATATTCGCGTTTTTCCAATAATAAAACAAAAATGGTCCAATTAAAATTACTAGGATGAATCAGTTTTAAAATTGGTATTGTCTAGCAATATTAATAGAATGTCAATTAGAAACATGTTAGAAATCTTGTGATTTTACTAGAAAATTGGTAAAATTCTAGGAATTAAAAATTGATTTCTCTATTAATTTTAATAGAATTTCTGTTGGAAAAGTTTTCATTCTACTAGAAACGAAAAAATTCTGGTACTTTTACTGGAGTATAAGTAATATTACTCAAACTTCAGTTAAAAAACAACTGAAAATGTCCCGGTTTTACTAGAAAAACAGTTAAATTCATAATTATACAAGAATCCAAGAAAATATTATACTAGAATTCCGGTTTTACATTATCAAATTTTACTGGAAATGTTTAACTACAAGAAATCTAGTAACATACATTTTACTTGATTCAACAAAATCATCTAGTTTGCTCACATCTAGTGAATTTTTTATTACCTTGTATATCGTGATGAGATCAAGAATATCGTGTCCTGCGAAACGATGATCCATCTTAACGAATCATGATTGCTTTTCTAACCAACTTGGCGCAAGTACCATATTGAGGAGTGTAGTATGCCATGATGCATATCATAGCCCAAATCAAATAACCCCTGTTCTGTATCCTTTAAGTTATCCAATGTACAATTATTACCACAATTTTTACAACAGCAACTAATTTACGTTAAAATCAAACCAGTCCCGTTAAAAAATATACAAATCATAAAATTAAATACAAATCCCTCAATCGTTGATACAACCACTGAAATAGAGGAACTTGAAGATATCGGTTACATTTAATCGAACTAATCGATTACATCGAATTGGGAAGAGTTATGTCAGATCAGCAGCCAATACCGCCAAAACAACAAGTCAACCAACGAATCAAATTTCTATTATAAAAAGTAAAGTTGCAACTAAAGTAATTTACGCTCATTGTAATTTCCGTCGATGTAAAATGAAACTTTAGGTAATGCTAAATTTATTTTGTTATGTTTTGCTTATGGAAAATAAAAGTCTAAAAATGCCATGTAAAATTCTTAATCAGCAATCTTAAATATGAAAATATTGAATTTGAATTTGTAAAATCAGTCCTAATTTAAATCGCAACTAAGCAAAAATGTTGAATAAAGTTGTTAAAAATCTATTGTTAAAAGTCTTTTATTGTGGTAACGCTTCTCCGCAGTACGATATATTAATATCGCAGCAACAACCATTACCATTTACTGTATGTATATTCAAAATCAAATTAATAAATAAATTAAATACGCTCGGATAAATACCCAAAAGTACGTTACTGGGGCCGTATTCTTGAAATCGGTGAAAATTTTACCAATCAGTGACACTTTTCTAAATGGGAAAAATATTTTCATAGCATTTTGTCTAATTTATATTTTTCTGGCCTACTGTTGGAATTAGTTGGGAGTAAATATTTTTGAAACAAAGATATATTGGAAAATATTTTTCCCTATAACAATTTTGTGGAACAAAAGTCCCCCAATCAACTTAGTTTCGAAAATATTTACATCAAACTAATTGCAACAGTAGGCTACAAAAATATAATTTAGACAAAAATACTTGAAAATATTTTTCCCCAATTCCCTATTCTTAGGAAAAGCCAAAATAGTTCCACAAAATACAATTTTCTTTGAAATTCTCCATATTAGTTGCCGCAAGTACTTGTAAGTGCAAAAAATGTGTATTGGCTAAAGTGTCGATTGGAAAGCACAAAAAATGACAAAAGCAAAACATAACCTACAAATGTGTAGTTTATTTGTGATAACTTTTTAAAAAAAAAATATCTATAAAGGAATTTTATTAGCACTTCACATACGTCATTCTATTATATTTTTGACAGAAAAATACTACACACAATCACCTAGCGGTCAAATTTATCGTGACTGCTTTCAACTACTCATAGTAAAATGGTGGAGCAGTTGTGAGTATTTAATTTAGCAAAGAAAAAACCATAAGTGCTTATAACTTGCGGTGGTCGATTGGCAAGCAACTATTATTCGAATTTTTCGCCGACTACTTTAATCATTTTTTCAAATTTGTTTTCAAATTTATTAATATTTGTCTCCCTACTAAGTGAATATTTTTGAATAGATTTATTTGCCCAGTCGTAATTTTTCCCTTAGTAGGGGGAAAAAATTATGTTTCTTAATTAAAAAAAAGAAAAAATTAAAAAAAATGATTAAAGTAGTCGGCGAAAAATTCGAATAATATATGGAGAATTTCAAAGCAAATTTTATGCCGATTAGGAAAGTTTCCATCGATTCCAAAAATACGACCCCTGGACATGTAATAGAATTTAAAACTGATTAAGTGACGTTAAAAGGAATTTTCTTCAAATATTTTAAATTATTTTGTAATAATAATTTCCAAATTTGATAAATAATTATTTTATTATTTAAGTTAATTTAATTAGAAGTAAGAATTACTTAAATAATATTTAAATTAAATTTATTTATTAACATAGATTGTGTTAAAACAACAGACAATTCCGCAAAATTATCATCGGTCTTTATGTCAGCCCTAAATAACTGAAAATAGCGATAATTTATTAGTTACTATCAGTGCAGATTCTCCTAATACACGCACCCTTGATTAGGAACTGTTACTGAAACAAAAAAACATCATCTTTACCTCATATAATTTTGGTGGATCTCCACTTTGGCGGTTCAGCTCCTATTTCCGGCACCGATAACATTAAGCTGCCTTGTATGACAATTAACCACTAATAGGAGAAATATTTTTATTCTCTGGCCCTACATTCGCCCCACTAGTCTAATTGGCATCTATCGGCTTATAATTTGGACTGATATATGACCTTTTTGTCGTATTGAAGATGGCCTTTTTGTCAGTGATTTGAATTTGCCTTATCTTATGTAGTGGCGCTCGTACCACCCATTACATATACGAACGCTGATACAGAACTACAGCATTATTTCAGATCAGCTACAATCTTCTTTTGTTATGCCTTGTCCCATGCCTCGTCATTGACCATTGAACCGCCACTACACTTTTGTCTATAGCAAAATCTTAAAATTAAAAAACTATATGAGTGCCCCACCGCATAAACATGTTGGCTTCTAGAAAACATTAACAATGGTCTAATTATGGTGATTTCGTATACCGTTAAACGATGCCTTATCAGTAACAATTAATCCTTACTACAGTGCACTTAGTGTAGGTCACATTTAATTAGGATATTTATGTATATACGCTTTTAAGCTTTTGTAAAAATTTTTGGTTTTAAAACACTATTAAAATTCCAGAATCAGTGTACATTTGAGATGCATTTTAAAAATACTCAAAAAGCCTTAAAACACATTTTGCTATAATAGACCCAAAAAATACCTAAAAAATAGTATTATATATTAGTTCAATTTTA
This sequence comes from Nephrotoma flavescens, assembly GCA_932526605.1. Classification (NCBI taxonomy): domain Eukaryota; kingdom Metazoa; phylum Arthropoda; class Insecta; order Diptera; family Tipulidae; genus Nephrotoma; species Nephrotoma flavescens. The sequence goes on along the minus strand of OW052222.1, from coordinate 252,898,405 downwards.
GTATGCAAGGTCCCGATATTTTCCACTTGGAGAGCTAAATTGATGATAAGCATTTACTTTAACAAGATTCAAGAAGTTTTGCATTGGAATTTCAAAAAATACTTTCAAATTCTCTTATCACAAAAATTATTTGTGTTTTAAAATTTCGTCTAAATTAGAAATTAAATTTTTAACACTATTACTGTACAACACTTAAGCTCTTTGGCTCCACAAATTTTAATTAACTTAAAATTCACTAGTATAGTATTTATTTATAAATTTACACTAATTTGATAAAACGATTTGAAATATCATAAAAATTTTCAGATATCGTAAATTCGCAGGCAGATGGCATATCGGCCACACCTAACAACAAGATTATGTTTCAATGTGCAAAATTAAAATTTAAAATATTTTTAAAAATAAAATTCATAATCCTCACCATTACAGAGGGTCGGTTCCATAAAACTGCATTATTTAAATCACCGTTGCAATAAAAATATTTATTATTTTATTCACTTCACTTTATACTAGTTAATCGTGCACTATTTAACAATAAATTTTTATAAAAAAAAAAAAAAAAATTACTCAATCGTATTTTAAATTAAGAGCAGGTGCCAACGAACTGTGTACGCACACGTTTTTGCCCCGATTCGTGTTCAATGAACCCTAAATTATATATTATTACTTTACATACAAAATCAAAGCTTTCGTTAAACTTTTTTTTACAACATGTACTACATCTAGCGTCTCAAGGTTACACTAAATACATAATATTTAAAAATTATTAAACCAATTTTTTATAATATTTTCCACATCATAAATTTTACAGCTTAAAGCTCGTATTCAAAGTACCAAAAATAATAATTTTGTTTAAAATATATGAAATTATGCCTCATTAACCATAAACTGTGTGTGTGTGTGTATGTGAAATACGATTTGTATGCGAAAATGTGTAAAGAAAGGTGTGGCGTCGATATTTTCGAGATCTCTCAGAAAACAAAAAAAAAAATGTTCGTTATGTGTGCTTTTTGAATTGCATATGGTTGGAATGAATTCCAGCGAATACATATATATATATATCAAAAATGTATTCCGATTAATCATAACCCGCGGGGAAAATACTTGTAAGAATTTTTGAGAAGTCCATATGGAATCGTATACATATATGGATGCAGGAGTGAAATTTCATTTAGTAGTTTAAAAAAAACAATCACCTTCGGGGAATCTAGCTGTACTGGGTAATAAATTTAATAATTTTCCAGTCTAATGAACACAAGTATGGTATATTTTGATAACACATATGCACACACCTCGTATTGTTGTATAAAAATTCCATATGCTTGTGCAGAGATTTTTTTGCGGCATATACACGTGACGTCGAAATAAACTTTCGTGAGCTTTTTCTTTCTTTTAATTATTAATTAAAAAATTTGTATAGAAAGTTTATAATTATAAAAATATTTTGTTGCTTGCATATACGAGTACATACTTGTTGACTATATGTTCGTGGTTACAAATTTTTTTTTTTATATGGGGAACAAGAGCGGAAAATGGAAAGTTTTATTTTTCCCGACAAACTTACATATATACTCTATGTGTACCTACACCTTTTTTTGTATAAATTAATTAATTTCGTTGCAAAACGACAAAATGTATTATTATGGTTTAACTATATATAATTAATTTTAATTGTTATCATTATTCCGGTTGTATGTGCGGTTTTTAAAGTTAGAAGCTCAAATTCTTTGTTTTTCTGTATTGTAAAATATAATATATCAACGCAGGTGGTAAGGTAATGTGACACGTAACTAAATACCCGTATATTTATCGGGAACATAAAAATCGCAAACCATATAAAACAACAAAAATAAAATTAAAAAAAAAATTAATTTAATTTCCATATGTTGGATTATATAATTAATTTTGATGGAATAAAAATTAATTAAAATTGATTAAAATTACAATAAACAAAAATACTGGTTGGCTGGTGTATTATTTTTATGACGGTTGGGAAACCTGAGCGTGGAATCGGGAAAATCGTTTTAAGTGAAAAATAAAATTAATTAAAAATATTTAACCATATGGCTGTTATGGGGCGTACAATTTACCACACCTATTACGTGAGTGTGTGTATACTATGGAATACTACTAAATCCAACTATACATTATATACTACTGGGTGATCTACTACTCTCTAACTACTTCTTACCTCGGGTTATTTTAATTTATTATAAATTTATTTTATTACATTTCAAATAATTTTCGTACTGTGTCGTACAGTCAATCACTTGTTATATTTTCACTATCATTATATTCAACACTGTATATACCGTATTTTCCGGATTTAATATTTATAATACCAAGAATGTTCACCAATAAATATTTTAACAATTTTTCAAAGTACCAGAAAAAAAAATTCACAAATAATAAACCACGATGCAAATCGAATCGCGGTTAACTTTAAACTGAATATAAAATTGGACGGGTACACACTTAGGTTCTTATCTATTATCATAGTGTTTGTGTTATATACAATATTCGGTTATATGAACCAATACACGTAATAAAGTAGTTTTCCCCCTTGTGCTATATATAATTTTTATATTTCCCCGCACGACACCAAAATTATTCGATGTGCAACTACAAAAAACGAATTTTCACCAAAAAAGAAAATTATTCATCACAACACCAACAAAAAATTCAGCATGTTGTTATGATAACATCACAGCGATAACTAAACGATTCTGAAATCCGAATTTTTTACGTAACTGATATCGTATATATGCTGGCATATCAACAATTTTCCAATAGGGTGCGGTACATGATAAAAAAAAATGTGTATACACATTTACAGAGTGGGGATTCGGCTGCGTATTTAATACGCAGGCCCAACTCTATTTTATAACCCGAATATCCCCACCAACCCAACCGAACTTTCCGATTTTCTTTTACATCTAGTATGTATATAATATACTAGAATCCTTAAAAGTGGCAACACCACATACACACACACATACATGTGCACGTATAAAAATAACATGAAATAGAATTATATTAAGCCCGATTCAATTAAAACGGGATGGAAAACACTGTTGCATAGATACACAGTCAAATGAAAAAAAAATATATGTATATAATAAAATATGTTATATATGTCAAACCCTCTAAACTCATTCTAGTGGCCATACCACCGTACGTGCCAAGAAAATTTTGTACCCTCATATCGTTCTGGCTCACTCTGCCACGCGTACAAACTACATATACACAGAAACCGAAAAACGAAGTCCTGTTGAATCAAAGTTAAAATGAGATAAAAATTTATTTTTATTTTGCTTTTTGGTTCCGTCACCAAAAAAAAAAAAAAAATATATATATATAAAATAAGGAGACTGTATATAAGAATCATTTTCAAGAAGGATGGTAAGTGTTTTTCTTCCGTTATTATTTTTATGTTATTTTTTTCCACAATTTTATTTGGTGAAGGATGGATGGAGTAAAATGATCTCTTTACACCATATTATATGAGTTATTTGGAAATGTTTTTTTTTTGGGACTGTTTTCTTAAAGGCGCAAAATAAAAAAAAAATATACGTAGCAGAATGGGGGAGCCCCTTGATCTCGCCTCTTCGAATCTTATGAATATTATTATTATGATTATTATTATTGTTATTACCGATGGTTATGAATATTACATAATATACATACTCGTGTACATGAGATAAGTAATATTCAAGGGTGCTGTGTGTGCCATACACATATAAATTCAAAAACCTCTTGTATATGAAAAGGTATATAGTGTGTGTTTTTCATTTTTTTTTTTATTCAATTTGCATATATTTTGCGCTACCTTTAAGGTTCACTTGTCTTTTTTCTTGTTTTATTTGGTTGTTGAGAGTTTGTTGGAAGGAAAAATGCCGGAAAAATTATTTAATTTAGTGTCGTGATTTTTTACCGTTTTTATTTTATATACGTTTAGGGGTAGGTATTTTTTTTTTTTTTGTTAGAATAAATGTTTTGTCAAGGTAAATTAGTATTATGCAATTTTAATGTTGTAATGAATGAGACGTTAAATTTTTGAAGAGGTTTTTTATTTTGAATTGGTGATTGTGTACTGTTGTGGATTGTTTTGAAGTGTGTGTTTTTTGTCCTTAGTAGATTCAATGAGATGAATAATGGTTGTAATTGGTTTAAGTGCTAAGGGAGTTCATATTTATGCAAATGTACCTAGACATGTAGCAATTTCTTGTTTCATATGAAAATTTGGGTTTAGAAGTCAAAAGTTTTTAAAACGGTTTGAGGCACGTCACAAAATCATGGCAAATATTAAGTTTTGATATTTTACTTTTGCACTGAAAACCGAATTGAACCTAGTTTAAAAAACGACGTGTTACTGTTTAACAGCATTGTATATAGCATTTTTTTATTTTTCAATTTGTGCCTTATTTGCAAAAGAACATTATAAATTGTACATAATTTCCAATTGCGTGCCCTTGAATCTAGAAATATCTACTAGTCTAAAATATCGACCAAACGGCGCTGTGGTTAAAGCTTTGGCGTTTGGATGGTACCGGGTTCGCGGTACCAGGAGGTACCGGGTTCGAATCCCGATAGAGGCGGGATGCAAAAGTGATTTTTCTTCATCAGATGACGATCTGTGATGAAAATGAATGAAACTATGACCCCGCGTCGGAGTGCAGAACTCATGGGCCGACGCATCTTCCATACCAGTACTCTAGCCTGATATGGAGCTATGCAATATGCAGATGGTTCTAAGAAAATCGAACCTAGCCATTCGTCATCGTCCATTTCGTTGTTCCTAAATTTTTTCCTAATGAACTTAATGAGGAATTTGTGCCAATAACGAATTTGGTTCATGATATTGAAACTGGAACCTCCTCTGATGATTCTAATTGCTGACAATTTCCCGTTAAAATTTTTAAAAATCATAGCTCATGTCGTTGTACCTCATTTAACGTATTTGTTTAATAGTATCATGGAGCATAAATATTATCCTAAGGTGTGGAAAGTTAGTAAAGTGATAGAGCTACCTAAAGTTAAGAAGTCTGCATCCGTGTCTGATGACCTATTGCTCAAATCTCAAACCTTTCAAAAGTGTTTGAAACATTTACTCCTCTTCAGTCAGGGTTTAGGGAGAAACATAGCACTGCAACGGTGCTAATGGATTTGACGAAATTTGTTATTGACTGCTTGGATAAGGGAAATTATATTTTGCTATGCTTGCTTGATTTCAGTAAAGCTGTTAACTGTATCTCATTCGTTAAATTTTTTGATAAACTGTGAAACTGCTTTAATTTTTTATCTAATGCGTCGGATTTAATGTTATTAGTTAAATAACTGATCGAGTTAAATCTAGTTACTTGCCTACAGGTGTCCCTATGATATTGGAAGCACTATTCGACACTCTGTCTATCATTTATTTGCAGATGATCTCCATTTTTTTGTGAAATTGAAACTGATAAATGTGATAGAATGTTATTAATAAAGCAAATAATTGCAAATATGAACAGTTGTATTAATAATATTATTGCGTTGTCGGCGGAGAATCAATTGTTATCAAATTCGAAAAAGTCTCAGGTGTATATGCTTTCTCATAGTAGAATAATGCTTTTATTTTCGACTTGATCTTAACTAGTATTAGAGTTGGTAACGGCAATATACCGTTCAGTGAATCAAATCAGTAAGGAATTTGGGTGTGATCTTTGATGTACATTTGGAGTGGAATGTGCATGTGAATTTTATTATGCAAAAAATGTTTAATGGGTTACGAATGATTTGGCGAATCTTTGCTTTTACTCCAATTAAGGTAAGGATGCTACTAGTAGATCTTTAATTCTATTTAAAAGTTTTTTAATGTTGATGTTTTCTAAAGTAAGTTCAGGTTTATTTACCAAAATTAAAAGAGCATATAATTCATGATTGAGGTACATTTTTGGCTTAAAACGTAGGGATGGATTGACACCTTACTACATATAATAAGATTTTTGGATGCTGTTTGAATAATTATTTTGAGAATACTAATTTTAATGTATAAAATTATTAATACTCGCCAGCCAAAATATCTGTATGATAAACTTGTTTTTACTCAAGCATTACGAACACAAAACTTAATATTGCCAAGCACTCGTACTAATTATATGAACTATATGGAGGGGTCATTTATACTGAGAGGTGTTAGGCCATGGAATACTGTTCCAGCTAATATTAAATGTTTAATACGTTTGGACAAGTTCAGGGTAGATTGTGTGAATTATCTTAATAATCAATAGCGGGGTACCGAATTAAAAAGTCCGAATTAAAAAAGTTCTTTAAAAATGAATTAAAACGTTGATTTTTGTATGAACATCTAAGACTTATTTTAATTCATATTTTTAACTTAAAATTATGAATTAAATAAAGCGATTTAGAAAAACGAGAAAACTCAAAAATGAATTAACAAAAGCTTATGCTATTTCATTTTTAAAACACATACCTTAATTCATTCTCATAACGAGTTAAAAAAGGCACATTTTGTTTCATTTTATAAATTTTAGTTTTAAATAAAAATGAATTTAAATGAATATTTGTTTTCTATAGATTTCTATTTTTATAATTGTATCCTCGTTTATTTATTATTTAATTAATTTTAGTTAAATGTCTTCATTAATGAAAATAAGATATTCTAATGTCTCATTTGATTTTCAGTTTTATTTGATTTTTCAGTAATGAAATTAGAAATCCAAAATTTTCCAAACTTTTACGTGCCAAATTTAAATTTAAATTCCAAAAATTTTTCATTAATGAAAATAATAGTTGCATGGATTTACATTGCCTTGGAGATTATTAATGATTCAAAAAATTTAAATGTTAGGATCGGAAGGATTAAGTAAAGAAAATTATTTCAAATTCACTAATTCCCAACAATTTAAATATATATTTATTTTAATTCATTTATAAAACGAAATATTAAAAGCTTATATTGTATTATTTCATTTTATCATTTAAAATTCATTTTATCGAACTTTTTTATTTCTTTCTCAACTCTGATTTTAATTCATTTTTAAAATGAATTAAAAACACTTATTTTAATTCAAAAAAAAAACTTTTTTAATTCATGTAGCCATCAATAGCTCATTGCTTCATTGTTGCTTATAATTAGTTAGTTATAAATTTGAAGACTTAGTTTTAGTTTTAAGTTTAATTTTATTTTTAGTTCATATATTGATTCATATATTTTTGTTTTGTCTTAAATGTGGCTAATGTAGCTTAAGAGGACTTGTTGCTATTTATTAAATGTAATTACATTGTAGCTACATAAAATGACCTAGTTGTCATAAAAATGCAAGATTGAATAAATAAATAAATTGTTAAACATTAAAATTAATATGATCAAAATTAATTTTAATAAAAATAAAGAAAAGATGTAAATCAGGGCTGGGATGTTCTAACATCACCATTTTCCGATATTTTATCGAAATCTACGTCTCTTTCAGCTAGAAGTAATTTGACCTCTGTTTCGTTTATCAATTATTTCTTCTCTATTGCTATCACAACCTACTAGAATATATTTGAACAATATCTATTCCACTTATTTTCGTTCTACAATCGAAAAAAAATTGTTTGGTGATAGAAACACAGTAGAAACATCACAATGGTTCAAGCTAGCAGGTTGGTAAATGAAATAAAAATTGAAACAGAGATAAATTTTATTCTACAGAAACGAGAAATAAACTTCGACCAATTATCGAAACATGGTGATGTTAGAACATGCCAGCCCAGGAGGATAATTGAAGAAGGAAGATCGTTATTGTTGTCAGAAGGAAAATTGTTTTTTTATAATAACTAAAAGCTCCTGTATAATTCTTTAAAAATCAAAACCCCCCATGCCGTAAGCAAAATAAAAAAACAATAAAACAACACTACTTGGAACAGTGAAAAAATAAATACAAAGAAGAAAATAGGAAATCAATCGGGAATTGCGGAGCCATCGGATCATTGATGTATGTAACAATATATATCATCACACTCTTTGAGACCAACTAGCTTAACAATCCACGAACATTCCAGCCAATAATTATTAGACATTGTAGCTAAATTAACCGGTAACTTTACAAAATTAAAAGTGTAAAATATCGATCAAAATCTTAAAATTAAAATCAATGACAAAACGTATGTTAAGGGTGAAAAACATAGTGACAGTTGGGAAAATGATTTATTTAAAAATCTTAGAATCACAGACTCAATTAAAGGCCTTCCTCGATATGAAGCACGCATACTCTATGAATTCATAGAGAATGTGGAAGAAATTCTGACATTGTGTAACGGGATCGGTATGGTCTTGTACGGCACCTCACAAGGAAATGACAACATCGAAAAATATTTTGCTACTATAATCGATATGCAGGGCACCACCATAAACCATATTAAGCAAAATGAAACCAATGCCACCGTAATAAGAGCTAAGCGTAATTTATGCCAAGAAATGTGTCTTACACTGAGAGTAAAATGAAATTTAAAATTAAATATAAAATTTTTAAGAAGAATTTTATAATCGTCCGTGAATTTAATTTGTTTAAGAATTTTTTCGGCTTTTCGGACAAAATATTATTTTAATGGACACCCATACAATGTTTACGACTATTTTAGCCGCAGAAAACAAAGAGGCCATTTATTAACAATATTTCTACCACAAAAGTAAAAAAAAATGCACTCCCCTCCCCCAAACCTTTAACCCCAGGGCATACTTGTGTACACAAAGAACACAAACCCTTGTAAAAATGAGAACTCCCTTAGGTAACTTCTTGGCAGCTTGGTTTCGTACTGATAAAAAGTTGGTTGGTACCGATAATACAAAACAAGAACATATCGATTTAGCGAATTATATATCACTAAATCAGAAACCACAGGGAATTCTCACTATGTATGTGTAACAAGCCAACATAATTAAGAAGAATTTTATAATCGTCCATTAAAATAATATTTTGTCCGAAAAGCCGAAAAAATTCTTAAACAAATTAAATTTTCGGACGATTATAAAATTCTATGGGTGTCCATTAAAATAATATTTTGTCCGAAAAGCCGAAAAAATTCTTAACAAAATAAAATTTTTAATTCAAAAATACTGCTTCATCATTAAGAACAGGCAAAACATTTTATAACTAAAACCACCTCTATTTAATTTGACACGAAACCTTTTATATATGGATCCATCTATTAAAAAAATAGATGTATTACAAACGCTTTAGTTTCAAATTATACCGCTTTCAAACTAAAACTTAGTACTTTAAAATTATACACAATTCATTCTGGATAATTTTATTTCAAAATATTTGTTAATCCTTTGAGGACTGAATTATTTTTTTGTTTGCAAATGGTGGTTTGGAGGGATAAATAATATACTAATAGAATATAAATAAACAAATTTAATTCAAATTATTTTATTTTTTACCGTTATTTCAAAAATGGGTAGTTACATATGGAACCACTAAGCGAGAAATATCAAAAAAATTAAATAATATTTATAAACTTTATAATATTCATTATTTCTCGTGAAACTTTAGGAAACAGTTCCTCTCATCCGTAAAGCACAATCGAACAGTGCAAGCCTTTCAGTGCCATCTTGACCGATGAGGTTTCGCATTCGTGCTACAATTGGCACATCTTACTTTTGTGCCATTCACAGGTAAATGCGCCACCTTGTCGGTTCGTTTTTCCAACGGAACATAAACTTGAATTTATTGATTGACTTGTCATTGCTAGTTCTTCTTCCTCTTTGTGGTCCTGTTTGTTCAGCTCCTAACAATCCTTCTACGACCGCTAACTAGTGAATTCCTTAAATGACAATCCGGTACCGTCGGTTCTAGTTTTATAAATAATAAACGCATTTACAACCGTTAGATCTAAAAAATGAAAAAAAATTCGATGCCACCATTTTATCGATGATCTATCCAATTCGTAACATGACTTTAACATATCGGATAAGTCAACATGGCCTATATGCTTATTATAATCTTGTACTAATTTTAGGCATTTCACGTCTACTTTGCTCCATCTTTTTGTTTTCTTTGAACCGTTTTCTAGTCTTCCGGGATATGAAAATTGCTCAAAAATAATATAGGTTTTTTATCAACCCATTTTACTGCCAGTACACCATCTTTGCTTACTTTCCAATCATAATCGCCTCTTTGATTTTTATTATTTACTGTAAAATCATTTAGAATGTCTTTTCGGCCTTGTCGAGCAGTAATAATTGAACCGAATTGAAATAGTTATCAAAATATATTTCGTGATATTTTCCAACCAAATCTCGAGTTAAATATTTTATGACTCTTGCTCCCAATTGTTTTTCTTTTGACTTTTCAATTTTTCCTGTATAGATTTGGAACTGTGTCACAAATGCATTTTCACGAAATCAATCTTTATAACCTCGTTTGATTGGTTTCATTGTCGCAAACTGCTTCTGCCTTTGAATTTTATTATCTATTCGTCGATTGACTGGCATTTAGTTGGTTGATAATAGGCTTTATATGTTTGAGATAGTTTATCTAGGAGAGGCCGAATTGTATAAAGTTTATCAAATGTAGGTTCCTCCTTCTTAGGTTGTCGCAGATTATCATTTAAGTGAAGGAATTTGAGAAACCATCCGAAGCGATCACGTGACATAATTGTTGATATAAAACTGTCCCGAAGTGACATTCTTGAAGACCAACAATCTCGGTAACTTGGTGTATGTTTGACGCCCATAAGTTAATTTATGGCTAAAAACGATTTTAATTCATCAACTGTAGTAGCCAATGATGCCATGTTTTTGCATAGCGTATAAGTTTGTTTCAAAAACAATTTTCTCTAATAAGCTTTGAGGCAATAGTAGAACATATCCACCGAATAATCTAAGCTGTTGAACGTTGGCAAATTACACAGCTCCACAAAAAAAAACTCCGGCACCCGAGACGAGAATAGGTGTCCTATATGTTTTTGGGGTCGCTGATCACGAATCTGCACTCAGAATTTCTGTATCGCATCAAAATTTTGAATAAATCGCAAAAAATCTATGAAAATAGATAAAAATCGAAAAAAAAAGCCCGCCTGCACGTCAGCCTGCCAGTTCACCTACTCGCATGTCTACCCGCCTGCCTGTCTGTCTGTCCCCGATTTTTTACGATTTTTCGCAATTTTTTCGGGACTTTAGTCTGTTTTTTGGCGATTTCTTTTTTTTCTTTTTTATATTTCATTTTAACATAGAAGCAATTTTGAAAAAAATTTTGATGCCTTACGGCAATTCTGAGTGCAGAATCGTGATCAGCGACCCCAAAAACATATAGGACACCTATTCTCGTCTCGGGTGCCGGAGTTTTTTTTTTTGTGGAGCTGTGTTATCGGGAATATAGGACTAAATATTCCCGTGTTGTTCAAACGGGCATATTATCGTACTGTTTTTAACATCTTTCGTCCATTCAACTTTCTTGAGTAAACATTTTGACAACGGAAGATCGTCATCACTATCTAAATCACTACTATCTTCAGCATGAGCTAACCTTGAAAATTCTTCAACCGAAACAAAGTCCTGTTCCGTTTTAAATTCAGGATTCATATTTAATTCCATCTCGTCTTCACTCTCCGAGTTGGACATTTCGGATCCTTCGGATGGAATTTCATCTAATAGGCAATAAGCATCCTCACTAGTAAAGCGCCCCAAATCAATTAATTTATTCATTTTCGACCTAAGAACAATTTTTTTTTATTAAATATTATGACAGTAACACAAAACGTGAATCCCCAAACCAGCAACTTAATGCCTGGTGGTAACATTATGGAACCACCAAGTAAAAACCGAAAAAACAGCAAATTAAAAAATATAGGTTCATTTACTTCCACTAAAAATCGATAATTATTAATTTTACCAAACACTATAATGTAGTACTTACCCCAAAAAGAGCAATTTACAACACTTTTAATTTTAATGAAATCAGTGGTCCCCTAACTACACTCTAAAAAAAAATCTGGAGAGAAACACACACAAAAAAATACATAAACTCAAACATTTCACGTTCTTTTATACTCATTTATTTGTTTTATATTCTTTTCGCACGTGTCTTTCACTGTTGAGCGCTTGCGCCGCTTAGAAAAAAAAACACATTATAGGTGATTCCACTGTGGAACAACTGAGCGTGAAAGGGTTAACATGGATAGAAACAGCTGTTCCCAAAAGAATATGCAAAACAGCATTATACAAATTTTAAACTTCTTAAATACAATTAGTGTGCGGGCTTAACATACACACATAATGAGAATTGCCAGAAGTTTTGGTTTGGTGATATAATTCGCCAAATCGATATGTCCTTGTATTATACTGTAGATATAGAGCAAGATCGGAAATTTTGCAGTTTGGTCGTTGCAACCTGATGAGTAGACCAACTTTTTATCAGTACGAAACCAAACTGAGAAAAACAACTTGAGGAGGTTATCATTTTTGTAGTGGTGGTGTGTATTTTTACAAAAAAAAACAAATGAGCTCAAAATGGGGGGAGTAGTAAATTCTCTACTTTTTGTGGTAGATATATTATCAGTACATGACATCTTTGTTTTTTGATGACTTGAATAGTCATAAACATTGTGAATGCCATTGCAAATAAAAATTTGTCTAAAAAGCCGAAAAAAAAACTTTAAATAAAAATTAACGTAGACAACCTTTTGTGTAATTTAAGAAGTTTGACTTAAATATTAATGAAGCAAAATATGTGATTTCTCAAAATATATTATATATTGTTAAAATACATGTATAATTTTTGCAGTTTGAAAATGAAATGAAAAAGAAACTGCAATAATTTGTGAAGCATAATATTTTATACTATGTAGCAAGATATGCAAGATTAAATATGAGGTTACCCAAAATACAAAATTTTCTACTTTTTTCAAACCGCATGTGAAAACGTAGTTTATTATATTGAACTCATTTGAATTGAAATTTTCTCAATTTAGATTCATATGCGGTCAATGTATTCAAATCATTAATGTTGCATTTTAAATTTAACCGTTTCAACACGATTATAATGTCGTAACTAAGTAATACAAAAAATAAATTGCACAATCATATTGTTTATCCCTTTCAGCCCTGTAATCACATATGGTCCTAAAGAAGTTCTGATAAATACTAAAAAAATTTAGATGCTTCCAATACAAGTTTTCAAATATACATTTAGTATGATGTTGACAGAACTTCTTTGGGACGATATGTACCTACAGTGTTGAAAGGGTTAAAAGAAAAAAAACACACTATAAAAGTTAAACTTTTAAATTAAAAACCTCAACAACACAATTCTATATGTTAACCGATTTAAAATAAAAATTATTATGATTTGTTTTTAAATCTATATTTCAATTTAAAAAAACACACGATTTTAAAATGATCATTTTCAAATCAATCATTTTCATTTCGTTGTTGCTTGGAAAACATATGTATATGAATTTTTTTTAAAACGAAACGTTTTTTTTTAGTTATATGTTGTATTTCCTCTGAGTGAAACATACATTCTTGGCTTGGCTCAGGGAACCCATGGGCTCCATGATTCGAGCTATTTAGCCTGATTTCACTGAGGCATTTTACAATTGCCTAAATGAGGAAAATATGACGTACATGAAGAAAGGGACCAACCCTAATGTGACACCTATTCTGCAAAGAGCAGCACCACATAGGCCGTTCACAAATCAAATTTTCTTTTAAACCACCAATGCAACCAAAGGTTCAAATGGACAAATCGGAGTTTCTCCGGAGTTTCTAATCCCCGAGAGAATCGTTAGTTATTAATTAATTCCGTCCCGAAAATAAAATGGAGAAAAGATCATTTGGGTCTTCTGGGATACTATCGAAGATTTATAAAATAACTCCTCCAACCACTAACGGAATGTTGCAAATCTTGAAAGGAGTTGTTGTGCAACGAACCAATCTTCCAATATCCAAATTTTTCCAAAGAATTTATCTTTACTACCGAAGCGAGTAGCGTAGCAATGGGAGTGGGGCTCTCGCAAGGTCTCATAGGAAAGGATTATTCTAGTTGCTGTGCGCCTCCACAATCTTAACGGGTACGGAGCAAAATTACTTCACTATAACAAGAGCTTTAAACCATCGCCTGGTACACAAAATACTTCAGACCATATTTGTTCGATTAAAATCCAAAATCATAACGGACCACAAGCTGGTGGCTTCAATCTCAAACAATCGCTAGCAGCCATTACTTACCAACCATAAGGCTTAATATCAGAACAGTAGTAACAAGACGTGTTAGGCCATGATTGATTGATTGGACTGCAGAACCAAGTGCTAGCCAAGAGTCCTGGATAACGCCGGGCCCATTCATACAGCCTGTTATAAAGTCTTAATAGGTTTAATGGATAACGATGGTATTGTTTTGATCTTCAACAATTGCCTCACTAAATCAAAACCTGAGAAAAAATAATACTATTTCACGTGCATCTGGGAATTTCCTGTAATATAATTCTACATTAATACTTTTCAGCTGCCTAAACAAAATTGATTAATTGATTAATTAGATCAGCCCGGTTACAAATACTTAGGTAAAGCTAATAGTTAGTACCATAATGACAGCACAATTCTAATCTACACGACCAGCAATTAATATTTCAAAGAAATATTTCTTCATAACATCTAAAGATCTCTGAAATTAATTTTTAATTAATCTACCGGTTTCCTAACTAATATAAATATTTATTAATTTAATCCTCTACAACTCCACAACTTACAATATAATTTTCTGAAACCATAGTTATTTGAATTATATTAATAATAAATTGAATTATATTAATAATTAATATTAAAACCGGAGTGAGATATTTCCTAAAAAAATCCTAAGTAAAACATGTGTATTTGGATTAGTGACTATACATTCAAATAGATAACATTTAGGCGAAAATAAATTTAAAATGTAAAAAGATTAAAATATTTGTTAAATTATATTACTAAACACTAATCTACTAACAAGTATGATTCAAATTATATCTTAAAATTAATAATATAACATAAATTTAATATACGTCATCAACTTAAAATTAAAATATGGTTTAAAATTTTTATCGACTTCATCGGTATACTAGTCGAGATTTTGTCAGGTTTCGATCTCACTATGTTTTTATGTTAGATCTATCAAATGCTCATATCATCGGAATACTAGTCCACATTTTGCGAGGTGATCATCGATCTCACTATGATTTTATGTTAGATCTATCAATTGCCCATATCCACAACGATTTTCAGAATTTTGTCATTGTTGTGGAGTGGCCAAACATGGCCCAGAAACATATCATTACTGTTTATAGAGTTTTTACGACTTCATCGGAATACTAGTCCAGATTTTGCGAGGTTCCCGCACAAAGAGATGGTTACAACTGTGGACCATTAATTTTATATGCGATCGATATAATATCCAATAATAAATGTCTATCAAATATTCATTCGGAAAGATACGAAGAATATGCTAAAGCCATTGCTGAATATCGAGTACACCTAAAAAAATAATTGCGAACAATTCCGATTCCGTTAAACTTCACTGTTTAATATGTTTTGAAATAATCGAAAACGAGGGAAATGAAGTTTGAATGTATACAGTGCTTAAGAAAAATTCACGAGGTATATGCAACGAAGCACGAATTATCTCACAAATTGACAAATTGTGCAAGTTTTGTGAATAACAAAGTAAAAAGTTATATTAAATGGATTGAAAAACAAAAATGAAAAAAAAATAAAAAAAAATAAAAAAAAAAAACAATAAAAAAAACCCTCTAAGATTACAGCCTTGACGTGGCAGAGCGGCTTAATATTCAGCAAAGGATCATCAAACTTCCAGAGCTAATAGAACTGATGTAATCAACTAAACCCCCTTTTTGGGGAAAAAAGTCCTACAATCATACCTACTCGCCGTTATCCTTGGGTAACTTTTAATTAATCTGGCGATGTAATTGAGGCGAGGCAAAGAAAATTCGATCAACAGTGAAGGACTCTACATGACACGGAGAGTACTGGTACCATAAAACCAAAACCACATCAACGTCTATTCTTCAGGTTATACGGCCTTGAAGCGATTATCTGTTTTGTAACAAGCGGCTCGCTATATAAACGTGTTTAAGGTGCGACTGGTAGCCTTAAAATAGCTTCGAACTCAACAGCAACAAAATAAAATTATTATCAACCCCAAGTAGCGTCGCTATAGCAAATTTCGG
This sequence comes from Nephrotoma flavescens, assembly GCA_932526605.1. NCBI lineage: Eukaryota > Metazoa > Arthropoda > Insecta > Diptera > Tipulidae > Nephrotoma > Nephrotoma flavescens. Next base: position 252,882,196 of record OW052222.1, on the reverse strand, counting down.
AGCAAACTACTTCAACTTTGACAACGTGATAGACTTTAAATTTCTCGGGTCAAATTCTACATCAACGAACGATATCAAGTCAGATATAAAAGAACGCACAGTGGCCAGGAATCGAATCTTCTAGTTTAGTTCGAGAAGCTAATTATCTATCTTTGAAGGAAAGGTCGCTCGATTCGATTGGACCAATCAAATTCAAGTTTTGGGCCAAAAAAGTTAAGGTTGCGAACAGCGAAAACCACCACTTAATTTGAATGAATTTTGAAATAAAACATCTCCTCGCGGTCTGCGATATTATTGGATTTATTATAATACATCCAACCGAGTTAAATGACTAGGCAGCCACCTTGCACAATCTTCATCACAAAGAACGATAAAAAAAGCATCACCAACCAGTCGGCGGACGTCACAGGGGAAGACCTAGTCGACGCTGGTGGGACTACGTCGAACAAGATCTTCGAATAATTAGTTATCGAATCTGGAGGGAGCGTACGATGTTCCGATACAGTTGAAATACAGGAGGCAAAATACCTTAATAGAATATGAAAGCTAAAGTGTGGGAGAAATGATACAAAATACGAATTTTACAGAAATCGTCACTAAATCAAGAAAATTAGAGTGAATCAGAAATTTCTAATACAAATAAAAACTCAGTTCTCGATTTTGGTCCGAACTGATCCGACAAAATGCTGAAAATACTAACCAAAAGGTACAATATGTAAGTGACCAAGCCACAAAAACTCTTTAAACAGTAATGATATGCTTCTGGGCCATTCGATAATAATGAAAATATTCTGAAAATCGTTATGGATATGGGCAATTGATAGATCTAACATAAAACCATAGTGAGATCGATGATCACCTCGCAAAATCTGGACTAGTATTCCGATGAAGTCGTAAGAACTCTATAAACAGTAATGATATGCTTCTGGGCCATGTTTGGCCATTCCACAACAATGACAAAATTGTGAAAATGGTTGTGGATATGGGCAATTGATAGATCTAACATAAAATCAGAGTGAGATCGATGATCACTTCGCAAAATCTGGACTAGTATTTCTTGAAAATTGTTAACTACACTTACTCGATTTGTACTCAAATTAATTAAGTTTGTTTTCTTTATAAATTTAGGTTGAATTGATTAAAATAGATATTGGGATAGATACTCGATAGGGTAGCAAGCAATTAATTTGCTAGCCGAAATCCTAGTTACTCAACAAGTAATTTTACTTTTTGGTTTGAAGAATTTTTGTTCTTATTTTAAAATAAGTTCGCCTAAATGTTTTCTTTTTCGACGTATATATACTAACACACACACAAAATTTTTACTTAGGATTTTTTTTAGGAATTATTTCATGCTTCTGTACAGGAGCGTGAAATTTTTCCTAAACCATTCCTAATTTTTTTTTACTTAGGATAGAGTTAGGAAGTTTTTCACGCGCATATATTAAATCATTAATAATTTCTCTAAAACCATTAGCATTTAATAAATCCACTGCAAACTGGCCGTTAAAATAAGTCAGTAAACATATATGTATAGTGGTATTTGCGGTATGAAAGCCAAACAATCGAAAATTGCAAATTAAAAATAAGAAATTTTTAATAAAATAAAACGGCGAAAAAATCTAAACAAAGTGGATTATCTTCAAATATTACCTATAATTTTGACCTCTATAGGTAATTATGAAGTTTTATACAAAATATTTTGTTTTAGAATTTCTAGTGGGATACGTGAAATATTATTTTAATACAGGTTTTTGTACAACTAGGCGACTTATTTTCAAAATATATTGTGTACTGAAATGCTGTGTTTATGTGCAAAATTATATAATTTCTTATACTATTAATTAAAAATTATTCATATTGAAAAAAAAAATTAATAAAATTGAAATATGGCAGACAGTACCCAGTTGGAAAATTGTCAACATACATGTGAACAATTTTTTACGAAAGACATGCCTTGCTTTTTCCTACTTTTTTTCCTAAGTGCGTAAGAAAAAGACAAAAAATACTTTCTGGTCGATTTTGGATGGTATGTTGACTAAATGATTTAGTGATGACAAGTCATATTAGTTTCTCATATGTCTGTACATGTCTTCTACATGAAAAAAATTTCGACTTTCTTACGCGAAACATATATGACAAGGCTTCGGTCTTTCTTATTCTAAGAAGTACTTTTAATATGGCGTAGGTAAACAATCGAGAGGATTGAAATAATTTGCATGTCATTTCATGTTCTTTCTTTGTGACAACGCCATTATATTATTTTCTGTATAATGTGTTAACAGTTTGTTTATGGAATTGGTAAGTAAATATTTTGTAAATGATTTAGATATTTGATTTTTTTTTAAATTGTAACCAAAATTTTTTCATTTGTTTAGGTTTGGTAAAAATGTAAAGCTCACCCATTTAGATTACCAGCACATATACGGGAAGATGACCATTATTTTTTAAATAAGTTAGTTTATAATTATAATTTATGTACATATTTAAATAAAATTAGAAATATTTGTCTTCATTTAAATTAAATGTTTCATTATATTTATATACACATACATTAAATTACTTCAGACGTTATCATATATTACGATTCATTTGAGATATATCTGCAACAATTCATCTGAGATATGTCATATTCGATTCGTCTATGACTTCCCACATGCGACTCATCTCAGACATACCGTAAATGATTTATCTCAGAAATGTCGTGGACGATTCATCACAGACATGTCTTAAACGATTCATCTCAGACGAGTCACAAACGAAAATTAGTCCCATTTGTTGATAAATATCTATATTCGTGTCATGCTTGACTGTCGCTGATGTGTCACTAGTGCGGATTTCCTGCTGGGTATATTGAAAATTGTATTACTTTGCTTTATAATATTTTATTATACCGATGCTAACAAGCTGAAATGATAAATCTAATATGTATATAAAGAATTTTTTGTCTTTCTTTTCACCAATGCTAATACAAAAGTCGGGTAAATTTGTTCATGTTCTTTTACACAGAAACCGGGTATTTTTTCGAAAAGTCTAAAGAATTTCGGATTAGTATGTAAATTCTTGCCTCAATTCCCTAATCTCGGGGAACCAAAGATATGCTGTTTTGAGCACTTTCCGAGGCTTTAAAACAATACTTTTAATTTAAGATTTTTCTTTCGGCTTTATCGGACAAAATATGTGAGTAAATGGACCTTTTTGTTTTCTGCGACTAAAAAGTCGTAAACATTTTCAGGTACCATTAAAAGTAATATTTTGTCCGATAGAGCCGAAAGAAAAATCTTAAATAAAACAAAATCGCGGACTTATAATCGTCCGCGGACTTCGTACAAATGTTGGTCCACATTGGTACCAATACAAAATCTTGTATAAATCTCACAAATCATTTTGACATCCAACGGTACTAATCGTTGCCATGCAAATTTTATGCGCTCAACACATTTTATTAACGGATCTGATGCCAAACAACAATCTGATGTCAACACCGCAATCATTGGCCATCTTTAAATGATAACTTACTAGAATTTTATTTGGACTAAATTCTGTTCATTACTCCTTTTGAGAAATGTTTTGAAATCTTTTGGTAGCCAACAGTAACAGAATATAGCACACAAGTTCATAGCGTGAATTACTATTTAAGGATGTATTGTGTGCGGGTAGATGTTTATGCTGCAACACTTTACACTGTAAAAAAAAACTAAGTAGTGTAATTTTTAGACTTCCTTCAGGATTTAGTAGCGCTTTATTGTAAATGTACATTTTTTGAATAAACGTTTCGAAATATTAAAATTAAATTTCTTCGCAATAGATTATTAAATAATTATAATCATATTAATTTATATATTATTTTATAAAATAGATATTATTAATTATTATTAAATATTGTTAAACTTCGCGAGTTTGGTATAAGTATGCTGCCAGTAACGTAACCACAATACCAAGGACTAAACTAAATATTTGAAATAAATTCCATTTGCGCGCTTCTTTGTCATTGGAAACTGTCACCGCTGTATTTGATGGTTCAGGATCAAGATCACAGATTATACACGGTTTTTTCTCATATGATGAACACTCGTCTGAGTCTGAGTCAGTATCTTGATCTCTTGGATTGCTCACATATTTAAGAAAACCACGATTTCTAGCTCGTGATAATTCATGCATGGTTAATCCATATCCATATTCCCGTACGTCTCTAGATGGTGGAGTCGGTATTGGACATTTATCAAAATTCATCGAGAAAAATCTTGAACCCAAACTTCGGGTTTTTATCGGATTTATCCGGTATGGTCCAACGGCGCAAACATTTCGTATGAATAACATTAAATTTCGATTAAGCATTATAATTTTTAACTACGAAATTAAATATAAATCTACAAAACGAACGGGATTTTATTATAAACTGATGTGTTTCGAAAAGGTAGTATGACAAATTTTCAAAATTTTTTTTCATAAATTGTGCGAGTTTACTTTAATTGCGGGAAACTAGAAATTGTGCAAGTGGCAAAATTGGATATAAAAATGTTTAGACTTTCACAAAACACATTTGAAAACTCAACTTGCACCAAATTCTAGAAACTCATAAAGATTAACCCGAAATGTTTAATTATCAATATTTTGTCTAGACCTATTGAGTTGGGCGGCCCGATTTACTTCAGGTGATGGAGCGTGATCTTAGTGAGTGGAAATTTCAAGAAGTTCAAACAAGTTTGGACTTGTAAATTTTGTTCTTGTTAGTATAGTTTTCTGACAAGTTGGTGGTCTTTGATCATCGGGTGTTTCTGGTTATTCCGCTTTGCTTTGTGGCAAAGGGGCGTACCATGGAGTGGCTGGGGTCCCTGCTTAGTCTTGACCTTGTTTTCCGGTGAGTCGGTCGATCATGAATATTTGGATGTATTGAACTTTGTTGGAGCTGTGTTCGCTTGTTAACAGTTGAACAAGAATGGTCGCGATTTTTCTATTAGTGCAAACACAACAGTGGTGGGAAGTGGAAGCGGAGATTAATAAATTGCTTTTGGCCGTTTGCATCTTCATTGTTGTCCGTTGGCGCTGACACTGACGGTACTAATTGTTTTTAATTTAAAACCAGTAATTGAATTCAATCGATTCTCGTCGTTGAAAGAGTTCATTCGCAGTATTGCGTGCTGCGTATTTAATACAAAGGCTATAATTAAAAATACACCCCAGTTTAACCCACAGGAATTCAAGATAGTACTAAGAGTAATAATCAATGTCGTACACAAAGAAGGGTTTGAAATAGAACTAGAGAAATTAAAATGAAATGAAAATTTAGTAAAGGACAGTACAATCCTAACACTAAACATTAATTAGTCTTCCCTAACTAATTCTAACCTCTCGTAGACGACGAACATCGAATAATAATGTACAAACGCCACAAGTTGCCAAAATCGCTCATCAGAGTAGCTGTATTTACCCATATTACCCCAAATTATTTTTTTTCGAATAAAATGTAAACTGCTTAGTAAGTATTTCGAATGACGAATTTGGAAAACAACAAATTGTTGGAAAAATAAAAAACAATCGTTAGGTAACGGAAATGTAAAAATAAAAAATATGAACTTACCTTCAAAGTCCTTGAAATTATGTAACAAAATATAATTGCAAATGTGTTCTGTAAAATTATGGTAATTTGAATAATTCACCTGTGTCGCGATTGCAAAACCCATACAAAATATGTTTTCGAAAGGATATTTATTTAAACAAAACATTGCAGTAATAATATTCCGTTATAATTTCTCCAATTCTCTTTTTAGGAGATGTACCTTTAATTAACGAGTCTGAAGACCACGTTAACAAATGCACTCCGTTAATGATGATCCTGTTCAGTCAATAATATCCGTAAATAGGAATAAAACACAGATTCTCAACCAAAACCACAAAATAAAACTCCCACGCAATGAAACAACTCACAGTCTACAATGAAAAACCAAAAACTGAGAAAACATCCCCAAAGGCAAGCGAAACCTAATCATCTTGTAATACTAATATCCGATCTACGTAAACTCGAAGGGGTAGCTAACAAGGGAACTATAGTAATTTATTACAATATGACGAGCGACTGGGAGAATATGTAAGCCTTTCAGGCTCAGTTAAAGCAAGCACAAGTCAAGCAATAAAAAACGGCGACGGGGAAAGCGTAGTTTGGGAGACACAACCGGTATTATCTTACAATGCCGCACATCACTGAACAATCTGTTAAAGATTTAACAGAGGTTAAAATTGGAAATGGTGCAACTCAACGAATATCGAACACACGAGGAAAGGGTACGCTTAATATGAACAAGCATGCTAGAATTGACATTAATTACTAAAGAACCGAGAGGATGCGCAACAAGGCTTTCTTAATGCTGTTTACCATCCACATAACAGAATCTTTGAACCGTCGAAACTCTCGCCATCTCAATTACAGGACCAAATACAATTTATTTGTCACCACATACCAACGTCAATAACCATCTCTGGCCAAGACATTCATGACCTCATTCATATAAATCTACAACCTGCTAGTCGTAATACCAGTTCCTGACACTAATCTAGACAATAACCGATCACACATCATTACATCAACGAAGTGCTTATAGCAGTAGACAATCATTGAGAACATTTCGCATCTCTAACAACAGAAGAAGTGAACCGATGCCAAATATTACAAGTTACTTTATTTTATCCAAGGCAAATCAACAATTCTCAACGCAATGACGAACAAAAGCCAGCCACGTATTTTGTCGTTATTTCCACTATACAATTGAACGAACCGGTTATGCACCAAACAAGAAATTCTTTTAGATTTAGTCTTTTCGTCATAAGATTTGTACGAATTTCTCAATGAGAGCTGCACTGAAATTTTCTTCAACTAGGTTAAAAATTGAATCCCTGTTTAATGTATATGGCTTAAGAAAATTAAATCACGACTTCGTGAACAATGGTATGAAAATGAGTGAAAGCGTCTCGAAAAACTTCGACAGAAGCTTCCTACCTTAAATATGCGGTGAAGAATTTTATTCTAATTTCACAACAGCTCGTAGGGGATTTAAAATTTTGAACTTGTTTCCATTTCAACAACCACGAATTGTGGATGTATCATCCGGGAGGCTTCTGAAACTTTATTAACACTAATAGAAACGTGACAGGGCGATGCTAAACCAAGAATTCCATACAGATTCTTGGGATGCTATTTTGTTGAACATCGTAATAAGGAAATTGAACAGAAAAACTCACCGCCTATACGAGACGTCTTTGTAGAACCCGAAGGATATTCAAAGAGTGAAGTCTAGCCTTCCTACAAGTCATAGGAACACTAAACCAACAAACAAGTTCATCTATTAAGACTGTTAATGTTGCTGTAGCAGAAAACCCGATAAATGTACCGGTTGCTGGGGGGAGCACGATCTAGTGGACTGTAAGAAGATCCATAATTTACCACAAACACGTAAGACAGTATATTATAAACCCGTGTGCCGACCATTCTTGCTTCCAGAGCGCAAGCTCCCATGCAATAAAAGTTGTGAATTATGCAAAGGTTCACATCACAGCCTGCTGCATAATAACAACAGTACGCGATCAGCATCAGAAAATGTAAAACCAGCTAATTCAAACGTACAAGTAACACATGCATGGGATCGCAAATGCATCTTACTATATATTAACTCCATTTAGTGAGCGTTTTCTGGTGAACTGAACGCAATAAACTGATTCGTGTGCTAATAGATCCTGGGTCTCAAGCAACCTTCATTACTGAAGAAGCCTGCCAGAGATTAAAATTACCAAAAACCGCAGCGTATGCAGAAGTCAGAGGCATGACAAAAACCGAAGCTGGAGTGGCAAACTCAAAAGTTGAATTTACCTTGAAACCAAGATTCCCATCCAATTTCCATCCCATGGAATTGGAAACACACCAAAAATCTTCTGTAATCTCATCCAATATTTTACAGTTCTGACCCAATCGACTTATTATTGGGTGCAGACTATTATGGAGAAATTCTAATGAGGAATATAGCAGAGGCCCCATCCGACCAACCGATAGTCCAACAAACCAAACTAGGCTGGATATGCTTAGGCCATGCCTCAGTGGATTACAATCAATGACAACAAGAGATATATTATATATAGATAAACAATTGAGAGCTTCTGGGAAATAGACGAGGTGCCACGTAATCGAGCATTCACCAACGAAGGACTAGAGTGTGAAAAAATATTTGCGACCAGTCATAAACATCTCAAACCTGGCTGCTACGTAGGATTCCTTTTGACATTGATAAATCATCTGCCAACCTACTGGGATGCTCAAAAAAGGTCGTCATGACGCGTTTGATACAAGTAGAAAAACGACTTGCTAAAAATCCAAACCTTGGCATTCAATATAAGAAGTTCAGGGATGAATGAATATATCGCGTTGGGACACATGAAAGTAGTTGAAACAGCTACTGAAACTTCCTACTATTATCTGCCGCATCATGCACTTCTAAAGGATTCGAGCACAACTACAAAATTGATTATTATAGTTTTCGATGGTTCTGCCAAAACCACAACTAGAACATCGTTAAACGACGTAATGTCAACGAGCCCTACTCTTCAACAGGATTTATTATTCATACTGTTAAGGTAGCGGAAGCATAAACACGTGCATACGACTGATATTAAAAAATCTTCAGGCATTTCGCCGTTGATGTAGATGATCAGAACTATCAACGTATTTTATGGAGAGAGTCTCCGCAACAAGAAATTCAGCTGTTTAATTAAGAATTTCAGCTGACCATCGTCACATATGGAACAGCAGCAGCAACTTATTTAGCGGTGAAGTCACTGCGACAGTGGATTTCTACGTGGATGACCTGATTTCTGGGCAAAACACACTGAAATCAATATAAGTGCATCTAAGGAATCAAAATCGATTGAAATTCAAGCTTGATTATATAATCAAAACTCTTGGACTACACTGGAATCCAGCGACAGATACATTCGGTTTCATCGTCACTCGATCCGTGCATGGCAAGCATACTAAACGTAGCCGCATTCTTTCGGATAGTGCAAACTTTTTTGGTCCATTAGACTGGCTGGCACCAATTACAGTAGTAGCTAAACTGATGATACAAGAAATCTGGCTAGGAGCTTAACTTGGGAAGGAGAACTTATGTCACACATATCAACCAAATGACAGGAATTTAAAGATTCTTTACCTTTTCTGGATAAAAAATATTTATTCCACGTTGGATCCATTTTGAGGAGAACAATACAACATAACTTCATGGTTTCTGCGACGCCTCAAGAAAGACCTATGCTGCTGCCGTTTACTTCAAATGTACAAATTCAGAAGGCCTTACTACTGTGAGACTTCTCGCATCAAAGACAAAGGTTGCTCCGATTAAAACCTTACGTACTGAGCTTTGTGGAGCATTGCTGCTCACTAAACTAATATACCAAATTAAAGAAGCAATGCAAATTCCAGAAACAACTTCGTTCTTTTGAACCGACTCAATGATCAGCTTAACTAAGATTCGAGGGCGCCCTCATAAATAAAAAACTTTAGTGGCAAATATCGGAATTTTAAACATACTCAAGTTCATCACAATGGCTTCACGGCAGATCAACCGACAATCCAGCAGAATCAAGAGGGACCAGTCCGAAGGAACTTAAGAACTCCAGATTGGCTACAATTTTCAACCAAACGTTGGCCACAACAAACTACTGCTCAAGAGGAAGCTACTTTGGAAACTAAGCAATTGGTTACACTTGCAACAACAACAACACCAGTCAATCCGTTTGTACAGATTATAGGACGATTATAGGACGATTTCATTTGAAAAAACAGGTTACCAAGTCGTCAACTTTATTTTGATTACTTTGATGAACTTAATGAATCTTACAACGAGCTGGTTAGAATAATTCAACATAAAGAGTTCCAGAATGAAATCATGCAGATTAACAAAGAAGGCTCTGTATCAAGAACTTGCTTTTTCTCGTCTGGAAGATCGACCACAAAACAGTTGTAAACTATTTGCATAATGCTGGCTCCAAAATTAATCTCGATGTTTGGATGCCGTACGGGTTGACGCAAAAAAAACTTGATACACTATATTTCCATCTGCTAATCATTGGCCAAACGGAATGAAATCGAGCCATTCCTGAAGCGGATAGTGACTGACAACAGGAAATGGGTCACATACGACAATATCAAGCGGAAACGATCCTGGTCGAGGGCCGGTGAAGCGGCCCAACCGGTGTCCAAACCAGGATTTACAGCCAGGAAGGTTTAGCTGTGTGTTTAGTGGGATTGGGAGGGAATCATCTACTATGAGCTGCTGCACAAGGGCCAAACGCTCAATTCAAGCTTCGGGAGCTTGCTTGGGAAGTTATTATGTGCATAGTGTGGACTTGGCACCGAGCGATCATCATCTCTTTTTGTCCATGGCAAGCGCTCATGGCGGTCAAAACTGGCCTGAAGAGAGGCGTGTGAAAACTGACTATCCCAGTTTTTGCTACTAGGAACAAGGAATTTTGGGATAGTGGTATAATGAAATTGCCTTCCAAATGGTAATGAGTTATCGAAGAAAACGGTGCATGTTTGAGCCAAAACGAATAATTGTAACTATGTTAAATAAAGGCTCGACATAAACGTAAAAATAATGGGAAAATACATATTTCCAAAACCTTAACCGAAATGAAGAAAGTATATCAGAATCTAGTGTCATAACGGTACTTTTGAATACTAACTTGCTTCAGCCAAATTTATAACATTCTTCAAAACTTTGGATTTGTAAACCAAAACGAAGTTATCAAAATTGATACCTATTCAACACATTTCACAATTATATGAGGATTGTAAAAATCTCTGCCGGGTAATATCTCGTGGTGTTGTATTGGTTTTTATTCAGTTCGTATAAGTCAAAGCGGTGATCATTTAATATGTAAAATTATCAAGGTTGATGGAAAAAAATTTGAAACCGATTTGAATGAGAATCCAAATGAGACTCAGAGAATATGTTACTATGTCACTTCCGACTCAATCAACTTTCGCCGACTGAAAGCACGATAGTCAGGCTATACAAGTTAAATTATTATTATATTAACAAACCCCGCATCCTCAAACTGTTTATCGAAATATGTTCATTTCGATTTAATCCTAGATTATGTCACTTGAAATCCAAAAAATTAAAAAATTTATTGAGCAGACAGCAATATTAATGTACGCGTATAGCAACAAGTTTCAACCTTATTCCTATCCAACCCCATACGGTGAACGAGTTAATTTTTCATATAGACAGTATTTGATTAAATTTTAAAGAATCACACTAACAAAAACACTGTGGCGCCGTTTTTCTTGATCAATTAAATTGATTCATCTAAAACCAACCAAAAATTATAAATGTCTCCATTATTACGCCTCCCCTCCCCCCTTGTGGAATTGGTACGTAAACAATTTATAATATACCATATTCAGTTTTTTTTGTTAGGAATTAATTTTGTGTTGATTAAAATAAATTAATTTTTATTTATTTCATCATTACCAAATGAATCCTTTTTATGTCATTTTAATTATTAAACCGTCATCTCCCGCGCAACAGAACTAAAATGCCCATTAAAATATTTTTTTTTGTATATATATAAAGAAGGAAATATTTAATTTTACAAGGATTCATTTTGAATTGAATATTCATTAAATTTTTTTGGGTGGTAATGCTTCATATGATGATGATGATGAGTTAAACGTAAAAAGCCTTTTCAAAAATAGAAGGTATAGGCTTATATGTGATACCAATTAAATTATTATTTTGACAAGTATATTACTAATAAGTTTGTGGTTTCAATCAATGAATACATAATAACATCATCATGATGTACCAAAAGCATTAATAAAAGCCGCACAAAAACAGGAAAAAAGCATTCGCGAGCTTTTTATTTACCAAAAATATATTGGCGCAATAAACATTAAAAATAAAATAATAAATGTACACATAATCGTAAATATGTAATATGTGCTCGACGTATGTACCTAGTACGTATGTATATATAAACACTGACACAATACAATGAAACATAAGCTACGGTGGAAACATTAAAAAAAAGCTTTAAATTGATAATAACGCGTTTTTTTACAGATTTTTTATGTCCTATCTCGTGATGGATGTTGTTTTGAAGCCGTAAATTTGATTAAATTAGTTTGATGGGTTTATTAACATTTTCTGCATATAATATTAACAAATTGCATTCATTGCGGCATCTGCATTTCATGGTTCAACGACGAAACAATACAAATTTAATTTTTATTGATTTGATCTAAAATGTTGTTTCTTATCAGAAATGGCGTATACAAAGTACAACTGCTATATACCTTTACTAGAACCACTATAAATTACAATATTTTGTACACCATTATTCTCATAATGTATACTGGACACGTACAACTGAGTAATTAATTTAAAATACATTTAATTTTAATTTTACGTTTTTGAATATTTAATTAGTACGAATATTATATTTTTAATTAGTGTCTTTTTTCCCTCCATATCTGTACAAATGTACCTACCTACCTACATTCGTTATGTACTCGTTGTAATGATTATTTATAGCGGAAATCAAAGTAAATTTATTTTACACAAATTATTGTGTTAAACCACTTGTTTGACATACTAGATATAACACTTTTAGCGCATGGGTTAGTTTTACCTTCTTATATGCGGTATATGGGAACCTATCCGATATGTTGTGTGGAATAAAAATTTATTAATCACATTAAATGTAAATTAGTGTATTACATAAAAACATCTGGACTTAGGTAAAATAGTGGATTTAAAATTCAACAGCAGAAACCACCCGCATTTATTGTGTTTTAATTGCATGAACGACAGTTTTATAATTACATGAAGTGCAATTAAAAATATTTAACATAAATTCTGTTATATAACTGGAACATTATTGATAACACTGGCTCTAAACTAGGTCGAAAATGTACGGGAAAAAGAGATTTGATATTCGTGTGAGTCCCGACCGAAAACCCCATTTTGGAAATCCGACGGTTTTGTGCAATTTGCGCAATTTTGGGGGGATTTTGAAGGGATTAACTAACCAGAAATCCCATAGATCCGTTTTGTCATTAAAGTATATTATTAACTTTAGTTTGGCACTGTGCAACCAAAACAATTTTGTTCTCCTGCAGAATTGGTTAGGATTTATCCTAAAACGGCTATATCTGCACATTTACAACGCGTGTGTATGTATAAATTCTGATGAAGTATATCGACTATGTAAGAAATTGTGGTATATTTTTCTGGTTACGTTGCTTAAACTAGATGTATATAACCTGATAAGACCAGGGTTCACTGGCGCAATACTCCATATCAGCCAGATTTGGAAATAGAAAATTTTTATTTCAACCCTAGTTTTACAAGTTAAATGAACACACTGACAAAGTTTCATGATTGTGGCTACTCCCTATCAGCCAGAATTATTCGTATGGGGAAACCACCATTTCATTAACCCTATTTCCCTTCCCCCTCCTAACCCCCTTTTAGGGTTTTTATCGGCGATTCTGGCGATGGAGTATGGCGCCAGTGAACCCTAATCTTATCAGGTTATATACATATATTGTATAGTTTAAGCAATGTACACTAGAAAACTATGACATTTTCTTACATATCTACTTCAACAGATTTTGTAACACATATGGACAGATGTAGCCGTTCTAGGAAAAATCCTGACGGTTCTATGGGATTTCTGGTGTGATAACCATGTCAGAGATCCCACATTATTTCCCAAAACACATGCACAAATTTTACCGTTAGACGCATAAAATTACACAATCAAATACTACTCGACAAAATAAGAAAATCGTGGGATTTCCAAAATGGAGTATCTGTCATGATTCACACACATTTCCGCTTTCTTTTAGCGAAAAAAATAACAAAAAAAAATTGTGCATCAAACAAGTGGAAATGTAGATTTGTTTTTCCATTTTAACATAATAGATATGATTGGTTCAAACATGCGTTAATTTCGTCCACACATGTAACGTCGACATATGTAGAGCGCCACCGAAAATTCTGGTATTATAGTTGAGATTTTTCATCGTTCTATCGAGAGCTTCATTCAAGTGAATGCTTGTGAGTCATAGTGCAATCATCCCAGATAATAATTTTGCATTTTTGCAAAACATAAGCCATGCTGAAATATCCTTCCTTATGTTGTACATTGCGTCTGCATTTGTGTGATCGTTCAATGGCAACCTGAGTGCTGAATGTGCAGTCCTTACACCATCACGCAAGTGCGAGATGAAGTAATTGCCAACGCAATATGATTTTGTGATCGAATGCGCGCAAGTATCAGTGAGATGCGGAATGTTTTGCCAGTGTCGCCTGGTGCGTCCAGAAAAAAGAATCTGTCTTTTGTTCAGCAGTCAGTACTTGTTCATTATTTGCAACAAAAGAGGCCGCATCAGGTGATATTATATTCGAAATTAGAATGCAAATATCTTCAATCTTTATTAATGCTTCGTTATAGTTATATTTGTGGCGAAAAATCGATATTGGGATGTTGATCAGTGGTCCAAATGCGATGCAGAAGAGTAAGTTAGATTGAGTGTCATTGCATGCACATTCATATAATTAAAATTCACAGAAGATACGGTATTCACTTCAACATTGCACCTTACACATCTTGTTCAATGTAAGTATTTAAATATACTTCATTTATGATTTAAAAAACGTTTTGTCGATGAATAATACATCCAATATGCACGCAAAACTACGACGCTAGTGGCTTGCGCATCTATTGATGCGTACATCAAACACTACAAAATTACACCACATGAATTATTCGCAGAAAGTCAATTGTTCACTATATTTTTTTCATTTTATAAAATATTGGGAGGCTGTAGGAGAGGTTGAATTTTGGGGTTCTGATATGTTCTGATATGCAAAAAATCTTAGTAAAATAAAAAAATAAAAATTTCGGCAAAAAAGTTCCTAGAACCCGATCGCAGTGCCACCTACCGAGTCCAATTGTAGCACTAAATCATCCAGGAAGCCACTCAAACTTTCAAAATTTCATTAAAATTGGTCCAGCCGTTTAGGAGGAGTTCAGTCACATACACAAGTACAGAAGATAAAGATTCGGGGGTGGTGGGGTTGGGGTGGAAAAATTTTGGGGTTACATGTTATGATATGTGAAAAATAAAAAAAATATTTCGCCAAAAAACACAAAAAAAAATCCTATAACCCGATCGCAGTGCCACCTACCGGGTGAATCTTAACCATCCACAGACTCACTAAAACACTCACAAAATTTCATTAAAATCGGTCCAGCCGCTTAGGAGGAGTTCAGTCACACACGCACAGAAGAATTATCTCTACAAATATTGGGGGATAGTGGAAGTGAAATTTTGGGGTTGTATGTTCTGATATGTGAAAAATACAAAAAAAAAAATTAAAAATAATATTTCGTCAAAAAGCAAAAAAAAATTCTAGAACCCGATCGCAGTGTCACCTACCGGGTCCAATTGTAAATCTATACCATCCAGAGACCCACTCAAATACACACACAAAATTTTATTAAAATCGGTCTAGCCGTTTAGGAGGAGTTCAGTCAAATACACACGCACAGAAGAATTATATAAAGATATGTCAATCGTAAATGTCAAATTTCGTCAAGTGTCAACACAAAACTGGTTTGTTATTGTTTTTGGTTTAATTTGGTATATTTTGATTTTGAGTAATTCGGACTGGGGTATAATATGTTTTCATACCTTGTGCTTCTGGTAGCAAGTTTAGTCTAGTACAAAACTAAATTACGGGAATAGATTTTCGGATTTCAACAAGCTTCCGGCATTTCGGCAAGTTCCACTGTACATATTTTCGGAAATCAACATCAACAATTCTGACAGTCTTCGATATTTCTACAATATACATAACTATGGAGATTGAATTATATTTATATTATACAAATCAACACATCGTCATTAACAATTTCCTCAATCAACAGTAGCAGTCAGACCAGAGCAAAAATTGTCACGTACATTTCAATAAAAGATTTTATATTTTACTTTTTACTTTATTTTGTATTTGTCTATCAGGGTGTGCCAGTTTATCATTATTATAACATATTTAATTATGTGTCACGTTGTTCGAAATCGGTGTCACACTATTCATTTATTTGTTGGTCCTCGCGGTTTTTCGCCGAGTATGTTAGTAATGGTGAGGGTTCAAGTGACACTAAAAATGACAATACAGCATCTGGCTCTGACAACGGAGACCAGCGCATTACATTGACAAAATCGCAATTACAAGAGCTGATCGATGCCCAAGTTCAAGCATCACGAAGCATCACTGTCCAATCATAAAACCTTAATCCAACAACACTTCAAGGCGGTGATCGCATTGCTCATGTCTCACTTATTATCGCGGATGTCACACTGCACATAATACAGGTCTTTTGGTAAATATTCAAAAATGTAGACTTGTCGATCCCTTAATTTCCCTGTATACCACCGCTATGTTGAAAATCGATCAAATTTCCGCGTTGTCTATCATTGATAAGATAACTTTGCATCCCGCAATACACCAATTGATTATAAATTTTCCAGCCATCATCAGTCGCTCATTAGGATCAAGCAAGGTCAACAAACATCATGTCACACACAGATTGGAGACTAACGGCCATCTAGTATCATGTAAAGCAATCCGACTTGCGCCAGACAAATTGAAAATTGCCAAAAAAGAGTTTGAACAATTGACCGCACATGGTATATACCGACCTAGCGACAGTCCACGATCCAGCCCTTTGACCCGCTGACATTCCAAAAACTGCTATGGCAACACCTTTTGGCTTGTTTGATTTCTGCAAAATGACTTTTGGTTTAGTCAGTCATTTCAACGTTTGCTGCATACCGTATTAAGTGAATTAGGACTCTGTTCAGACATATGTGTATTTGAACAATCTAAAATTAAATTTTAGGATCAAACAGTGACTAGACAAGGTATCTTACTCGCTCACAAATGCGTTCAAGTTATCCAGGATTTCCAGAGTCCTAACACTATGAAGCAACTAAAACGATTCTTAGGGATGATAATACATGTTTATTGCCGACTTTTGCCTAACGCAGCCGCAGATCAATCATTGCTGAATAACTTTTTGAAAGGATACAAAAAGAATAGCAACATACCGATCGTGTAGACATCAGAAACCGACAAAGCATTTACGGAATGTAAATTAAAATTATGTCAAACTACTCTTTTAACTCATCCATCTATTTCCGCTCGTCTAGCAATTATGGTGGACGCATCTGACGTGGCAGTTTGTGCAACAATTCGTCGCAAATAACTGTTAACCTCTTAGAATTTTCCCCATCACTACTGACACAATGAAAATATAGCGTCAATTAGGAGTTAATCATTTTAGGTATTTATTAGAGGGGGTTAACTTTACGCTGTATATACCGATCATAAGCCACTGACTTTTGTGTTTAATCATAACCTTAACAATGCATCGCCTAGACAATTCTGACCCCTAAATTTTACCGTTCAGCTCACCACAGACATTCTGCACATATCCGGCTCGAATAATGTTGTCGTGGATACTCTGTCACGTATTGAACAGATTCCTCTACCGGAAAGTGTGGATTACATGGCAATAGCAATAGATCAAGAAGAAGAGCTTCAGAACATATTGTACGGCATGCAAGATCGCCGCTCGGATCGTATACGTTGGCATCGCGATATTTTGCTGAAGTGCACTTAGATATCATGGTCAATCGCCTATTTCAGAGGGACAACACTATTGCGTGACGATGATAGATCGCTTTTCCCGTTGGCCGGGAGCTCTTCCAATGCCGGATATCTCTGCTTAGACTGTTGCATTCGCTTTTTTCTCATCATATGGATCACTAGATTTGGCGTGTCAGAGTCAATAGTCACAGACCAGGGTACTCAATTCAAATTACATTTGTTCAAGGAATTGTCAGATTTGCTTGGCGAGCACAAATACAGCCACTACATTTTTCGGGTGGCAATGAACATGCGTGACAAGAATATGGTATCTGAACTGCTCAGTCTTTGGTTTTACAATAGGTTATATCTATTTTTTAATTTGTTGTTCAACAAAAATATTATTGAACGGTATATACCTCCGTATTTTGTATGTTCAATATAGTATCTTTTAGGGGCTAGTTTGTTTTTCCTCTATTTATGAATGAAAATTTATGAAAATTATATTTCTATGATAAGCACAAATTTTGTCGGTGTACCCGCTTTTGTGAAGTTTTAAAATTAGGCTTAAATTATTTCTGGTTTTTTTAGAAATTGGCTTTTATTTTTCTCGTCTTTCAGGCGAAATTTGAAATTTTCTTTTCCGATTTTCCCGGCTCCTGGGCTAGCACTAATTTTTTCCCGTGAACACTAATTAGCACAAATTAGGCTTAATCGGTATGCAAAGTTTCATTTTGAAATTCGAAAGTTTCCCTGCTGCAGTTACCCACACAGGAGAAGGAAACCAACGATCAGAAAATATACCAGGATCGGTGGATGCGAGAAACCACTATAAAATCCCACTATAAAACACTTTATTACACATCAATAGAATTTGCAATGATTGATATAAAATCTTTTCAACAAGTGTTTCAATGCGCTTTTTGATTTATTTGATTATTTCAACCGTCTCCTTTTGTGCTTTTTGTATGTATTCAATATACAGTTAAAACTTTGCGAACAATTAAGTTTCATAGTTCTTTGTTAATGGCAATTATGTTTTATAAAGCGCACAATTTTGTGTGTGAACTTTTGTACAATTCAATTGAATTATTAGGAACATGTTACAATAATTGAAAAAAAAACAAATAAATTGCAACCACAAAAATGTTTTATTTGTAAAGAGAATTTCGTGGAACAGAAGCCTTTATCGGTTTTGTTCGCAGTACAGCATCTGAGACAATGAATAACTCGCTTTTCATGTTATCTATAAATATATATAAACAAACCTAAAATAAAAATTAAATATCAAAACAATAACTATATATGAATATGAACTTCAGGCCAAGAAAGGTGGGCTTAAAACAAAATTATGCAACCAATTTTTTCCGTTACTAGCGTCACGTTGGGAAACATAACAAAAATACCTTTTCACCAAAAACACTGAGTATAGGGAAGAATGTCAAGAATATTGTATAAGTGTTATAAACAATAAATCTTCTAGGGTATCCCTCTGCGATAAAAGAAAAAATTTCACTTTTTCAAAACAATTCTCGTACTTTAATTTACTAAAATTCCTCCCCACTTATACACACACCCACACACACACATCCCCAAAAAAAAAATCTACATCAATATTTTGTTATACATAAAATAACCAACAAAAATGAACAAAATGAAAATTTACATAAAACGAGAAAAACAATTTTCCGAGTGACTTAACCATGTCAAAAATAATCATAAAGCAAAATATTAAACATGAAAATGTTTTTTTTTTTAAATGCTCACAAACAAATAAATTGAGTTAAACTAAATACAAGAAAGTCTACGTACTGTTTGATGTGATGATATTATCAAAGTTGGTTCTTCCTAATTTAATATTTTTTAAGCTTCCCATTTTGTGGATTAATTACTTTTGAAAAACTTTCTCAAACGGTGACGTTCGATCTATTTTCTATTTGTCTTTTCATAGTTTTGTATGTGGTTTGTCGTTTTTCCTTAAAAAGATAAACATATTTTCTGGTACTAACGAATAACTCGTAGAGATTTGATTTTTTTAATGAGTTTTTTTTTTTGCAAAGCAGTTTATCTAATATTGTATGTCCTTAGGGGAATCAAATAGAATAACCTAAACGTTTTGAACATATTTCATATTATAGAAGAACTGTGTTCTTATTCTACAAATTAATTTTTTTGTATCTAGGAATATACTCACATATAATACCTGTGGTCACAACGCATAACCGCTTAATTTAATTTCTATCATTTTTCGGTAGAGCAATTTAGTGCTCATTAAACAAATTACATTAAAAAAATCGTTCTTTCATAAATTTTATCCTCAATTTTTTTTTTCAACTTAATTCATCAAATTACACATTTCGACATAAATAATTAAAAACAGTTCGGGTCAGAATTTGATGCTTTGACGTCAAAATGGAGATTTCAATAATTTTTGGAGCCGTGAAATCCAATAGATCTCTTAAACTTATAAATTGGCGGAGATATACACTTAGCAATAATTAAAACTTTAAAAATTAAAAATTAATTAAAAAAAAAATTAAGTGTGCTTTAGACCACACTACTGAAGTAAAACTTCTAATATATATTTAATATCTATATATATATCTATATATATATAAAATTGCGGAGGGTCTAGGGGTTGTGGTACAAATTTTTTCAAAAATTTAAATTTTTTTTACGAGAATGAGTTTTGGAAAGAGGTTATATGAAATAAAAGACACGTTCGAATCAACGTTGTGCTATTAGTCCCGGAACAAAACTTGAAATAATATCAAGTTTACAGATTTTATTCCATGAACGCAATCATCTGGTAAATTTATTCAAAATTGCATTGGAGCAAATGCCATCAGATGACCACAGAATAGTTATTCGAGCAGACAAAACACCGTCTGGTCAACATGAAAGACGATTCAATGCTCCAACAATCAACGAAGTTGCTATTGTTATGGTCGGAACGGATTTAAACCGGCGTGATATTATTATCCATAAACAAAATGAAAGCCTACAGCGTGTTACTGAAACACACAGATCGTATGATGCTCTTCAGTATCCAATACTGTTTTGGCAAGGAGAAGATGGGTATCATTTCAACGTGATGCAAACTAAAAATAACCCAACAACAAGTGCTGCAATGACGAAAAGGGTTTCCTGCATGAATTTTTATGCGTATCGTATTATGATTAGAGCACAACAATCAATGTGTATGCTAAAGTCGAAAGTGAACGACTTCTTTTCATTCGCCTAAATCAGAAAAAACTTCGTTCCGAGGAATATATTCACTTGCGCGATGCAATTGCAAATGATGGAAACGTTGCTGACATTGGGAAATTGGTCATATTACCAGCTACGTATACGGGAAGTCCAAGGCACATGCACGAATACGTTCAGGATGCCATGACGTATGTCCAAAGATTTGGACGTCCTGATCTATTTATAACGTTTACGTGTAATCCAACATGGGCTGAGATTATAGATTTACTTCTAATTGGGCAATCATCGACCCATCGGCATGATCTGACAGCTAGAGTTTTCAAACAGAAACTCATAAATCTCATGAACCTCATAACTAAAAATCATATTTATGGAGAAACTCGCTGCTGGATGTATTCTATAGAATGGCAGAAAAGAGGCCTACCACATGCTCACATTTTGATTTGGTTAAAGGACAAGATTACTCCGACTCAAATTGATAGTGCGTTATATCAGCTGAATTACCCAATCCCCAAGAAGATCCGATACTTTTTGAAATCTTTAGCAAAAACATGATACATGGGCCATGTGGAGCCGTGAATCCCAATTCACCTTGCATGAAAGACGGAAAGTGTTCGAAAAAATATCCCCGAAAGTTGTACCAGGAAACACAAACTGGTGACGATGGATATCCACAATACCGGAGACGAAAACCCGATGACGGAGGACACACAGCCACTATCAAAGTAAACAATGTGCATCATGAGGTAGATAATAGCTGGATTGTTCCTTACACTCCGTTACTGTCGAAAATATTTAAAGCCCATATTAACGTTGAGTACTGTAACTCGGTTAAGTCAATTAAATATATATGTAAATACGTCAACAAAGGCGGTGATATGGCAATTTTTGGACTTTCGAATACAAATTCACAATTCGATGAAGTCACGCAATTTCAAATAGGACGTTACATCAGCAGTAATGAAGCTATCTGGCGAATTCTGAGTTTTAATATTCACGAGCGTTACCCAACAGTTGTACACCCCAGTGTACACTTAGAAAATGGACAACGAGTTTACTTTATGGAAGAAAATCTGTTACAGAAAGCAACCAACGAATACGACATTAATAGCCTTTTTTCAATTGTGCGGAACAGATTCATTCGTTAAAACGTTGTTGTATCATGATGTTCCAAAATATTTTCATGGAACACGTCGAAGAAGCAGTTTTTCAGAAGAAAGCAAGGCACAATTATTCGGGAGTACCCTGGAATACGTGGTTCTGATGCCTTGGGTCGAGTTTATAATGTTCATCCTAACAATATGGAGTGTTATTTTCTGAGAATGCTGCTTCATGAAGTAAGAGGACCAACGTCTTTTCAAGCACTGAGAACTGTAAATGGCGAAGTATGTCAAACTTACAGAGAGGCATGTCTTAAACTGGGCTTATTAGAAAATGATGAACACTGGGATAGAACACTGACCGAAGCATGTCTTATGTGTCGTCCAGCACAAATACGCAAGCTCTTTGCAATCATATTAACAACATGCACACCTTCCGATCCTAAAGGTCTTTGGGAAAAGCACAAAGAAAGCCTTAGTGAAGATATACTTTGGCAAGCAGCCGATATATGGAAATACAGTTTTCAGCAGACATATTTAATGAAGCACTTATATTCCTCGAGGATGCGTGCTTATACATTAATAACAAAGTCATTTCCCAACTTGGGTTGCCAGCACCGACACGCCATGGAAACATTGTTCGTGATAAAGATCTATTACGAGAACAAAAATACGAAGTTGGTCAGTTACGAGTTTTCGCTGAGACTCAAAAAAGTCTCTTAGTGGATGATCAAAGACAGGCATACACTAAAGTGATGCAATACATAGCAAATGGTAACGGAGGAATTATTTTTCTTGATGCACCCGGAGGCACTGGAAAAACATTTCTTCTTAATTTGATACTTGCTGAAGTAAGACAGCATAATACAATCGGCCTCGCTGTTGCATCATCTGGAATTGCATCCACTTTACTCGAGGGAGGACGCACAGCACATTCAACGTTTAAACTACCATTGAATTTGAATCAAGTGGATAATTTTTCTTGCAATATAACATGAAATTCGGGAATTGCCACGTTATTAAAAACATGTAAAATCATTGTTTGGGATGAATGTACCATGGCACACAAAAAAGCATTTGAAACGGTTGATCGTACTTTGCGCGATTTGCGACAAAATAACCGACAAATGGGAGGAGCTCTAACACTACTAGCAGGTGATTTTCGTCAAACTTTGCCAGTCATTCTACGATCAACACCCGCTGATGAACTTAATGCCTGCCTGAAGGCGTCTCATCTTTGGAAACACGTTAAGAAAATCACACTATCTACAAACATGCGTGTGAATTTACATCACGATGGTACAGCTAAAACATTTGCTGAGATATCGTTCCCGCCTAATTTTTGCCAAATGTTGCCATCAATAAAGGACGTGGTAATGAAAGTATTCTCAAATCTGCCAAACAACTTCAAAAATCATCATTGGCTGTGCGAACGTGCACACCTAGCTCCCAAAAATGACGGCGTTAATAAATTAAATAATGAAATTCAATCACAACTACCCGGGCCACTAATGAAATACAAATCTATCGACACGGTTACTGATGTGGATCAATCCGTCAATTATCCAATAGAGTTTCTTAATTATTTGGAGCCACCTGGTATTCCACCACACATACTATTTTTAAAAGAGGGTTCACCAATAATACAGGGTGGCGCACGAATCGTGCTACAAAAACAAAACGTAATAACTTTTTTTCTGTGTGACTAATCGGCTTTATTTTTTTTTATTGTATAGATAATTCAATTTTATTTTTATTTAACTAATTAGTTTTGAAAATGGTAGACCGTAAATGACCTCCATGCTCATTCACGCATGTGCGACACCTGATCAGAAAATTATTCATTGCGCACTGAAGGGAATTATTCATTGAATTATTCATTGCGCACTGAGTATTTCTGGATTAGTTTCACTCCATATACGGCAATTTTGCTTGTTTACATTGCCGTTTAGATCAAAATGGGCCTCATCAGACATAAACAAGCAATTTATGAAGTTGTTGTCTTCTTCGGCCATTTCAATAATTTTCCGGCAAAATTCCAGGCGAATAGGCAAATCCAGAGGTTTTAATTTGCTTGTAATTTGGATTTTGTACGGAAACAAGTTTAAGTCATCATGAATTATCCGTTGTAATGACCGTCTGCTAACTCCAATTTGCGCCGATAACTCTCGAGTCGAAACACTTGGATTTGCCTGAATTGATGATGCTACAGCTGCGATTGTGGCTTCGACCCGAACATAGGGATCTCGATTGTACGGTCTATGTGCGATGCTTCCAGATTCAGCAAACATGCGTACCAACCTCATAATGGTCCATCTACTCGGGGGAGTGCCGCCAAACTCCCGCCTAAATTCCCTCTGGACGGAAATGATGGACTGCAAAGCATGGTAGCGCTGCACTATCCAAATCCTCGTTTCGGTATTCCAAGCATCCATTTTAGTAAATTTAAATAATAATCTGCAAAATAAAAAAAATAAAAAACAGATTAGTCACACAGAAAAATAGTTATTACGTTTTGTTTTTGTAGCACGATTCGTGCGCCACCCTGTACTACTCCGAAATTTAGATCCACTGAAATTGTGCAACGGAACACGGCTTTGTGTGAAGAAATTGATGCCGAATGTGATTGAAGCAACGATTATTACCGGTAAAAGTAAAGGAGAATATGTGCTAATTCCGCGCATTGCTATGATTCCCACCGATTTGCCGTTTGAATTCAAGCGACTACAATTCCCATGACCCCTTGCTTTTGCAATGACAATCAACAAAGTCCAGGGGCAATCATTGAAAATAGCTGGTGTTATTTTGGGAAATTCATGCTTTTCACATGGCCAACTGTATGTTGCTTGCTCCAGAGTGGAAACGGCAAAAAATTTATTTATTTACACACCAAATGGGAAAACCAAAAATATTGTTTATCAAAAGGCTTTATAATAAAAATTATTAACTAAAATATCTTTATATTTATTACTCACTTTGATCTGGTTGAAGGTTTGTAAAAATGGAGTATAATTATTTGGCAATTGGTACCAAATACCAAACCAAGATTAATTAATTATCCTCACAAACAGGATGTCCAATAATATCATTACAAAAGTTCGTCTGGATGCATTGACGGAGGCACCCGTTACTGAATACAGCTACTTATAATTTTTTTTTCATATGTGATTGCAACTACAGCGCTGTAAAGAGAGAGTTATTGCATAACAATCAAGGTATTTGAATTATATACCTCCCGTGCAACGCTGGGTAACTCAGCTAACTTGGTAACTTTTTTAAGGCCAACTAGTCGTAATAGATAATGTTTATGTATGTGTAACAAAATGGACAAACAAATCATATTTTTTATTTCATTTATGTTTGTGTAGTGTGGTTTCATCGAAAATTGTTTAAGTCGCATTAAAACCTGTATCATAGGCAAACGGGGAGAGAAACGAAGAAAGAATCGGTTTCTGTGATACCTCGTGTGGAATGAAGCTATAATATAGAACAAAATACATTTATAAAATATATCACACGGAAGAATTTTTTTTGGTCACCCTGTGCGTTCAGGAGTGAGTAAGTGAGTGAGTGACATAGATGTTATAATATAGAAAACAAAAATGTTGGTCACCCTGTGCTTTCTCGAGTGAGTCAGTCAGTGACATAGAATTCTATATTATGACTTTCCAATTTTCCAGTTTTTCAATTTTCAAATTTTAAATTTTCCAATTTTCCAATTTACCAACTTTCCAAATTTCCTATTTTCATATTTTCCTATTTTCCAATTTTCCATTTACCTATTTTCTAATTTTCCAATTTTATAATTTTCCAATTTTCCAATTTTCAAATTTTCCAATTTTGCAAATTTCGAAATTTCCAATTTTCAATTTTTCCAATTTTCCATTTACTAAATTTTCCTATTTTCTTATTTTCCAAGTTTTTTAACCAATTATTAAAATAAAATGGTATCAACTAATGTTCCACCTAGGGATTTATGAATTGTCATGGCACATCCTGATACTAAAGGAAAATGATTTCGTTTTGCGTTTATTGTTTCGTTTGTTTCGTTCGATTACACTTTTCGTAACGCATTTGCCAGCTTAGTCCCCAAGTTAAGCGTGCCTAAAGAAGTTTTACTTCAAAAATCTCTTTAAATGATGCGGTTGAAGTAAACGATTTTCGTGGTACAGTATACTATTATCATACTTCAAATCGTCTTTACGAGCGACATATAAGAAAAGACGTTTTTGAATATTTTCAAGGCATTCAATTTGGGCTAAACGATAGGGAACCCATACGGGAAGAGCATACTCAAGCTGAGATCAAATATAGGCGAAATAAATTGTGAATAAACATGTAATGGTTTTTATTTGCCACGACCGCCGTTTAATAAACCCAAACAAAGTTTATATTTTCAACAAATATAACTCCCAGGTCCCGAATTTCGGCTGATTTTTTTAAAATGTGACAATATGACACTCAAGTTGAAATAGAAAATTATGAGACATAACTAAACTATTTTTGGATCCATGGTATCAGGGTTTTTATACTACGTCTATTGACAACTTCACCGGAAATTCTAGAGTTGTTTGAAAGATCTAGAGGAGAAGAGGGTTAATATTCAATGTTTTTGATTGACCAGTTGACTACGATTGAAGCAGGTAATTTTCATGGTTTTTCTTTGAATAAACTTGGACGGCTACCACACCTGGAATTTAAATTTTCTTATAGTAAGGAAGGAATCGTCAATTACTCGAAAAATATTGGTTCTTTGAAAAATCTAGAGGAGAAGGGGGTAAGTATTCAATATTTTTGATTGACAAATTGACTACGATCATTTAGAAAAACGACACATTAATAGCAAAAACTACAAATAAAAAGATAATATTATATACTGGTATAGATAAGTAGATGACGTAATACTATTATTTAACAGCAAAATCACTTTTACAACCAAAAAAAAATAGCTCAATTTAAGTCCAAACCACACAAATGTGTGAGTAAAAAATCATAGTATGTAATGGCGTTTTTGATAAAAAATTTCGCTTGATTTGAAGTACAACCAACACAATTGTGAGTATGGCTATAGTGTTTTTTTTTGTCGGACGAAAATAAGTTTGAAAGAACAACACAAATGTGTAAGTTCATTGAAGAAAAAAAATTCATAAGCGTATAGAATACAATAAAATGACTCATAAAATAATAGAAAAAACTTTCAAACAAATTCGGAAACACGACAGCCTACAATAACAGTAATAAATTAGAACAGAAACCCAAAATTTAAAACACCACAAAAAATAGACGCAGGAGTATACAAACTAACATGTGACGAATGCCCAACATTTTACATCGGATAAACAGGTAGAAGCTTTCCAGGAAGGTACAATGAATATATCAACGACATAACAAAAACAGAACCGAAATCTAATTTTGCTATCAAACGATGTGCACCAGTTGTTGGCGTACGCTCGAAGATAAAATGTAAAACCCACGCTGTCTTTGATAAGCTGGGTGAACGCACGTAAAATTCCAACCTTGATATTCCGGTTACGACCAGCTTTAATTTTTGATATAATTTACGACAATTTAGCCCAATGACTTCCACAGAAAAATCCGTTGTTATTTTTAATTAAATAATTTTAATTTTATAATTTTGATTTTTGTTATATTTATTATAATAATTTTTTGATGTGATTTTCACTTTAGCTCGATTAACAATAATGGCTTCGATTTTTTGCACATATAAAACATCACATGACAAAATCTCTATTACTCTCGCAATTCATTCATTCGACACCGAATTGGTTGCATACATTTAATTCAACCTTGTTTATTGGTTATCGAATTGAATTTATTGCGATATGAGAATTCAACTCTTGATCTGACATGTGTCATTATTTTTATGTAAACATTACAATGTAAGTATAAATTTAATTCATTTTGCATAATTATGATTTTATATACATTTTTCTTACTTTTAGGTAATCAATTCAACAACAACACCAAGGATAACTAATTTTAACAAGTAGGAAATATTTGAATTTAAGATAAGTATTCTAACAAAATATTAATTCCAAAACATAATCTAAAATTAACCTTGTTTGTATTTCAGCAATCAACACAAACCATGATGATGCCTTTGATGTATCCAGTTTGGATTAATTTGCCAGCCAAACACCAGTAGTTGGACCAACGAATTATTCCCGGCTTCTATGGACTATATCTCAAGTACATAGAAAAATTCTAAAAAAAATCTTACATGATGCTTAAACATTCACCTATCACACGATGTGGACCTCTAGGTTGGCCAACGAATAGTTCCTGACTTCTATGGACTATATTTCAACTCGTAAAAAGTCGTACGTGCTCTTTAAACATTCACCCATTAAACGATGTGCACCGCATAAGAAAATCTCTACATTTTTACTCTCAAGCTCGAAAATTTCGATTGTCATAAGAGTTTTTAACTATCATGATACCAAGAATTTTCGGGACTGAAAGTAAAACCGTATGGATTTTTTGAACTGAGTATAGAAAATGTCATGATAGCAATAATTTTGTTGCCATAGCATTCGTTTGAGACTGTATTTAGTCTATCTTTATACATATATGAAAATTGGGCTTATTTCACAAACATGTAACAATGTATAAGTATTATATCTATTCTCATCCCCGAAAATTTCATTTGTAGTAAAAATGTCAAGATTTCTTGGGCTGAGAGTAAAAAATGTCATGTGGTTGTTGGCGTTGTGGATGTCGGCGATGTGGTGGTCGGCGATGTGGGTGTTGGTGAAATGGATGTCGGCCATGTTTTTGTGTCGCCGAAATGGCTTGTCGGCGATCTGGTTGTGTCGGCGATGTGAGCTTGTCGGCCAAAATTTATGTCGGTGATGTTGTGGTCAGCAATCTGTCTGGTCTGCGATGTGGTTGTCAGCGATGTAGTTGTCAGCGATGTGGGTGTCGGCAATGCTGTTGTGTCGGCGATGTATCTTGTCACCGATCTGGTTGTGTCAGCTAAGTCAGCTTGCCGGTCAAAGTTCCTGCCAGCGATGTGGTTGTCGGCGATGTGGCTGTGTCGGCGATGTGGGCGATGAGGTTGTCAGCGATGTGGTTGTCGGTGATATGGGTGTGGACAATGTTGTTGTGTCGACGATGTGGCTTATCGGCGATCTGGTTGTGTCAGCTATGTCGGCTTTCCGGTCAATGT
Organism: Nephrotoma flavescens; assembly: GCA_932526605.1. Taxonomy (NCBI): domain Eukaryota; kingdom Metazoa; phylum Arthropoda; class Insecta; order Diptera; family Tipulidae; genus Nephrotoma; species Nephrotoma flavescens. Next base: position 252,852,986 of record OW052222.1, on the reverse strand, counting down.
GGGCGATGTGGGCTTGTCGGCCAAAATTCCTGTCTGCGATGTAGTTGTCGGCCATCTGTCCGGTTGGCGATGTTGTTGTAGGCGATATGGGCAGATTCCCGATATATTTGGATTTATTCATTATGAATAACACTGATGAACAATAATCAATATGTGGTGCAACAATTGATTGGTAAAATATAGTTTTTGTCTCACGTGATATTTTATCCTTAATTCTATTAAATAAGCCTCACTTTTTATTAATTTTTTTAGCAATATATGTATTTCAAATGATCATTAAAATTTAAGTTTTCATCTATGACAACACCAAGGTATTTATATTGTTTCACACGTTCAATGACTCCAGTATCTACTAACATATTTTTTTTATTGACGTCACCAACTTATGGAACATTAGCCATTTTCTCACGTTCTCCAAATCTTCGTTTATTTTCTAAACAGCTTCACTAAGGGTTGGTGTTGCAATCGTAATCAAGGTGTCATCAGCAAACATATTTTCACTTTACAATTTTTTATAACCTCCACTATATCATTGATGTACAGGATGAAAAGCAATGGTCCTAAAATAGATCCCTGCAGTACTCCGAGATTATTTGATATTGGCTTAGAGATACAGTTATCAACTTTTGTATATTGTTGCCTCTCTTGAAGTCAAACGCCGCGCTTTTTATTCCATATTTGCTTAAATTTTTTAGCAAAATTTGTCTATCGATGGTTTCAAAAGCTCGTTTAAAATCTAGGAAGACTGCTACTAGTACTTTATTGTCATCTATTTCAGTTGTTAATGTGGTTTATTAATTGGTTTTTAACTACTCGTTCTAACACAGCTTCGAGGTTGGTAGCATATTCATCGGGCGTAGTTCTTCTGGTGTTGTTTATTCAATACAATCTCCCTCAATTTCAATACACTTATTCCAATGATCCTCCAATAATTTTATACCATCTCTGTAATAATTTTCTGGAAGCTCTGCAAAATACTGTTCCACGGCTGCAATCACACGACGAAAAACGCTTTCCATGAAGGGATTGTTTCAGGTTTCTGAAGTAATAGTAATCGCTGGGAGCCAAACCTTAAGGTGGGTGTTCAAGCAATTCGTATTTTAATTCGTTCAATTTAGCCATCGTGGCAAAAGACGAATTGAAAAATTATTTTTGTCTTCCGTAAATCGGATCTTTTTCACGAATTTTGTTTTATTCAACTGGTCCTAAAGGCTGCAATAATATTCAGAATTAACTGTTTTACCTTTTTTTAAATAATCAGTCAACAAAATCCCGTTTTGCGTCCCAAAAAACTGATGCCATGACCTTTTTCACCGATCGTTCTGACTTCAATTGTTTTGGAGCTGAACAACGAGCTTCAGTCCACTGTAAATGTTCTTGTTTCAGTTTAAGATTATGGTGGTCAATCCAAGTCTCATCCATAGTTATAAATCTGCGCAGAAAATCGGTTTTCGAACTTCACAAACAATATTATGCACTTGCTCAATGATTTCTGGTGTTATAGCACCTTTTGGATGTCCACTACTTGTTTCATATTTAACGCTTGAAAGACCATGTTTAAACTCTAAACCTCATCGATGCACAGCTGGAATTTCTGATAAACCTTCCAAAACAAACAAAAATTATCACTGTACGATATTCGGATTTTCCATTGTAAACGAATACACTGACACGTCAACTTCTAATGGTTTGTAAGCAAAGAATGAATTGCCAGTTCGAAATAAAAATTTGCATGTGTTCAAATGAAAGATGAAATAATAAAATGGCGTACAAATTTTGATTCCTCAAATTTTGGTTAAAAGGTGTCGCTTTCAATACTTTTCAACCAACATGTATGTTAACATAGTGACTGCTCTCTTTGATAACTCCTCAAACAGCCTTGGTGAAATTTAATCAATTTCTGGTGACTTTTTGGGTTTCAAATTGATATCCATTAAAATATTTTTGAAAAATTTTATATGGGTGATTTCTGGTAGCGCGTCGAATCAACTCGTTTTATACTAACACCATTGCAAAAAATTTCATCAAATATGTTTGCCGATGGAAGTTTTAGATAGAACAACAAGTAATTGCTTTTGGAAAAGTTCAATCTAAGATTGTTGTGTAAGAAATAATCATTTAGCTTTATAATGGCCTGTTCCATATCCGATTTCAGTTCAATGTATTTTGCCTTTTAGTGGTAAGCTGAAAACATCATTAATATAAAAAAAATAATGTAGGACCAAGAATTGATCCTTGTGGAACCCCAGAAAGAACTCGCATGCTCCTAGATTCAAAATTATTTAGTCTCATAGTTTGTTCTCTATCCATAAGGTAACTTTCAATTAATTTAATTGCTTTACCAGAGACCCCGTAAATAGACAAGAGATGTACAGACAAGAGGTGTAATTTTTAGCTTCAATGGATTCATAGATATTTTCGACTAGATTAAGGGTAGCTGAAACTGTACTGCATTTTTTAGTGAACCCGTACTGATTGTTATCAATTATTTTGTTGAAGTTTAAATGTTCTAAGAGAGATTTATGGTGTATCATCTCGAAAATTTTACTGAAAATTGGCAGTATAGAAATTGGTCGATAGTTTTTAAGTAGGGAGGGGTCACCTGTTTTGAAGATAGGAATAACATAAAATTTTTTCAGAAATGATGGAAATTTACAATGATCAATCCAAAAGTTAATCGCTACGGTCAGAGAATTTGCAGTGATATTATTTAAGAGTTTAACTAGATTAGCGGAAACTTTATCATAACCAGGTGCACAATTTCCCTTCAAGTTATTAACACAATTAGTCCACCTCATCTGTCGTGATATTTTGAAAGTTAGTTAAGAATCGGCTAATTGGGATAGGTGTTACAATATAATTATTAACTAAGCTCTGCACTGACAGATTTAGACCGACCCCTATAAAATGTTCTTTAAACTTGTTTACAATTTCTTTTTGATTAGTAATAACTCTATTGTCATATTTCAGAAGCACAGTGTAGTTGAAGTAGACTTCCTAGATGAGGCATTATTATTGGTTAAGATTTCATTAACAAAACCCTACATCTTTCTGGGATGTGAAGCATTTTCAATAAATTTCGACGTGTAATAATTTGATTTTGCTTTGCGTATTAACTTTATAAATTCCTTGTTAAGTAAAACATACATTTTCTTGTAGAAAACATTTTGTGGATACTTTTTACTGAGCTTAAAGAACTTATTTCGAGTTTTACCTTTGACTTGCAGTGAGGGGTTGAACCAAGGTTTGTTATATGAGGAACATTTAATAATTACTGAAGAGTTCGTGGCGTTCTCAGTTATAGAGGTTGTGAGGAATTGATAGAATAAATTAAAGTTTGGATTCTGTTGGTTTTGATACTTATTCATAACAGTAGTAATAATTTTGTTATAGTTGATTCTAGTTTTCTGGATGGTTTTTCTTGTTGTTTTCTTCGCTAGGATAAACTTTATAAAACTTTAAAACCGATGGTCACTTAAATCACAATCACCGTAATAAACATGAAATTGTTCTTCAAAGTTCGGTAAAATATGGTCAATCACAGTTCGAAAATTGCTGGTAATACGAGTGGAAAAGTTCTCATCAATTTGGTTTATAATAAAATAATTATTCGTTAACAGATTTAATCGGTAGTTAAGAATCTGAGTTCCCGAATTATCAAGTAAATTTTTATTGAAGTCTCCAGCAATTATTTAGCTTTTAAAACTGTACGTTATGTTTTCGAGCATAATGAGAAAAGATGAGTGACATTTCTGATTGCGAAAAGCAAAAATCTAGATCCTGGTGAGCATACATAGTAATGCTGACACCGCCTCGATTTTCACGAGTACTATGATAGGACTTATAGAGGTCTAAATTATGAAATCTGGAATCTGATTTATAGAGAAATGTTTCAGTTAGGATGATGATGTCTATATGTTATTTTAATGACGACAGAAAAAGTTCTAGGGCATCAAGTTTATTACTCAATCTATTTATATTTATATAAAAGATATTCAAAGTTAGCAGATTCTTAGTTTCCTGCGAAAATTGAAATAAATTTAGGTAATGCTTATTGTTACTTACAAACGACATATTTCACAATATTATAAAATGTACGATCCTTTTTTCTTTAAAATTAAATATCGTGTATGTTACGAAAAATTAGTATTAGTTACATTGTAAGTTAAATGTGATTTAGAATATTGCTTATCTAAAAAAAAGGCAAAGAAAGGAAAAAAAATCGTTAAATATTCAAATTCATAAATCAAAAATAAAAATAATTAAAATAAGTTAACATGTAAGTGATCTACTTAATAAGCAAATGATTTATTTTAATGGAGTGACGTCATTTACACTTTTTATAATTACAGGTTGGTCATCGGCAGTTTTCTTGACATATATATATATATATTGTTATGGCGGAACCAACAATGCATGATTTTTTTCTTTTTTTTTTAAATCAATCAGCTCCTTCATTATAGAGTTGTTTGTGGGGGTCAATCTTTCCCGTATGTTTATAATATCTTTGTTATTAACCAAGTTTGAATAAAGTTGCCTAAGGAAGATCGGCCCGTTCTCACGAATTTTATCCGTTAGAAAGTTTTTAGCTTCGATATTTTTGAATTTGACAATTAAATGGACATAATTCCCTTTTCCACTATGCGCACTCCTTTTGGTTGAATTTGTGAAAGTTTGGAGAAACTTAGACTCTATATTTTCTAGCCCAAAATTGTAGATATTATTTAATTGAGATAATACATCGTCCAAATTGTTGGTATTATTTGGAAGACCAGTAATCAGCAGGTTTCGATTTAACTGCTGCTGCTTTAAAAAATTAACTTCTAGATGCAAAGCTTCCACAACAGAAGATGTAGTACCAAGGTCTGCTGCAACATGGTCAATCCTATTGTCCATCTTTTTCATATCGGATTTTATTTCTGCAATCGAGTCGTTCAATAGTTGTTTTGAGATGTTGCGATATGTAGCATGTGCATAAATAGGCAGATATAGCCGTTCTAGAAAAAATTCTGACCAATTCTGGACGAAATCTAAACTGTTTTTGACATGCACAGTTTTGCATATTTAAACTAAAGAAAACCATATGATTTAATCATCAAGCGGATCTATGGGATTTCTGGTGTGACAATTACATCAGAAATCCCACATTATCTCCCAAAATAAGATATTTGCACTAATTTTACCGTTAGACGCACAAAATTGCACAATCAAATACTACTCAACAAGAAAACCGTGGAAAAGCAGAACTAGGATTTCTGACGTGACTCACACGTATTTGCATATATGCTCCATCCCAAACTAGGAAGTAATCCTATATACATAGTCTAATAAAGGTTTCTAGAGAACCTGATTTAAAGACCCTTATATAATATTTTGAAAAGTAGATAGCAACAACAAAATTAATTTAGGTCATTTTTTACATTTTATTGGAAATGACGAGCTTTGATAAAAAATTTTTTTTTAGCAAAAAATCGGCATTTATACAGCTCACTTTTTCATACTATTCGGAATGAAACGTCAATTTTAAACTTTTAAAATTAATTGGGAGATCCTTGAGAAATTTAGTGAAAATCTGTGTATGGCAAGTGGCAGATCAATTGGAAGATTGAATTTTCAACAAGTGTTAAGGGAAATTTAACTGAAATTAAAGCGGGAATTTCAATTTCATAAAAACTGTGAAACATTTTCGTAATATCTCGAATTGTTACGTTTTGCCTTTTTACCACACACGTAAAATACAAAAATTTCTTCTAGTCTGTCCAAAGCGTATTGCGAAAACTTTCATTAAGCTCAACTTCACAATGTTCTCATAATTATATTTGGGCCAAAGGAAGCTTAATTCGAACTTAATAAATTTTAAAAACTCACCCCTTTCCTAATAAAAGTTTCATTGACCCTTCAAGTACCTATATATGTATGACTATAAATGTACATAAATGAAATTCCACAAAAAAAATGTGCAGACCAATATTTGACAGTTCATGAACCAAATAATATGTATAATAAAACCGATTTAAATAAAATTATCTTAACATATAAAAACAAATTATTTGGATAACAATAAAGATAAACAAATAAAACTAGAACTCCCTTCTTTTCCATCCCTTCTACATGTACACGATGATGACAATACAGCACATCCCTTAATAATTTATCTTAGATATTTCATCTCGTATCATCGAAAATCATAATGATAGAAATAATTTAAAACAATACAGCGTTCTGTAGGTTAGGTATGGTGTAAAATTTTCAACATAACATATAATAAATATTTAGGGTGGTACGACATATTTATCATATATATATATATATATATATATATATATATATATATATATATATATATATATATATATATACGGGGGGAAGTGTATACAAAAGATAATAATATTTCAATTCAGTGAATTAAAGACGACAATTTTAACAAGACATATACTCGTATATATATATATATATATATATATATATATATATATATATATATATATATATATATATATATATATATATAAGATCAGATGAAATACTAATAGAAATTGAATTAGTTGTCTATAATTTACGGGTTTATTAGTCGTGTACGAGGGGCCAAAGTATCTTTATATCGATTGGTTCCGGTTAACTGTTAATTTTGTTTTATCTTACATCAACTTTAAATTACCTCAGCGGCATTCTATAATTAGATTGGAACTGTACGTTCACCTAAAGAGACAAATCTCTTCGGACTCTAGCATTCAGCCACATCTCTAACTTTTTGTCGTTATCCTAAATTATTAAATTTTATTTTGACATTCCACAAAAATAAAATCCTAATTATACAAACTTTTTCCTAATTATTATTCATAATTTGAACTTTTCAAAAGCTCTGTGAATTTCAAAAAAAAACAGAAAAATTTGTAACAACAATAATAATTATATGACGATCATGTACTTTTTTGTGTTGCTAGTAATTAAAACTATTTAAACTTGTTGTACAATTTTACGTTTATATGAAATTATGAATGATAAAAAGATAAGCACCGAACCAACCACTTGTTGAAATCCAACAAATTTTACTATACTAAATATTATGTACAGTGGCTTGGTGTTGATTTTAGTTTTTGTGTATACAGTTTCGTTCGAGATTGAAGATAAAATTAAGTCATTTAGAAAAAAATAAACTTAAAACGCTCTCTGCTGTCGCTTTTTTTTATAGCATTATCCATAATTACTTTATAGTAATGAACATAAAAAATTTAGTCATGAATATTAATGTCGAATTTAGTTAAGGAAATTGTTTAAGTTTTAGATGATTAGTATGTTGGCTGGCATTGACATGAGCAGACGCTTATCATCTTTTGTCATATAACGACCTCGTAACTCGTACGTAAATTTTTTTAGAAAACTTGTCCACGATTGTGTTAATTTTACGAAACGTTTTTATAGGTTATATTAAAATAATAATTATATTTTGTGTCTGGTCGATTAAATCAAATAAAAAACAACAATAATATTATATAGTTACAAGTTAAATTTTTATAAATTTGTTGGAAAATATTATAATTTTATGGAAATTTGAATTTTATGCTGTTTTTGTTGTTGTTTTATTACTAAGTTCAATTGAGTAGAAAATTTTCTACTTTTAATTTTTCACTTTAGATTAACTTGTGATAAAATTATTTCATAATTTTATTGAAGGATAGGAATATAAAATACAGCCAGTGATTGTGCACTACATTGATTATTGTACATAGATATCCAGCCCTTCATGCAATTATTATTTTGATTTACATATAAATTTGATATGCAAAATAAATAATATAAATTGAGTTGATTATATCAGTAACACACAGTATTTGCGAATATTTCAAATAAATATTTTCCGAAACGGATTCATTCATCCGATAAAAATTTGATAGGTTTCACACCAAAAAAAAATCACGAAAGGGAGTTTATTATACACACACGCATTATACAATTGTTTGTGGGACCCTCTTTTCAACTCGGTTTAGTTGTTATCAAATCACCACCCGCATATCTTATCAGTAAATTAAAAAATGTTCAAATTGTCACATATTTTGTCTGTTTCAATTAAAAAATGTTGTTATTGTGAAAAAATTATATTTCGAAATTTGCATAAAATCGATCAAAAACTTCACTCGGATCCACCATGACCATTGTGGTGTGATACTGTGATTTTGTTATGGCAAAGTAGAGACAAAGCAGTCTAGAACTACATGACTTTTTTGGTAGTGTTCCAACTCCGAGACATCGGACGAAGAGGAAATTGAAAACGATAACATAAATATTGCGTTTGCAGATTGCGGTGAGGACAAACAAATTGAGCAGATAACCACAAACTTAGATAATATTGATCAGGATGAGGGTGTCGAAGATATCACTGATGAAGAATATAGTGAACTTACCGCCGATCATTACATAGCAAAACATACTATGGCAAGTGGTATTACGCGCAAAACAAAAAATGTACAAGTATACCCAACTAACAATTTATGTAGTTAGTTCCATCATTTGGTGTAATATGTGTTATTTCGGTAGAAATTACGTAATTTTTTGGTATTTTTCAACTAATAAGCAGTTTTTCCTAATTTTTACCGGTTTTCTACCTTTTGAACGATTTTACTTTATAGTCAGACAGTTTGACCTAATATGCACCAGCGAATCGTGTTTAAAGTCAAAAAAGAGTATAAGGAAAATGTTTCTCTTTCTCTACCTATTGTTAACTTTAAAGTTACTATAACTGTCAAGTCGAAAGTATCAAAAATTCTAAGAGATTTCGTTAATCATATTTGAGCAATTTTCAACCTTGAAAACGATTAGTCTTTAAACACGAAAAATAAAGATCTTTTTCTATGTTTTTCCCAGTTTTCTGCCTTAAGGTTAACATTTCTTAAAAGAAATATTACAGTAGGAATTTAATTTTGCTACTACACTATAAAGACGTAAATCAACTAAAAATTTCCCTTGAAAGACGAATTTCTTAAAAGGTCAGCGTAACACTTTTCTTTATAGTCGGAAATAAGCAAATATAAATTTTATTACATCACCATCTTTTGTCGTAAAATTTTCTTTTGCTAACTATTTAGTACAACTCGTGTTTTCAAAGTGAAATGTTAAAAAAATCAGTGAAACGACGAATGAAAACGAATAAAACACCTTATCGTTATACTTCTAGTTATTTCAGAAATGTGAAGTGTTATAAAGTTAGAAATAAAAAAAAAATTATATGTTTGGTTCTATCAGCCTTTAAATTATTCATCATCTTTCAATTTAGCTACTGCATCATCAATCGTAGCACTTACAGGACAAGCAATGCAGGAAAACTCGAAAGGCTAAATAAAATCTCTAAATTTTACGTCAATTTCATGGAAGAGGAGTGCTTTTCCGAAAAAATTCATCTACAACAAAAGTTAATACATTGAGATTTACTAAAAATATTAAAAGATCATGGACATCCAGACCTTCCAAGCACTAGCCGAACACTATTAAAAACTCCGACTAAAGTTGACATTATCGATATGGAAAGCGGACAACATTGGTATTATGGCATAAATCTAATATTGAAACAGTAGCTGTTTTGCTTTGGCAAAGACCGCTTAGCTTCGAAAAATAAAATTTTAGAGACTAATTGTGCCAATAAAGTCCTTTATCCTAGATGACGTCATTATATTTAGGACAATTTTAGGACAAATTCATTCGTCTATATAAGGTAATGAAGTTTTTCCTAAAATTGTAAAACCTTTATAATTATTGTATTGGTAGAAATACATATCTTTACTAAGCAAACATTTAGGCGAAATTATGAATGTAATAAGAATAATATAAAGAAGAGAGAATGTAGTAAAAATAATATAAAATTTGGTTAATAACAAAATGCGATAATGCACCTATAAAATGATACACATGCGAATGATTTCGAAGTTCAGGGATTTGCTATGAAAAATCTAGCTTGTGAACCCTCCTCTGATATTGATTTTAACTTTAGGTATTAAGTTTTACATTTATTGCCTTAGTTTCATCTTTCTATTTAGGATCCGTGATATCCAGATACGGCAAAACGCGATAAAATACCGATAAAATGATTAAAATGCGAATAATTTGGAAGTTCAGGGATTTACTATGGAAAATCTAGCCTGTGAACCCTCTTTTGATATTGATTTTAATTTTAGATACTCGTATTAAGTTTACATTTTTGTTTGACGAAATTTGTTTTTTTTTTAATATTTTTTGCATATCAGAACATATAAGCTCAAAATTTCACCTCCACCACCCCAAATATTTGAAAAAGTTAAAAAAACCATATCTTCAAGGATAATTGGCCGTTAAAACCTTCTGAGAAGTTCATGAATAATTAAACTTCGGTGAATAATTCGCATAGTTATGTTTGTGCACTACAGGTTGCGCTGATGTCAAATTCTGTGGTATTGACTTGGCGTTCTGCCAATCGTATCTATTCTGAAAATCATATCATGTCAAATGGTTGAACGGTTGACATTGACAACCGCTGGATGGTTCCGTTTTCGTCGTTGCTGTGCAAAACCGACAAAGCACACATAAACGTTGAGTTCTACAATTCGGTGAAGTCCATAAAATACATTTGAATACGTTCATACATTGTTAAAGTTAGCCGAAAGATTCCAGCCGAAAGATAATGCAGATAGTGTCTTGACTATTTTTAAACTCTCTTTATACTCTCGCCACTATCGATTTTTAAATTCCTATAAACTGAAATAATTTCTCCTTCACCCGAATGATGTAATTCGATCCTAAATTCTCCTAAATTCGAGTTCATGACTAATTGTTGCTGTATTCAAGACACTATCTGCATTATCTTCCGGCTGGAAACTTTCGGCTAACTTTAACAGTATTACGTTCATTAGGGCAGCGAAATGGCTGTTTTGCTATACTATTAAAGTTAGCCGAAAGTTTCCAGCCGAAAAATCAAAAAAATCGATAATGCAGATAGTGTATTCGCTTTCTCAGCGGAAAATATATAAATACGTCACCGTTGATCAACATTCTTCGGCTGAAAGTTATCAGCCGAATAATTATTTTAACACCACATATTTAAATTTGAGAAAAACAAATGTTTACATTAACCTTGCTCCAAATGAACACTAAATAAGATGGGGATGCCACTATGGGCATTTGATATATCATAATTGTTGGTCAACTTTGGCCTAATTATGTAGAAATTCTGAAGGGGATAAAGAGGTGTAATTTATCAAAATTCCGCTAGTTCAATATATCGAAAATGCATTGAATGGTCTGTTGTTCTAGGCTTGCATACCTTGTCGTTGATGCCACTATGGTCACTTGATAGGCCATCATGCTGGTCAACTTCGTCCTAACTGTGGAGAAATATTGAATTAGCAAAGTTGCCCCCCCCCCCCCCTATTCGAATCGAAATCAACTGGTTAATGAAACCGGTTAACGAAATTCTGATGGGGCTAGGGGGGTCCAATTTTACAAAATTTCCATAGTTTATTTTCTGAAAAATTAATTCAATGGCCTAGTGCTCTTTTTAAACCTAAATCCGCATTGATGCCACTGTTGCCATTTGATAGGCCGTCATGCCTGTTAACAACAGTCAATCTTTGAAAAAATTGTGATGGGAATACGGTGGACAATTTAACAAAATTTGCGTAGTTTAATTTCTGAAAAATACATTGGCCATTCGACGAACTTTCAGGCCAATGTTTGGTAACAACAGTCAAATTTAGAAGAAATTCTGATGGAAATACAGGGATGTAATTTGAATTCCATAGTTCAATTTCTGAAAAATTCATTGAATGGTCCGGCGCTCTTGCATACTGTTAAAGTTAGCCGACTCGCTCCAGCCGAATAATGTCGACAATTCAGATTCGGTTGTAACGAGTAAAGTATATCAGCCGAAAAACGTCGATAATGCAGATTCGGCTGAGACAATTACGCCAACCGAAAATGCCGATAATGCAGAGTTAGCTATAATAACAGAATGGTATCATCCGCAAAAAAAACTTTTTTGCTTTAGCTGAATCAGAGCAATTCAGCTATTTCAACTAATGCAAATCTGCATTATCATTCAGCCAAAGCAAAATTCTAAAATGCTTTAGTTTTTGCTTTAGCCATGGTGGTGTGGGAGACAGTTACAACGTCTCAACAAAATACGCCGATAGTCAGCTGAAAATTTTCGATAAAGCAGATAAATAATTTGGGTGTTAAACAGTAATTTCATTTAAAGTCAAAAATATTTATTTCGATTTATTAACGTATATTACTCAAAATTAATTTTTTTTATTGAATGTATTAAAACTATAATAAATAACTATTTTGTTACTGACAAAAGTAGATGGCACATATAGAGCAAAACTAAAAAATTTCAGGTCGATTTTTGAATGTGAAAAGTCCGGGAAAACTCAATTGAATATATCACACACACAAAATTTGAAAATTTCTAAAAATTGACCGTATAAAGTGTCGTGACTGGAAATAGATTCAAATGAAAGGTCTTATTGATGATCATACCTGGAAAAAATTTCAATTCGATTTCTATGTTAAAAGTCCGGGAAAACTTGGTTGAATATATCGCACACACAAAATTTAAAAATTTCTAAAAATTGACCGTTTAAAGTGTCATGACTGGAAATAGATTTTTTTCAAATTTAGAAATTTTTAGAAATTTTCAAATTTCGTGTGTGCGATATATTCAACCGAGTTTTTCCGGACTTCCAACATAGAAATCGACCTGAAATTGTTTCCATGTATGATCATCAATAAGACCTTTGATTTGAATCTATTTCCAGCCATGACACTTTAAACGGTCAATTTTTAGAAATTTTCAAATTTTGTGTGTGCGATATATTCAACCAAGTTTTCCCGGACTTCCAACATAGAAATTGACTTGAAACTTTTTCCATGTATGATCATCAATAAGACCTTTCATTTGAATCTATTTTCAGTCATGACACTTTAAACGGTCTATTTTTAGAAATTTTTAAATTTTGTGTGTGCGATATATTCAACCAAGTTTTCCCGGACTTCCAACATAGAAATCGACCTGAAATTTTTTCCATGTATGATCATCAATAAGACCTTTCATTTGAATCTATTTCCAGCCATGACACTTTAAACGGTCAATTTTTAGAAATTTTCAAATTTCGTGTGTGCGATATATTCAACCAAGTTTTCCCGGACTTCCAACATAGAAATCGACCTGAAATTTTTTCCAGGTATGATCATCAATAAGACCTTTGATTTGAATCTATTTCCAGCCATGACACTTTAAACGGTCAATTTTTAGAAATTTTCAAATTTTGTGTGTGCGATATATTCAACCAAGTTTTCCCGGACTTCCAACATAGAAATTGACTTGAAATCTTTTCCATGTATGATCATCAATAAGACCTTTCATTTGAATCTATTTCCAGCCATGACACTTTAAACGGTCAATTTTTAGAAATTTTCAAATTTCGTGTGTGCGATATATTCAACCAAGTTTTCCCGGACTTCCAACATAGAAATCGACCTGAAATTCTTTCCATGTACGATCATTAATAAGACCTTTCATTTGAAATTATCTTCAGCCATGACACTTTAAACGGTCAATTTTTAGAAATTTTCAAATTTTGTGTGTGCGATATATTCAACCAAGTTTTCCCGGACTTCCAACATAGAAATCGACCTGAAATTTTTTCCAGGTATGATCATCAATAAGACCTTTGATTTGAATCTATTTCCAGCCATGACACTTTAAACGGTCAATTTTTAGAAATTTTCAAATTTTGTGTGTGCGATATATTCAACCAAGTTTTCCCGGACTTCCAACATAGAAATTGACTTGAAATCTTTTCCATGTATGATCATCAATAAGACCTTTCATTTGAATCTATTTCCAGCCATGACACTTTAAACGGTCAATTTTTAGAAATTTTCAAATTTTGTGTGTGTGATATATTCAACCAAGTTTTCCCGGACTTCCAACATAGAAATCGACCTGAAATTTTTTCAAGGTATGATCATCAATAAGACCTTTCATTTGAATCTACTTCCAGCTATGACACTTTAAACGGTCAATTTTTAGAAATTTTCAAATTTTGTGTGTGCGATAAATTCAACCAAGTTTTCCCGAACTCTCCACATGAAAATTGACCTGTCGTTTTTAAACGATATTTATTTGATGAAGTGCCGTTTAAAATATTGTCCAAACTTGTAACTATAGAGGCATATTACGCCCTACCTCCCCAAACATCTAATTCGGCACTAACAATATTTCGGATTGGTATATTAGTTTTAATTGTTTCGGATGAAAATTTTTTTTACATTTTTTAGTTGGTTTTTATGAATAACAAAATAAACATTTGTAATATAAATTAATTCATTCCGGCATTAAATGCGTATCTGCATTATCGACATTATCGGCTGGGATGTTACCGACAAAAATCGGCTGTCATTTTCGTTTGATTAGTTTGAATCTACATTATCGACTGGCTAACTTTAAAAGGGTCGCTCTTGCTTAACCTTAATTCGCATTAATGCCACTATGGCTATTTGATAGGACCATAGAAAGAGTGTGGTTTTTGCACGCAAATTTAAACGGAATTCCGTCGGCATTGCATATTGGGTTAAGACTTAAGAGTAAAATTTACAATTAGATTTTTGTTATTGACAGTACCACTTACACGCTGACAGAGTGCCGCTGTTACATTTACCTATTATAATACTCGTAGATGTTTACATTCAACTATGTAATTTTTGTATTGTGCAGACCATTTTATAGCATTTTCCAAACTTATGTAGTACGTACAATAAAAGTTATAAACCGACAAAAAATATCAAACAAAGCTATTTCAAATTGTATAAATTTGATACATAAGAATTTTTTGTGCACCAATTTTGTAACAAATTTCCTTTCATTTTCTTTACCAGTCTTATTATTTTTATATTGATGCTGAAATTTTTTTGTGTTCACGAGCAGCACCCACGTTTTCGTCTAAATATTTTATTGAATAAATATGTTGTTTATTCTGCTATTGGAGCTTCAATTGATGAGTTATACAGCAATTGTACATTGTTAAAAACTACACACACACACAATTGGAAAATAATAACAGTTTGATCTGATGCACCAATATACTCGTATATATGCTTTGTATGACACATTACATCTTTCATATTGATGGTGTTAAAAAGATCTTACCAAACTCTAATTTCAATGTCTCTATATACTCGTATCACATCAAAATAACCCCGCTTATCTTACAAATAATATGTATTTCGAAGAAAATATTCTCATATCACACATATGTGAATAAAATCGTACCAGAATCTCATCTCTGGTGTTGCGATATAATATTTCACTCAATTATACTTATCAACTCGCGTTTATATGTCGGCGTTCGTATAATACAGATTTAGATAATTCAAGGAATATTGTATTAATTTAAAAATTTTCATGGTTTTTAATTCAGTGACAATTTTATTAGAAATAATTTAATTAAAAATTGACACCATTTGCGACAGATAATAAAATTTACGAAAAAATTATGAAAATTCGTACAAAAATTTTCCTCGTACGATATCACATGGAAAAACGAAACGGATGGAAAATGTGTGAATGGTAGAATGAGTATATGCCACAGAACCATATTCTCATATTCTTCTCGCAAATTTGGTTATGATAAGGTATGACAAGTCTAATAATTTTTCGTACACACCTTAACATTTTATACACAAAACAGAAAAAATAATCTTCCTAAATTCATTTTTACAGTATTTTCTATCTTGAAATCTAGAAAGGTACTTGAAAATTAATTTTCCAATAAAAGGATCATCATTATCAATTTAATAAGAATTATGGAAAATAACAATTAAAAAGTGAATCGAGAAAGGTATATTCAAGTGGCTTAATGAATAATTTATTTTACAAAATTTTTAAAAAAGGATCTACGTCAATGTTCAGCCTCAAAGCAAAAAATATTTATCGTGTATTTAAAAATGTCCTATTTATTTTAAATTTTACAGTGAGTTGTGAACATTTCAAAACAAACACTTTTGAAGCAGCAACGCAGATTATGCATAAACATAGGGCTAAATCAAGTTGCAACATAAGAGTTAGACGTTCCCACCCGTATAAAAACCACCTTGAAAAATTATACGGTTATAGGGTTCAATAATAGACTATTAAAATTTAATATTAAAACACAAGGGCCCAAATATTTATTTTAGTACGTTTAAATATTAAAATACATTCTAATTGGTCATTAAGTTATCACCTACGAATTAGTAATAATTTCTGACCATAGTTGTTTATACCAGTGTTGTATCCCCCCCCAAATAAATAATATTCTACACGTGTAGACAATGTGTGTAAGAAAATTAAAAAATGGTGTCGACAATATATAGAGGATATAGATAATAGCCGTGTTTTTTATTGACGCCCGATAGCTGTATCCGGAGCAGCCAATTTTCTAAGTCAAAACTTATACTTAGCGCGCTATTCTTGCATATAACTAATTTGTTTAACTCTAAACTAAGATTTTTCATTCAACTTTTTAGTTAAAAATCAATAAAAATATCTTGCTCTACCTCTTTATCGGGCGCCGCTATCGGGCGCAAGCAGTGCCGAGTGCGTATATGTCAGGATCTGGAAAGCGGAACTTTAGGTGGCTTCATTTTGCCGAAGTACACAAAATCACATTTTCTTCACCATAATTATATTACATATGTACGAAAAACTTATTTCTAATTTCATAATATTATAGAAATATATTTAATAAATTGAAAATTAATTAAATGTTATTGAAATGAAATTTTTCATTTAACACAATAAAGCAGTAAGAAGACAATGAAATGAATAAAATTTTCTCACATTTTTGGTACTAGATATTAATTATTATTTCATACTACCTTAATAATCAAGAAAATTGAGTGTGTATTGTTTAATAAAATTAAATCTCTTTATAACAAGGTACGAGTACATGTACATAGATCTACATACTTAACATAAGATACAATAAATTCATCTACTTGGTATATCAATAACCAAAAACAAAATCTGTATAAGTACGAAGTGTTGAAATAGTTTTCAGAAGAAAAAGGATTTTTTTTTTGTTATGATTTTGTTTAGATTTTTGTTTTTCTTTTTGTAACACACAAAAGAATTTTCTTTTTATGTACATATAGAGTACATACATGTATGGTTTTTTATTTTGTGTAAGTTGAAATTAAATAAGATGAAAACTTTGAAATAAAAGTGTTACCACAATAATGAAATAAAAAATCTATTGAATCTTTTTTAATGTACAGTTGATTTGGTACATATCAGTAAATTAATAAATATTTTCTTTAAACCAGCGTACCAAACACATATGTGATAAATTGAATACCTTAGTAGTAATGAAAATTAGTTGCTGTGAGGATATGCTTCAAGTACAAAATTATCGATAGAAACAAAATGATATTTTTCTATATAATTTCCTCCAGTTGTTGTTTACTCCCAATTTATGTTATTTGATAAGCTTTTACCGCATCGATTCAACAAGCACAAACAAATTGTAGTTCCGGATATATTGTTTACAAGCTTTCATTTCCTTTGTCTAAGAAAAGCTAAAATATTAAAAAAAACAACTCTATTTACGTATAGATGGCAAACACTCATATTTGTTTGTTATGGTTTTCCGCTTCGATTTGATTGAACATTGAAGTAAAACTAAAGGGTTAAAATAACAAGCCTTCTGAAGAGATAAGATAAACAAAAAATAATCAATCAATTTATTTATCAATTTTAATGATGCAATTATATAACGCAATTTATGTTCTAGATGGCGGTAAACTGCGGTATAAATATTGGTACAGAGGTATTGGTCATAATTTTGAGGTATTGGTCATACTAATCAGATACAAATTTACTGAATAAATGAAATTATAACATCAAGCTTAATAGTATCATACGTAAAATGTAAGAAAAACTTTAATATTCCAATAAACTAAAATTAAGTTGGAACAACAATGAAATCATCTGTGTTAAAGTGAGCGTGGTTGTGCATAATTTAGCAACAACTCGGTATTGTATTATTTAATTATCTTATTATGTAATAATGCACAATATTGTCAGTAGCTTTTTTCAACTCAAGAAGGGTAATAGGTAGAAAGTTGGTATTTGGCATGCTTTTAGGGTTCGGTGAGAAAAGTTCATAGCCGTTGGAGTTACACCGATAGGTTCTTCCTGGGCTGAGCTGTGACGGATAAAATTGATATTCTTAAATTTTGCAATATAAAAATACTACTTATTATTACAATATGTTTAGAGGTATTTATGAGGTCTTTATTTCGCATATTTTTTTCAGTTTTTATTTTAATTTATCTTTCATTTCTAATCAAATCATAAATTCCGACTGCATGGGTCGCACAGCTCGCTTCTTTTTAATAATGTTCGTTTACACAAATTCCGATATAACAAATGTTCATTTTCTTACTGTAAAGCAAGGTACATTTAGCGAGAAGTCCCCAATCGCCGAGTACCTATTATTCAGAGCTTTATGAGAATTCATCAGATACGAAGAAGAACATTTTTAAGACATCTGCAATTTATGGGTAAGGTGCTTTTCATCGTGAATTTCCACAACAAGGGTTAACAAAATAACTTCCAGTATCGCTACATACTTTGGACGGCAAATATCGAAAATTATTTAATTGGTCATGTGTTAGTTCCTGCGAGCCTTGATCTTGCATCATAAAGAAGTTACCTTGTAGATGGTCTATTTATCTTGCTAGATGATTTACCAGTTTTGATCTGAAATAGAAAGTGGTTCAGCATAATAGCTCACGAGTTTACTAGAAATTTGCGTTTACATATCCCTTATGCTGCCCGCTGACACAATTCTGTGGGTATACAGCAAAAGTGCCATGTCAAAAATTTATTTTTGTATGTGTTTTGAACCAATTTACACATTTGTGCATTCCTTTTAAACTTATTTTCGTCCGAAAAAACAGTATAAATATACACACAATTGTGTTGGTTGTACTTCAAATCAAGCGAAATTTTTTATAAAAAACTCCATTACATACTATGATTTTTTACTCACACAGTTGTGTGATTTCAACTTAAATAGAGACATTTTTTTTTGTTGAAAAAGGGATATAACTCCATCACATCCCGAATTTATTGTATTTACTTAAGAGTCACCCTGTATAACAAAAATACAAAAATAAAAAAAGAAACCTCCGAATTTATACAGGGTGACTCTTAAACAAGTACAATACACGCGGAAAGTGACAGAGGACACTAAACTGAAAAAAATATTATATGACAGCACATATCTTATTTCTAACCGTTATAAAGATAATCAACGTTCTACTGAAAAATTAGTCACTTACTCACAAATTTCCATTATTCGCAAATTTCTAAAATAAACGTTTTTTTATCGTAAATTAACTGGGCCAATAAAAAGATAAATCGATAATAAGTGCACGAATTAATTAATGTATTAAAAACATGTATAATTTTATTAGTCTTATGCTCTTTATTATTTCACAAAACGCCAAGCTTTCGTACTCAATTAGAGTTCATTGTTAAAGAAAATATGTAACAATTCTACTTTATATATACAACTAGCTGAATTACCCGGTGTTGCACGGGAAAAATTAGAATTACTTTGAACTACGAATATGTTGCAGGCAATTTCTTGCCGTCACTGTAGTTGCAATCGTATATGACAGGAATTCATCAGGTGCTGAATTCAGTATCGGAAGCATCACATAATACGTCAAAAATTGTAATTTTGGACCTGGAGGCCAGGCCTAATTTTAACAACTCAGAAACCCTCGTGGGTGTGAAAACATTTGTACGGGGGTTATTAGCCCCGGGGTCCAGCCCTGTTTTTTTCAAACGCATACGCCTTCGCGGGCGTGCACACAACAACTCACTAAAATTTCATCGCAATCGGATGAAAAGATTGTTTACAGACAGACTTACCGATTTACAAACTTTCATTCTTATTATTTAGAAGTTTTTTCTGCAAATTATGTTTTAAATGGGTTTGATTAAGGATTGCCAAAGAGCATGTGAAATTAAGGCGCATTTCATTTGCCAGAGTTCGCTATTTATTTATAGTTTTTTAAAATCAATAACTGTAATTGATCTGCAAAGCGTCTATTGTGCTATACTTGTTCAGCATAATCCCGTGACATTGAATAACCCTTCGGAAAGGAATCGAGAGTTCTCAAATCTCACGACCTCAGCAGTCAATTAATGAGGAAACGAATAGTTCTGATGGTTTACCCACTCTCGAGCACGCCATGTACAACTGCCTATGGTAAAAACACGGCAATTCAAGGCTTATTCCACACACTTCCAACGATAGGCCTTGCGATTTATTAAACGTCATTGCGAATGTCAAGGCGAACTGAAAACTGAACAGCTTAAATAGTTAGAAACGGCAAGTTGTTCATCATCCTCTCAACAGCTAGTCTTGTTCCATTGCATATAGTTTTGGTTGCGTAACATGATTAACACCGCACCGATCTTGAGCTGGAAATTATGCGACGGCATTCCTGGCAAATCCGATGACCTCATCTGGATCCGTAAATTAATTGATCGACTTAAAAGAATGCAATTAGCCAGCGATTTTTGAGTTTTTATATTCAAATCATCTACGTCCTTATTTTTCACTGTCAAAATGGCTCGTTCGCTCAACCAAACATCGTTTTCGCATTTGCACCAATATTCGGCAACGCTTTTGTGATCAACTCTTCTGTAGAGATTAAGTGCGTGAAGTTATCCCAGTATTTCATCCCAGAAAAATAAAAAATGTTCATCGGGCAATACTAGTTATATCCCGTCCCAGAATTTTTAAATATATCCCAGAAAATTTTAAAATGTCACAAAATATGATCATAGATAATTTAAAGTGAACATACTTCAGATATCTATCATACAATTATGAAAGCCAGCCGTATGTTGAGATTGGCGCTAAAGCCCATTTTAAATAAAATATACATTTCAGATTTAATAAAATGGTTCTCTGGAACCTACAGTGTCGTAACCAATTTCATTTGAAATCAATTGGACAAAACGTGTACTACCTCCGAATAAAAGTCTATGGCCATCCGTATGTTAGGATTGGCGCTATGGGGTCTTATGTGTTAATGGCTGAATTATTTTTAGAACAAAAATCAGATTTAAATTAATGGTTCCCAGGAACCTAAAATGTCGTCTTCGATCTCTTCTGAATTCTGATTTTTCTATACAACATGATGACCTCTATCAACGAAAAAAAAAAATCCCAAGATCAACCGTATGTTGAGATTGGCACAATAGGTCCATATGTGAATGGCCCATTCAGTTCATGTATGAATTATTGATTTAAATTAATGGTTCCCGGGAACCACGAGTGTCGTGACCGATCTCTTCTGATTTCAATATGGCATCATGTTCGCTATCCCAAAATAAAATTCACATAACGATCTGTATGTTGAGATTGGCGGTAAGGCATCATGGGATGGCTCATTTTAAATAAAATATACATTTCAGATTTAAACGAATGGTTCTCTGGAACCTAAACTGTCGTAATCTCCGCACTTGCTAATTTACACAAAATGCACTGAAAATCTATTTATTAATAGTCCAAATAACTAAATCTTTTTTCAATAATAAAAAAAAACAAAACAAAAAACCCCAAACAAAAATTAAAAACTAAAAAAAAAACAAAAAAAAATCAATAAAAAAAAGTCAAAAAAAACAAAAACATCAAAAAAACAAACAAAGGGGAGCCAAGACCAAGATTCATACCTAAACGTGGTGTTCTATGGATAACGCTAAATGGGTCAGGCGCCGTACTAGATGATAATAGTAACATACGGATCAAAATGTGAATTTTATTTTGGATCGCGAACACGATGCCATATTGAAATCAGAAGAGATCGGTCACGACACTCGTCGTTCCCGGGAACTATTAATTTAAATCAATGATATTGTGCCAATCTCAACATACGGTTGGTCTTGGGATTTTTTTTTGTAGATAGAGGTCATCCTGTAGTATAGAAAAATCAGAAATCAGAAGAGATCGAAGACGACATTTTAGGTTCCTGGGAACCATTGATTTAAATTTAATTTTTGTTCTAATAATGATTCGGCCATTAACACATATGACCCCATAGCGCCAATCCTAACATACGGATGGCCATGGACTTCTATTCGGAGGTAGTACGCGTTTTGTCCAATTGATTTCAAATGAGATCGGTTACGAAACTTTGGGTTCCAGAGAACCATTCCAATGCTCGTTTGTGTGACATCGTACATTCATCCCAAATAATTATTTTAAATTCTGTAGTACTGCTGCTGATTTTTTGGAAATGTTGCACGTCGGTTCAATTATCGTTTGTCAGTGAAAGTTTGAACTGTTCGTCCTCCTTCTAAAAATGTGGCACCGGTCCCAGATGATGCCACGGCTAGCGCTGTTTGACTTAGAGCGCAATTTGAAGCTAAAATCAATACAATTAGGACCCTTTTGTCAATTCCGCCAGGTGCATCAAGGAAGAAGATTGCTCCGTAGCCGTTGTTGACTGCTATCATCAATCGTCGTACGCAGTGTTCTGCTGCTGATTAAAAAATTGGTTTTTTGTTCGTACCGATTGACTCAGAGCATCTCGATAGTATTGTCATTCTGCGTTTAAATTTCCGATTGAATTCATCGTGCATGGTACGATTGTATACATCGTGCATGGTGCAGCATCTTGCCGGACATCATCAGGCAGTAAATTCATTTTGCCGGACATCATTATTGTTGTACGCAGTCAATGCAAAATGTCTTCAACTATACTGTCTTTGTATTTGTTCTTTAAATGACGTGGGTTCGATGGAAAGCACTTTGAAATAATGATGGCAAAAAGTGATCGAATTTGATTCGCAACGAAATAACAGCATCAGCGAGTGTATGAACATTGCCTGTGTTAATGCGCCTTAATGCGCCGGTTGAATATACATTCACGCATCCATGAACAGACTGTCCGTGTTACCGATGTTGGAATTTTGTTGATGATGCGTTCCATGTGAAATATCTCAACATCTCCGAGTAAAGCAGTGTTCTTGCAAATGGATCACTAGTGTCGCGGAAAAGCTTGTTAGTGTTTTTGCGGGTGGTCGTTCAACTCTCTGCGCTGCTTTTGTTGCCGTAAAATAAACTCGTTGTCTGTTCTCCAAGAACACAACAACATAGACCACAGTAGGATGACGTTCTTGTATGGAAAATGAAAAGATTCTCCAAAATACCTCATTGCTGCTGTCATATCTGATATTACGAAACTTCATCGTTGGCATCAGGAACTGCAATACCAAATACAGCCTCACATCATACAATCACATCTCAAAGTAACCTCACATCATACATAAAAGAGCTATGTGTGGTAAAATATATGGAGTCCTCAAAGAGCGAGATATTAGTATATATTGGATCATTGTCACCTTTCCGGTATTGGCAATGCTCCAGAGTTTATCCTCGTTAAAGATTCAGCACTTCCTGCAGATTCCAAGTTATCAACGATTTTTGGCTGAGTTTATATTACAATTACGGCAGAGTCACGTAGAACCGCCATATTTTATACACAAAAGCTGTATCTTAAAACTGTATGATTCAAAGTAACCAAATTGAAGATTTGATTAATCCCAACCGAATTTGGACATAACATGTTCGAACAGAATTCGAGAAAGACTAAGCCCAGATTCATATTTCTTCGTTCATTCATGCAAACAATTTTTTCAACCAATCATATTGCTCCAAAACGACGATCTGCATTTTTTCACAAGAGATGGTTGGTCGAAAAAATTGTTTGAATGAATGAACGAAGAAGTATGAATCCGGCCTAAGAATATTATGTATCTTTCATCGAGGTATCAATTAACACGGCGTCGAGCACGTGAATTAAAAACCCCAAAGTTCGTACCCTGGTATGTTGCAGCAAGTGGTTCACACTCATCCTGTACATCAATAACTAGATTACGGTATACATTTGTGTGACTGGATTGTCAAACAGAAATTAGAGATGTACAGCAACAGTTTAGTTTGTAGTATACCAAACTACGTCCGGTTTTTTTGCGGACATTTTATTTTTATTCATTGTTAGTGTAGTTCGTCTTTGGCTAAAGCGTTCCATCTGGAATCCTCGTCTCTGTTGTAAATTCCAGAGAGTATTCGATTATCGTGATATTGCCGTATTCACAGAAAGCATGTTTAAATTTTTTCATTACATTAGCTGGACTGTCGACTAAATTGATTTTGGAATCTTTTTCAGACGAAGATCTTTTCACGTCCGTTAAGCTGGAGACAATGGGATGATCAGTATCAATCATGAAATGATTTCATTTCTCGTATCCTAACATTGGCACGTATTCAGCAGAGGACATACATATTTTTTTTGTTGATTAACACCACCAAATTGTATTTTGATATTCCTCATCTAAAGCCTGAAATCAGAAATAAAAGTCCCGATAGAAGTGAAATTCGATTTACTTTACAACTTCAGCACGAGTCTCTTTGCATCGTGCTTTGTCATCAATGATGCAAGTTTCTTTATATACATCTAATGTATAATGGCACTCCAATCAATTCTGTAGTTGCTTTGACCACATATAGGTCGGCACAAAGGAAACTAACATTAAATGATAAAAAATTTTGTGAAAGTAGTTTTCATATGCGATCGTTCATTTTTTTTTATCTAATCCTTATCTTCGTGAAGCAGTAAGCGCTTCATGTAGATTACGAGTTATCAAATATATTTAGTCTTCAGAAGTAAATGGTATTTTCTAGATTGTTTGACTTTAACAAAGAAACCGTGTAAAATGGTTGAGATTTGATAATAGATGGTACGTGTTTATTCTACTATTAAAATAATAATTTGCACTTTTAAAATATTTTCTTTGTCAAATGTAGCTAGATGTCGGTAAACGTTTATTTAGAGCTTGTTTAAGTCGGAAAAAAGATGGCAGTGTGGATGAATAAATTAATGTTTTATTGTGACTGCTTAAATGAACCTAAATAGACTGTTTAATTGATATTTAAGTGTTTTTTGTAAATTACACAAATTTTTATGTAATTTACGTTATTTGCAAACAAAAAATGTAAAAAACATTTTTTACATTGTAAATACCCAACGGTGGGTGGGCACAGAGATTACGAAATACTGAGTACGAGTTTTTAGTTTTTCAATGAATTGCCACGAAACACAACGCGATCCGGATGCGTTTTGTCAATTGGCGAGTTTACTGAGATCGTCTAAGGTAGAATATTCTGTTATAGTTTACCTCCATTTTTCATAAATTCTATTTTAAAATACTACAAAATTATGTTAATCAAAAAAAAATCATTCATTCGATTATATTTACAATAAAGTTAATTGCTACTAATCGAAATATTCGCAGACACAAAAAATAATTTTGCCATCAAAACTTTACAGAAGAAATCGCACAAAAGCTTTCATTTTTCCTAGATTCGTATATGAGACGTTTGTTGTTTTTTTCGATGCTTATTTTCAAAGGAAATCATAACATTTCATTTCCAAGCCAACAACAAAACCAAATTAAATTTTTTGAACAGATAAAAAGGATACGTATGAAAGATGAAAAATGTTTTTCTCCTACTATACAGACACACAAGTACCAAGGTATAGGAAACAGGTTGATATATATTTAGAAGATTAGGTATATTACCTTATATTGCGGCTATGAGAGGTGGTGGCATAATATACGAGTAAAGGGGTTATGAAAATTTTTAAGAAAATAGTTTCAAAACTAAAGAAATGATTTAAGTGGGATGAAGTAGATTTAATTTACTTTTGTTACATAAATATGATTAATTGACAACAATAATTATTATCATATTACCTGTTAACATAAAACTTAGGTATACACTTAATTTGTATATCTCTGTTATCAAAAGAATGAAAATGATTTTAAACTAAGTTTAATTTTTTGGAAATTAACAACAATATTTAAGGATCAGTTTTTAAGATGGGGTGAGGGGTGGAAAAATTACGATATTAAATATTATTTAAACACAAATCTAATTACATTCCACATTTATATTATTAAAAAAATCCCTCACACTATAAGGCGTATTACACTAAACAGATTTAATTTTGATTTAAGCACAGGTAATTTTAAACCGCAATTCTCTTGTTATTAAATTTTAATAACGTGAATTATGAATACACATATTTTCCAAATAATTCGAACTGTATAAAGACATTCTTTGCTCGTATGCGTCTCCTTAATTAAATTAAAATGTTCGTGTCTCACTGAAATATTTTTCCCAAATTATGAAAATGACAATAAAATTCCTGAAAAAAAAAATAAATGAAATACGGAAATGGTTTTAGTAAACAAGTCTTATACGTACCATTATCATCACCATACACAGCTCTGTGTGCGCCACAATTTCATATTAAGGATATATGAAAATTGTTTTGTTTTTTAAACGGATGAAAAATTTAATTAAATTTTGCCAAAAAAAAATTGCTTAAATTAAATTTTTTTATTTTTTTGATATAATGTACCAGGGGATTAGAAAATATCATTTACGGTGAAATGCTTCTAATTTAATTCACTATTTTGTTCCAAGAATTTTCCTGTCCAAATTTTTTACTGGGTGTAATAACAAATCCAAAACTAAAATGGCATATAACTGAAATTTCAAATTTCATAAAACACGACACCCACTTCGAGGAAAGCTTCCTCATGCCCAATTTTTATATTGTTACGAATTCTACACTACTTATTCATAACACTCGGTGGTTGATTGGTTAAGTTTTCAACACTGTGTTACCATACATGAGAGACTACTTTATTGCGCCATTATTATTCTAACTCTTCTCTGATGTAATCGGATCAAGTATTTGTATCTCGGCAAATTAATAACCTATCGTATCCAACGTATGTATTTATGCATTTTATGGCAAGGTATAATCACTGTACGTATTTTTCTTACCTATTTCATTATTTTCACTATGATGCTATATTAGAAGAGCTATAATCAAAATTCCATGAACTCCGTACTAAACAAACCAGAGCTACGTAAGGACCAAAGCGTCCAATTGACATCAAAACCTGAAACACTATCAAAATAAGCAAGCCTAGGAGCTTCATATACAAGAGTTAAAACGGGACATCTTGAAAAAGAAGTTTACGGTCGATTTCAAGAGCTATACAGAATAAGATCAAAGATGTTAAGGCACGCATAGACCTGCATTCCTCGCAAATAATTCGAGTTGTCGGAAGTTGTGAGATCCATTTCGATAAATGTAAAGTGCAGTTCCCACCGGCAGTACAGCACAATTATTAGGGGCGCAAGGAAGCAGCTGAACGCACTCATTTCGTGCTCTCCGAGAGAAAGCTGCAGATGCCTTGCAAACTGCATCTTTGTTAGAAATGAGGTAGAAGAGCGTCACGAGTGAGTTGGAACTGGGGTAAGGGCAGCCACATATTAGAGAACTATGCAGAATACAAATTCAATGCGAGCTAGAACTAAGTACATACTGTGTCCTTTGGGAAACGTAACAAAATTTTAATAAACTACAGTAAAGTGTTTTGTTTACCACTTGTGTGAACCAATTCAATAAAAATAATAATAGTTTTTTTTAAATTGTGCCTCATAAAAATATATACACATATAGAATGAGTGGACGTAGTGCTTATTGTTAAAGAATCGCGAATAAGCCGGCTACAAAAAACAGCTTCAAAAACCTCTGAGTTAATAATCTGCTAACGGTACTAACATTTTGTTACAGCACATTGCGTTGAAGTTGCCGTTGAATATCCACACGAATGAGAAGCCAGTGTACTCAATGGCCAAGAACTCGGCGAATTCCGAGAATTTCTCTGATTCCAACTGAAATTTTGTTCGCCTTCAAGCGCATTCATTTCTTCGTTCCTTTCGCGTTTTTTATGACGATTAACAAATCGCACGGTCAATCCTTGGGAATGTCTGGAGTTTCCTTTTTTTCTCATGGTCAGTTGTATGTCGCGAGTTGTCATCATCGTTGTTCATTTACGCGCCGGACAAAAAAACGAATAATATCGTTTACCACAATGAATTGTATTGATTTAATTCCACTCGAATAAAATACATTGAATTATTTTGAATTCCAACTGACTCTAATTCATTTCCCCACTGAGAGAAAAGTTCCAAACAACAACTCAAATTTTGATAGATGCCTGAGTTTGAATCGACATTTCATCTACTTATCAATACATTATGCTGCCTTTATGTTTGCGTTCATTCGTTCGTTCTGACATTTTTTACCACCAATCATATGTTGCTCAAAAATTACGATTTGTTTCTTCTGGATTTTTCCACAAGAGATAATTGCTCGAAAACATGAGCAGTCACAGTTCGCTAAAGCAATTTTGGGTCATCGTGAAGCACCATCTCGGCCGGCAATAGTGAAACTGGTGGAAAAATTTCAGCTATTGGGACAAGTTAGTGATGTGAAGAATCGAAACCGTGTGCGTCGCTGAAGAACAACTGAGAGCATTGCTGCTGTAACCCGCAGTTTTGACGAAAACACAAATTTGTCGATTCCTCTTCGATCTTTGGAATTAGACATTCCACAAACGACACTACACCGTATTTTGCATAAAGACTTAGGTCTTAAGGCTTTTAAAGTTCAGTTAACACAAGAATTCAAGACAGTCGGTCATCATAAACGTCGTATCTTCGCTCATTGGATCCTTCAAATGCATCAAAATCATCCGGATTTTCATCGAAAAACTATCTTCAGTGATGAGGCTAATTTTCACCTCGGAGGCTACGTTAATAAGCAGAATTGTCGCATTTGAGGCTCAGAAAATCCAAGAATGATTATTGAAAAGCTCCTCCATCCTCAACGTGTCTTTACAATGAAATAAACATTCATTAATTTCTCTTAAAAAATACTCGTATTTTTAAATATCAAAATGAAACCTCTTATTAATAAGCCCTTTATATCTTGCTTTTTTATAACTAACGAATTTGGGCATTTGCTGGCCATTCGTTATAAAACAAACTACCAGAACGTATAAAAGAATCAGTGAATCTCCATCATTTTAAGAAAAGCTTGAAACTACATTATCAAACTCTTACCAGTAATTATATAGGTTGAATTTTAAATTTTGCTTATTGTTAATGAATTATTGTTTTATTTAATTTTACTGAATATATATTTGTCTACTTGAATTATTTTAAAATTGTAAATATGTACATATATTGCTAACGTACTTTATATCTTGAAGTGCATTTACAAAGTTGATTTCTCCTAGAAGGACACGAAATCAAGTAGGAATCAACTTTTTAAATTATAATAAAAAAAAAAGTAGGAAGTTCATGCATAAGAAAAATAGA
Source organism: Nephrotoma flavescens (assembly GCA_932526605.1). NCBI lineage: Eukaryota > Metazoa > Arthropoda > Insecta > Diptera > Tipulidae > Nephrotoma > Nephrotoma flavescens. The sequence goes on along the minus strand of OW052222.1, from coordinate 252,823,641 downwards.
TGTAATGAATTTGGCACGCCAAGCTCACGGTAATGCACCTGCAGATGCGTTGGATGGCGGCTGACGATATCAAACTTCATTTGAGGAGCAATACTAGAGGTAAAACAATGAATTAATTACTGGCATTAGCTTTGAAATAAGATGCAGCCAGTTCAAAAGTAGTTTGGGAAACTTTTGTTCCACAATATTTTTATAGGGAAAAATATTTCCCCATTTAACTTTGTTTCGAAAATATTTACACCAAAATTATTCCCTCTCCCAGAAAAACACAATTTAGACAAAAACGCTATGAAAATATTTTTCTTAATTCCCTATTGCCAGGGAAAGCCAGAATAGTGCCACTGATATGGTAAATCCAGAACAGGTTGATAATATTATTCGTTAGAACTTGCTAACAGCGAACGGTGAATTTGCGGCAGTCAAAGGACAGCGTATACCATACTAGTAAGTCCGGAGGAATTCGGTTCAAACATATAGATTTAATGAAGCTAAAATAACTGATGAATGTATTTTCGGACTAGAAGTTATGAAGATATACCTGAGAAAACAGACCACCGCGTCGACGTCAAATTCCAACTCGTAGCGCCACTGTTAAAGTTCTTGGGCGCAGTAACACTCGCTCAGGATAGATGATGGATTACTAGCAAGAATCGGAAAATCGGCTAATGGTGGTAACAATAAATATCAAATTGTGTTACCATCCAATCGGATACGAGGAATTCTATAAAAAATATACGATGGAAGATCCGATAAAACACCGGTTTTATTGCGTAAATTACTGGAAGGATATTGAAGATTAGTTCAAAACAGTGTGAAGCTTGTGCTGCAAATAAGGGGTCACAAGGCACGGTGAAAGCGAGAATGCAGCAATACAATGTTGAAGCCCGGACTAAACCTGACACATTTGTGAACAATTTAATTTTAAGATTCTTAGTACCTCACAAACCACACCCAGACCAAGAAAAAAACTTCGGGCCATCTATAACATAAAGAAAACTCGCACTGGAAATTCACCTGCTATGGTGTTGTTAGCCAGAGAGACTTGTCTACCCTGTAACATTAAGTTTGGGTTTCCGAAAGATTAACTATGCTACACAGCACCAATACGTGAAAAATGAGATACGAGATAAGAACGGATAACGAGGGTATTGCAGAGGGGGATTTGGTTTAGTCTATACAATCACAAAAGAACTAAACGAATGTTACCGAAATTACAACAAAGTTGGGTAGAAACTTATAAAATCATCAAACTGATTATAACAATGTTGGAACAGCGGATCCAACTAGGTCCCACAAGTAACATGAAAACTTTCATCAACATAGGCAACTGCCTAAAGTAAGGATAGCGTGACGAATTCTGACCCATACACGTATAACACTCTGTGGCCGTGTGATTACGGTATACAGCACTAGGTGTTACCATACCAATGGTTGCCGGTTTGACAACATCCCGAAGCAATACAATGTTACCGGATCCAGTATTCCTACAATATTGATTGAAAATTGGATATTACAATGACATTCCATGTGGAGGGGAATAACGAACGCAATTGTAATCGACAACGATAGTCATCGTGGAATTAACCAACGTAAATAATCAAAAACGAATAAATAGAGTGTTTTTTTTGTAAATTTTTATGATGTTTCCTGAAGTAACAATCTCCTTTGGACACCTAGAGCGTTCGGCATCATAGTTGTTCATACAACCGCGTTTAGCAGAAATGCCATAACATTCATCCAGTCTACATATTTAGGTACATATTCCCATCAAAACAACGGTTTGCCAACACACGAAATTCTTGTGTGACAGAAGGACCACTACACGTCATCTATTAATTTTTGATATGATCACGTCGACAACTCGTCAATAAAGTTGACTATACTCATCGACAACAACGAATACTTTAGCCAACGTCATATGTATGTGAAGTCAACCCAATTTTGATCACCGAAAAATCAAATGCAACATCAATTATTACTATCGTGATATTTTTTTCTATCAGCCCGATTTATCATGATATGTAGATAAAACTATAAAGACAGTCAACATTTTCCCTCACTAATTTTTTCACAGACAAAATTACGGACGCACTAAAGGAAAGAAAAACTATAAATGCCTGCCTTTTAGATATCAAAAAAAAATCTTCGATTCCGGACAGCTGGATGGAGTCATCTTCAAACTAAACAATATCAGAAATGCCCCAAGTCAAACAAAAATTATCAAAAGCCTCAAAAATATTTAAATGGAATTACAAAGTTGTCAAATGACTTACCAACAATCATCTAAGCACTAGAAAATGGTGATCATCTGTCCAATTTCTTAACAATTTTCTCATTTATTTTATTATATTTGACCACCGTACACTTTTCACTAACAATTAAAATAAAACATTTGTTTTTTTTTTTAATTTTCTTTTTTTAAGATTATCCAAACACAACACAAACCAATAAGCAATAACAACACAGAAACACTCGCGGTTACAAAAAACTAAAACTATTATCACTTGCACTAAATATTTCATTAAATTATATACTAAAGGGCTGTAGAAACGACACAGACACACTAACTATCTGCATTCATTTGTTTGTAACGGTAATTCACCGTTAGTAATAAATATTTTTTATACAAAATTGCAAACTTATCAACATTCATTTTTTAGCTGATGCTATAAAACATTAGTATGCTCCACAAGTAAACAAGGTGTCAGGTTTTAGAAACAATTTTCTCGCTATCGAATTCTATCTCTGAAGAGGCTAAAAATTAAATTTCGCCATATAAAAATATAGAATTACCGTAACACAATTATAAACACTTTATCAAATCGACTTCCAGCAAAAAGCCCTTTTTGGTGATTTGCAAATTGCAACGAGATTCTGTTGGTAAATAATTTTACTTTCTTTTACGTAAATTTTGAACTCGAGATTTTTACAGATCTACCATTCGCTATAGCGCCGAAATCGGTGCCTGAAGAACTAAATGTTGTTGGTTTTCAACAGGCCAAGCGGTTTGACTGATCGGAGTGAAACGACAGACTTAAGCTTTTTCCATAAAATTGGGAGATTTCAGTGATTTTTGGCCCACCGGAAGTTGCAGATTCCGTAGGAGCTTTTTCGTTTTTTTGGTCAATATTTTAAAAAGTGTAAGCAGAAATTACGTTTTTCAATTAAAGTTCGGTCATGTAGTGCAATGAATGAAGCCTAATACTTAAGTTTTTCCCACAAATTGTTGTCCCACAGTAAAAATCTATGTGTGTATGTGCATTTATATATTGTCGTCTTAATCTTTGCACTTTATGATCCAGAATCTTCGGCGAACCAAACTAATCAATATACTAATTCCAGCATGGTGATGGAATTGGTATAAATCCAGAATGATTATTTTGGCCAAATATACGTTTGGAAAAATTTTGGGGTGTTTCACATTTGTAATAAATATTTTATTTATAATAAAGGAGCGATGTACATTCTAATCCTACCACCTGCTCTCAATATGCCACTATCATCATTAAACGGGATCAATGCCAACTTACTACGCTTTGGTAATAACATGCTCCGAAAACCAGTCAAGAACAATTTGTGAATCTGTCCACAACACAGTATTTTATACGTTCATCGTAAATGACTTCTTGACTAAATGTAACCAACTGGACGAGCAAAAGTGTGCCAAGCAGCTCCACCCTCGGTATACTTAACTGTTTTATGGGTGCTCCTCGTGTCTTGGCTATGATTAAAGTGCTTGCCTTTATTTAAAACGTCTTCCACTACATACATCACTAGTGTCACTAAAGGCATGCAAACTGGTCTATCTCGCGCTCTAAGTTCTTCTTCTCTAAGTTATTTTCTAAACCATACCAACCCTGTTGAACATGCATTGGTGATAAATCACCCCAACTGATCCTTTCGCCCTACAAATTTTGAAATATAATTTTCACCTTCAACGTTAGAGGAAGAAAATTTTGCTTGCCGTTGACAGTAATTCCAGGTTTATGGTAGCCTTGCTTTTCCGATAGATTGAAGATGAATCTGAAACTGTTTTCTTCTGCATTCCATGTAAGGCCTAAAACATTCGTATCCAGTGATATCTTCATGATTTTATTAGTCTGATCGTTGAGTTCCTTGACGCTATTTTGTACTTGGTCGTTGTTTGACTGAAGCTTTCTCAAATTAAATCCAGCTTGCTGGAAAGATTCAAAATATGACCCATTGCGTCAATAATGACAAGTTTTGATCAAACCAAACTTTATTTCACCAAAGTTCGGCATCTCTACCGGTCCGCGGATTGATTATTTGGATTCAAACTTCATACTAAAGCTTTTTCCATAAATTGGGAGATCTAAGCAAAATGTGATTGACATCTGTGTACCAGAATTGGCAACTTCAATAAGAGCTATTCAATTTTTGCGGTGAAGATTAAATTTTCAACACTTGTCGGTTAGTCTTGTTGTATTCAGAAATTTTATGCAAATAATAATTTTTTATTAAATTAGATGTGAAAGTAGAAACTTTATGATTTTTTGGTTAAATTCAACTTTATTGAAAATATAATTGTTACAAAGATTAATTATTGAAATATTTTTATCACGATGGAAAGCTTGATGGTTTCGAAGTAAAACAGTCATTGAGCCATTTTTGCACAACTTCAACTTTCGTGAATCGTTGGTCTTTCAAATATGATGACATCGATCTGATTAAGTTTTTTGCATTTGCTTCTGCCGATTTACAATAGTTACACGAAAATAAACTTCTTCAAATTCTATTTTCCCTACTGTCCGAGCTCTGGCTACTCCACCCTCTGCTTAAACTCCCAGGATATCCTGAAGGTACCCCTTCTTTCATTTTCATCTCAACACTTGTGATATTATCTACATTGCAAACTGAACCGCCTTTAAGGGATTGTGGTCGTTTATATGAAAGACTGTTTCAAAGGTGTCCATTTCACTCGATATGGAGAACTCGTTCAAAGAGATTCCGTTCACACTTAAGAGCCGTTTGAAAGTGACCCTCATTTTTCACTTATCATGCATTTGGAAAGCTCGTGTCAAGGAGCCCATTGCACTCAAAGGGCTACTCGTCTATAAAGGTTCAATTAACACTAGCAAGACCGTTGATAAGGATCCTCGTTAATTTCAAAGTGACGCGAAGAGTGAAAAGGTACTGTTGTATTCGGTTCGCCTTTTCTTAAGGGAAATCATTTGCACTGAGATGTCTGGACCTTTTTTTGTGTAGGCGAAAAAAACTTCCTTCGAAAGACGACGGGTTGGTGATGCATTCCACCCGACAGTGTGAGCTTCTTACTAACTAAAAAATCACCTACTCGCCGCTGAGGCACTAGTACGGGACCACTTCGTGCCCTTTGGGGCTCCTCAACTTGTTCATCGTCTATAGGTCAATCAGGCATCCTTCCTCCTTCTTTCTACGCAGACCCTCATGAACGTACATGGTTACCCTCCTCCACATCTCCTCTGATTGTAGCATGATCTCGATGATGTTATCTGGCGTAACATGTTCTACCGAGAACGTTAGCTGACTCCACTCCCCTACGAACCCTCCACAGTTAAACAAACTGTGGCAAACATCATCCCGCACCTGTGTACCATACCGGTATAAAAAATCAATCTCGACATGCCCACGCTCGATCCAAGGACCAAGTTGCTTTACTAACCTCGCCGTCCATTGCCCAGTATCTCCTTCTTCCCATCTACGCTGCCACGCCTCCAGTCTCAGTATGTGCTATAGTACTTGCAACCCTTCTTCCATGCTCAGCAAGTCTATAGGGATTATGCCAGCAACGACTTGAGCTGCCACGTAGGACACCGTGCGATACGCGCATGCTATACCCGTAGTGCTGCACAACGTTGAGCTGATGCCATCCTCTTCCGATATTTCGCCACTGCCATGCCACTAGCCCATATCTCCGCCCCGTACAATAAAATCGACTGGACTACTGACATAATTAGTCTCCGCCTACAGGTTTGCGGTCCACACTCATTTGCCATCAGTCTAAAAAGAGCTGCCGCCACAGTGTCTGTCTTATTTCGCACGATTTGCGAATGTGTTCGTAATAGGTGAGCCGACTGTCTTTAGTAACACCTAAATACTTTACCGCTCTACTGGTTCGTATTTCCTCGTTATTGGTCGTTAAGAGCATTACGATTGGTATTCTCCGTTTCGTGAGCATTACCATCTCCGTCTTTGCAGTTGCTTTGCAGGGATTAATTCTGCGCATGGCCTGATTAATCCTATACTGGGCAAATTCCGCAGTCTGGGAGGTAATTATGATCGGAACGTCGTCTGCGTACCCTACCAGGAAAACATCATCTGACATTTCTATCTTTAACAAACTATCGAAGAGTAAAGACCGACGTCTTTACTCTTCCGGATGGCTCTACCAAGCTCTTTTTTCGCTGCTTTGTGCTCGGTGGATTTGAATAACGCGTCGTACGTGTTCCGTGCTCGCTGTGCCGTCCTTCTAAGCATTAGAGCTTTCTTCCTTAGTTCAGCAATCTCTTCTGTCCACCAATATGCTTGTCGCTTTCCACTCCATTCTTTTTTACGCGGCATGGATGAGTCGCAAGCTGGTTGTAGAAATTGAACTATCCGATCAGCCTCACCGTCAACGGTTTGCCTTGTTGGTGGCTCCCGTGGAGATATAGGCGCACTCGCTCGGTTTCGGTCTAGAAAATCTGTTAGTTTGGTAGCGTCAAACTTATTCACATTCCATTCATTCTTTTCTGGTGTTATCTCTTTCTACACTTGCCGAGAACCGTGTATTTGGAAGTTATATAGTCATGATCGCTTCCCGTGTAACTATCCATTACTCTCCAGTCTGCTACGAGAGATGACAGTCATTCTGTTACCAAGGTTATATTCGGTATAAAGTTTCCAAATCCTGGCCTTTGGTACGTTAGGGTTGTTCCTCTATTAAGAACGTACAGATCCTGTCTTGACACCATTTCCATTATAGCCCTACCTCTAGAAGCTCGTTGTGGCAGGCTCCACTCCAAGGCACATGCATTAAAGTCCCCGGCGACTACCACTTCTCCATAACAATCTCGAATTTCGTCTTGCAGTTCGATCAATTTTGTTTTAGATTCCAATATGCTGTCGTTTGGCGAAAGGTAAACACTAAATATCGTGATATTCCGACTACCAATCCACAAAAAGCTATTACCCAAACCATGACTTCTCACTGGTATTTTATTCTGGCCAACCACCCATATTGCTGCTGTATTCAGTGGGTTTGAAAACCAATTTTTCGTATTCCGGTTTCGATATTGTTCACTAATCACAGCCAGCTCTGCTTTTTCGTCGAATACAAGTTGCGAGAGGATATGATCCGCAATCCTACACCCATTTAGGTTTCCCTGAAGGACCCTCATCGGATCATTTTTCTCCTGGCCTCCAGCGCCTCTTTGAATACTATACAACCACCCGACCACTGTATGTGGTTGGGGTAGGCCACGCAAAGAAGGCACTTTGGCTGGGATGTACATGCAGCAGCACTATGCCCATCTCGCCAGCCTCTCCAATAGTTTTTACTGCGATTGGGTCCTTTGCAGCCTCCTCTTATATGTCCATATTCTAGGCACCTATAGCATCTCTGAACCTCCACCATCTTTTTAACGCGGCCGTAGACCCAGCCAACTTTCATTCTCCCTCGCTCCAAGAGCGCCAAGGTTGCTCGTTCTTTGGTCTCAACCACTGCTTTCTTCTGACTTGGTCTTTCAAGGTCAAATAACGAGATCGGGAGAGGGAGACTTCCACAACAGCTGCCGTTACCTCTGCCACAGTTGTAAGGCTATCCATGCCTTATTTCCACGGCGTTGTCATTTGGACCTGCACTGTTGCGGATTACCCTTAGCACATCAGCGTAGGTTTTGCCTTTAGCTGGTTTAACTCAGCGCTTTGCACTGAGCCTCTCTTCCAAGTCCGCTTCTGTCTGATAATTTAGGCTCATGCTGCTGCCATGTATATGCTGTTTGGGCAATGTTCTGTCTTCTGCAGGCTCATTCATATGTTCGTCGCTATCCGCCAGTAGATCGATCATGATCATTTCTTTACTTGCCTTATGCTTTGCATCTAGCTCTGGTGCAAAGCTACCTCTTCCTGGTGTTTTGATGCTGTCTGAGAAGCATCACTCTCATTTATTTTTTGTTTCAAATTATTCTTATTCTCTTTTAATCCCAAGAGTAGCACGTGAAATAACGGTCACCTATGATAGAGCTCTGCGTTATCATAGGAAGGCTATAAGTTTAAACCGAATGTCGCCAAATTGGGAGTTCACATACTAACGACCAAGCATCCCTTTAGCCATGCAGGTATCGGCGTGTAGTACGACCTTAGCTTGGATGTGCTAGTTTTTGGTCCGCCCCGAGTATTTTATTTCCCCTGTACCTGCTATATCTGACGGGCCGTCCCCTATCCGCCACCTGGGGAGGCGCCCGATGGGGGAACCAGCAAACCCCACACAGGAGTAATTAGTAATTAGTAATTAGTAATTAGTAATTAATAATTAGTAATTAGTAATTAGTAATTAGTAATTAGTAATTAGTAATTAGTAATTAGTAATTAGTAATTAGTAATTAGTAATTAGTAATTAGTAATTAGTAATTAGTAATTAGTAACTAGTAATTAGTAATTAGTAATTAGTAATTAGTAATTAGTAATTAGTAATTAGTAATTAGTAATTAGTAATTAGTAATTAGTAATTAGTAATTAGTAATTAGTAATTAGTAATTAGTAATTAGTAATTAGTAATTAGTAATTAGTAATTAGTAATTAGTAATTAGTAATTAGTAATTAGTAATTAGTAATTAGTAATTAGTAATTAGTAATTAGTAATTAGTAATTAGTAATTAGTAATTAGTAATTAGTAATTAGTAATTAGTAATTAGTAATTAGTAATTAGTAATTAGTAATTAGTAATTAGTAATTAGTAATTAGTAATTAGTAATTAGTAATTAGTAATTAGTAATTAGTAATTAGTAATTAGTAATTAGTAATTAGTAATTAGTAATTAGTAATTAGTAATTAGTAATTAGTAATTAGTAATTAGTAATTAGTAATTAGTAATTAGTAATTAGTAATTAGTAATTAGTAATTAGTAATTAGTAATTAGTAATTAGTAATTAGTAATTAGTAATTAGTAATTAGTAATTAGTAATTAGTAATTAGTAATTAGTAATTAGTAATTAGTAATTAGTAATTAGTAATTAGTAATTAGTAATTAGTAATTAGTAATTAGTAATTAGTAATTAGTAATTAGTAATTAGTAATTATGGTACCAGTTTACTGGAATTATAAGGTTCCACCTGAAAAACCATATAGTGCAGAATCCTTTACACTTCTTGTGACGTAGTTAGTTATGCTTTAGATGGTATGGTTCCGGCTGTATTTTTTAGGTGCTGGCTGGAGATCCGGTTCCGGCTGAAAAATCATAAACTGCTCAATGATGCACAATATATTGAGTTTCTTTTACTAGTTGGTTTGGCTTTAGTATGGTTCCAGCTTGCTTTATTAGGTTTCAGCTGGAATTATAAGATTGCGGCCGAAAAATCATATAGTCCACAATCCTTTATGCTTCTTGTACTATAGTTAATTTGGCTGTAGAAGACTTTTGTTCTGGGATTTATAAAGTTCTGGCTGGAACTAGAAGGATCTGGCTGAAAAATCTTATAATGCACAATGATGCACGTTTCATTGAGCTTCCTGTGTCATATTTGGCTGTAGGTGACATGGTTTTGGCTGGCTTTATAAGGTTCCGGCTGGAATTCCGACTAAAAAATCATATATTGCACAATGATGCACACTCCATTGTGCTTCTTGTGCCATAGATAGTTCGGCTGTAGGTGATTCGGTTTTTCCTGGATTTATAAGGTTCTGGCTGGAATTATAAAGTTTCGAACAAAAATCATATAATGCAGATAATGCTCAATCCAGATGGTAGTTGGTTTTGTTTTTTTATGGTTCGGGTTGGTATTATTAGGTTTCGGCTGGAATTATAAGGATACGCCTAAAATATCATATAGTGGCCAATGATGCAAAATACAGTATGTTTCTTGTGCCATAGTTAGTTTTGTTGGTGAGTGTATAGTTCAGCTGGATTTATAACGTTCCGGCTGAAAAATCGGTTAGTGCAGAATGAGTCGTGCTATTTGTTAGTTTAGTTCTGGCTGATAAGGTACCAGCTAGTGTGAAGGACACCATTTATGGGCTTAAACTGAACTTTTGAATTTTCCTCAACTCGTTATCGTATAATATCCAACACCATAAAAAGTCATGAATCCTTAATTTATCCATAATAAAGTAACGAATCAAATTCCTTACATGAATTCACATAAGATTTAAAAATCATATGTGTAAAGTGTATAACTGTATACAGAAGAAATATAAATCAAAAATAAAAAAAATTTATATTCAAAGTTGAAAATATCTTTATTGAATTTTCTTCTTAAGATTCTTTCTGTACACATATTACTTTTATTTTCTTGACAGTTGATAATAAAGATAAGAAGATTTTTATATATAGATACATGTATATGTGTGTGTGTACGAGTATGTGATTACGAAGAATATGACACTTGGTTTGAAAACAAAATAACAAGTAGATGGAAGAAGAATATTATAAATCAAAATGAAATAAATTCATTTGACCGCAGAGTTATTTTTTGATCCTTTTTCATTTCTGAATTTGATACCAATTCATTGGTCTCATGTGTATTCGTTAGTGAGAGGATATGTAGATATTTTTTGTTTTTGTTACTTGCCTTTCGGGATGGAATTTGAAAAAACGGAGTGAGATGATTTTTTGGAGAAAAAAATATATATTATAATTGAGATATGTTATGATGAGTAGATCGGAATCGCAAGAAAGCCTGTTTTCTATGCCAATCCCAAAAATATTGGAACATAACAACATCCAATATTGTTTTCGGTGTCGAATGAATGAAAATGAATTAAGATTGTAATACATAAAAGGGGGAGACTCAAAGTGTGAAATGTAAATTGATATAAATCTACTTTATAATGTAGGGCATTTATAACAATATCATCTGAAGATTAGATTGGGATTAGAAATTAGACTGTCGACAGTGTTGATTTATGATTGGGATTCGTGATTTTAAAAACAATTCGGGTTTTAACCTCGAAAATTATTTTGCGCTCAGCCGATTCCTGTATATGTGTACACCCGACTATTAAAGTCAACTAAAACGATTATATAACGATTGTTTGGCGCCGTTGAGATCATTTTATTTCTATAGTGAATTTTATATACGTACATGTACAAGACAAGGAAAATCCAAACTAAAATAAATGGAATATAATAAAGAAACATGACGACAGGAATTTTTCAGCATTAGAAGGAAAATTTGATATAGGATTTTCCATGTTATTGAAATTTTTTGTGCCATCCATATAACGATGTATGACGGTACGTGTGGTGACGTAATATCGTAAAACTGTAATTACCCTAATCATTTTAATTTCCATTTCTATACACACTATACGCAATTAAATCATCTCAGGACTTTTCTGAAAATGAATCCATTACAATTACACAAAAAGCAGCGTTCAACAAGTGTAGGGGAAAGAACAAAAAATATATTTTCTAGAAACAAATTCAATTAAATTAATTTACTCCAAAACGATTTTCATTTAAATCGAACATGCAAATTTCTCATTTAACAAACAACCGAAAATAAAATAAAAATAAAATCAATTTTCCATTTTAGAATTGCAAAACGGAATTGTATTTATGCGACCTCACAAACTGAATGAAAAGTGTATAAAAAAATTCCAATCTACTTTGCCACACAACACAAAATACAAAAAAAGTTTTCCCAAAAGAATTTTCATTGGTATAAAGAAAATTTTCCGTTTGATGAAATAAAATAAAATTTTATTGGTTGGTGTCTCAATTTAGTGAAATATACCAACACCAAACCAAACGCAACAAAAAATATAAAACTACTACTTGTTGTGGAAAAACTACTTGTTGTCTGTCTCTCTAAATATCCTATTACTTAATTCCATCCATATAAAATATATATATATTTTCATCATTCTTCTAGCACGACAACTTTTTTATCCATTAATGTTGATATACAGCTCATATACACAAAACATAAAACTAGTGCAGCTGTGAGTGGGTGGTTTGGATATAAAAATATATTTTGTGTGATGTATTCTGGGAAATTGCCCCGCGACTCGATAAAAAATCGAATCTAGCACGTGGAACATCAAACAATAACCCTATCATCGTCTAAAATTTATAAATTAAAACTCAAATATGATAACAACCGATTTACATTACATATATTGTACATAACATATTGTGAGTATAGAAAGTTTGTTGGTTTATTATACACTCATGATGACTACATGCGAGTTTATTATTTATGATAAATTACGCGTGCTAAAAAAAAATTGTTGAATACATATAGTTTGTAATATAATCTGTTTACAATATAATCTACATGTATTATACAACAAAAAAAAAACATAACAGCAATATGGAAAATTATCTATGGTTTTCCTCGTTAGTTGGCTATTCATCATCATCAAAAATAAAAATTTTCTATTCTTTCATTAACAACAAACATTATCATTATAAATCATCAACTTTCAAAATTCGTTGTCTCTCTAAACCCAAAGACAAAGGCAAACGTATATGACTTATTTGTATGACGATAGAGGGTGTCTTTTTACCAGCGACGGTGGTTGACGCGTCATTATTATGGGCAGAAATGTGTCGGCAATGTATAATTAGTAGTCGTGAACAGAATCCGGCAAAATTAAAAAAACTCAACCGCATCATCAAGCCAGCGTTTCTGAATATTAGAAAAAACAATTTTAATCCTATTTTACCATTATTTATATAAAAATGGAAGGGGGAATATGTTGCGGCCAACACCCGATTTTCTGTTATCACAACTGTATACATTGATTTCAAGAGCGCAAATTAAACTTACTGGACTTTTGTTAAACTTGTATAATCAGAAAACATTATCCCTGCTTAAATTTCAGAAAACCAATGAAGTTGCTAAATGCTAGGCTTTTCAGCGTCATTGCAAAAAACCAAGAAGCGCTCAATAAAGCTACCCCTTCCGGTACACAGATTTCCACTAAATTTCGAGTCGATCTTTTGGTGTCCGTCACGCCAGCCGGACCCATATCAGCCGTAAGCAAACCAACCAACTATGGCACAAGTAGCAAGTTGCATTATGCATCATTGTGCACTATAGGATTTTTCAGCCGAACCTTATAATTCCAACCGAAACTTCATAAAACGCGTCTTGTGGCAGTTACCGATTCCTAAACTATACTAATGCAGACGCTTGCTTTCGCAGAGCAATTCGGTGTTCTAAATCGTCTTTTGCTTTGCATTCCAACCAAACGGTTCCCCGAAAATTCTGCGACACACAATTATGCCACAAACAGTTCATCGAAAAACAAATATGAAAACTACAACTTTACAATAACCAAGTGTGCGTGAAAACAATTGTGCAAAAACCAATTCATCGAAACAAAATTTTTCACTGTAATGCACCGGCTTATTGTAATGAGGTGCATAAATTATTTTTCAGCTAATTTTTCGCAATCTTTTTTTTATTTTTATGAATAATAATTGCTTCGTCAACCTTGCAGACACAGATTAAAGAATTTTTATCGCTCTTATCGCTTCTTCTGATAGTGACACAAACGTTAAAAAATCAACTTTTGTAAATATAAACTTTTTTTAATGAAATTTTAATTCGTTGTATACCTTAGATGATGGAGGATGCCCCAAACCCCCACATTTCCAGACTTCATACAATTAATCAAGTGTCATTAACGAAGATGTCCTACAATTAAGAGAAAATTGATCAATATTTTTTAACTGCATTACGAGTCTTTTCAATGAATTGTTCAGTGTAAAATTGTTTGTATTACAATTATTCTTCTCTGAATTCATTTCTAACAATTGTTTGTCTCACTTTTGTGATTGTGCTAAATTGTATTGCGCATAATTTTCGGGTTGTCGACTAAATCACTCGAGAACGCACAGGGTGACCAAAAAAAATCGTCCGTGTGACTTTTTTTCAAAATTTCGTCAACGAAATTCACAAAATGCAACAACAATGCAATCGTAAAATCGAAAGAGTATGGTTATTTTCGAAGTAGAAAATTCTCGCTAATATCTTACTACATCTGAATTTGCCAAGACGTGTTTTTAAATTGATATCAAAAGCTAAAATTCTAAAAAATGAGTCAAGCAGAAACATTTCATTAATAAGAAGACAGACAAATAAACTACCAAATTTAGATTTATGGCAAGGCAAAGTCAGGAGTCTCTCGCGAAAATACATGCAAATGATGCTTAACATCAACGAAGCTCATCGAACTGTTAATGCAGGATCACAACGTTTAGCTATAGAGCGCGCGAACGAGGCTCTTCACAGGGAAGCGATTCATTTGGACGAGTTCAACCAACCTGGTGATTATCATGATTGTGGAGCATTTGATAAGCTGTGCTCATTTTGTCAATCAGGAAACTTTACTGCAGAGAAACCAGCTAACAGATTGTTGACATCCTGTTGTCGAAAAGGTAAAGTTATGCTGCTAAATCCAGCTGACATTCAAAGACAGATTGTTGAGTATCCTGAATTCCTCAAAAGTTCTATGTCCAACACAACGGGGAGGGGAACATATGTATTCAAGATTCATGGCACCATTTATCATCAAATGTCTCACTTGCAAACAATCAATGACCAAGCACCTCAATTTGCACAGCTTTATGTACTTGATAGTACACACGCTACTGATGTGCGTCAGAAACACGCCGCAAATGGTAACTGTTGTCGTGATATTTTGAACAAAATTGATCGTTTTTTTCGTGCACACAATTGATTAGCACAAAGTTATCAACTGATGCGAGATGTTGAAGGACAAGAGGCTACACGCGCTGCTAAAGCAGAAGAAGATCCTCGAATTGCGAGCATGGCATTTAGACGCTGCATTGACAGCAATACGAGGTGACTTCAATCCAATCATGAACGCAGCAAAACTAACACAGCAATGGCTAGTTGACTCACATCTGCAGTTAGAAGGAAATAATCTCAATTACATTCGTCAAAATCAGAAACGACTTCGGGCTGACCAGTATCAAGGTCTCGCTGATCACGTCGCAAATTTAGCGCAAACTGAACTCATTACAATTTCTGTAATTCTGCCATCAACTTTTGATGGTTTATGGTGCTGTGATGCAATGAGCATTTTCGCAAAATAAGGACCACCTGACCTTTTCATTACATTTACTGCGAATAGATGATCTCATTAATGATTTAGTCAGAGTTGGAATTCTTGGAAAATCAATTGCTTATGTTAACACAATCGAGTTTCAAAAGGGAGGTGTTCCGCACGTACACATATTAGTGACATTGCATAAAGTCAAGATAAATTTACAACTCCTCAAAGGATTGATCAATTTATCTGCGCCGAAATTCCACCGGCAGCTGATTGATCGATAGCAGAGTCGTCGATAGTACGTCCAACACAAATTATACTTAAATGTATGCTTCATGGTCCTTGCGGCAGTGGACAGCCGAATGAACCGTACGTCTGCAAGAGTAAGCAATGCACGATAGATCAGACTCTGTTATGAGACTGCTAGTTCACCTTCCAAATCAACAACGAGTTGTGTTTGAAATAGATCATGAAGAAGAAGCACTTCGTATTAAACAGAGATGCACTCCCGCCTGTGCTGTTCAAATTGGCGCTTGAGTACGTAGTGAGGAAAAGCAACATTGAAACTTCGCGCTGTATATTCAATAAATCAGGCCAAATTCTTGGATATGCAGATGATATCGTGCTTCTTGGCCGAAGACCTAGCGACATCAAGGACAGTTTCATCCCGCTCAATCGCTGCGCAAGTAGACTTGGTTTGGAGATGAACAACACCAAAACGTAATTTTTAACAACACCTAGGAACATCTCCATGGCAAATCTCGAAATTGGCGACCATAACTTTGATAGGGTCGAGAACTTTAAATACCTCGGATCACTTAAACCTCCTTGAATGATATGCAGGCCGAAATAAAAGCCCGAATCGCTGCCAGACAACGAGTTTTCAACGCCCAATCAAAATTATTGCGATCGAAACATCTATCGCAGTCGTGCAAGCTCGCACTTTATAAAGCACTCATAAGACCGACCTGTGCTGACTTACGGAAGCGAGAACTGGACCATGACCTCTAATGACTGTTGATTATTATCCACCTTCGGAAGGAAGGTCATCCGTTCAATATTTGGTCCTGTTAAAGTTGCGAACAATGAATGATTCGCATGAACCACGAAATAAAGCAACTTCTCGGAGGTAGCGATATTATCGGCTTCATCAAATCTAATCGAGTTAGATGGCTCGGCCACGTTGCAAGGTCTCATCAACAACGAATGATTTACAAAGTGTTCCATCAACACCCAGCCGGTGTACGTCGTAGAGGAAGACCCCGACTGTGCTGGCGTGACGACGTCGAACAAGACCTACTCGCATTAGGATGTCGAAATTGGAGGACGAGAGCGATGGACCGAGACGGATGGAGGACCATAGTGCGGGCGGCAAAATCCTTTCATGGGGTGTAAATGCTAGAGAAAGAGAAAAATGTCGTAAATTGGTAGAGTATGTAGATATTTAGTACACAATGTATTTTATTGACATTTTTTTTATTTTTTGTGGTCCGAAGTCTCGCTATCTTATAGCTTTCTAGTCTAAATTGGGAATATTTTGGAAGTTAAAACTCAATTTTGACGATTCAAATCGGCGAGATTAATTCGTTTAAAGTAATTCAAAATATTACAAATTAACATCTTGTTTTATTATTAACAAAGCCTAACGTCACGCATATTACCTACATAGTATTGCTTGGCCATTTTAAACACTTAGCAGAAAAGTTGTATTAGCTACGCATCGTCATTTCTTTTGAATTTTCAAAAAAATTTCTAACAAACTAAACATAAAAATTATTCTGTCGTTTTAGACCTATAGTCGGCTACCCGAATTAAGAAAAGTTGAATTAAGAAAAGTGTTTTTTCTGAATTTAAATAAGTGTTTTTAATTCATTATGAAAATGATTTAAGGAAAGTTGATAGAAATTAAATAATAAAAGTTGACTTAACATGTGCACTTCTTAATTCATTTTCAAAATATTTTAAGAAAAGTAAAATATCTGAAATAAAATATGTTTTTTTTAAATTATTTAGGAAATGATTTTAGAAAAGTATTCAAAAAATATGTAATTAAATTTGTCCCGGAAAATTTTGAAATTTTTTCATTTTTTTTTGTTTTTTACTTAGTTTAAAATTATAAATAAGTCATTTTGAAAATGAAATAAAATGCGTATATAAAATCGAAATAAAACGTAACAATGTACTACAGTAAAAACCCAAATCAGCCCAATTTTCCATCTATAAATCAAAATTCAAATTTCTTCGCGTTAATGGAAAGAAAAGCATGGGGTGGTTGGGAAGTTGATTGTGTATAAGTAAGTGTCGATTATCATAGGCGTTGTCATACAGATTGACGCAAGTGGAAGTAATTTCCTACGGTTGTGTATTTAATTCGAGAATACTGAAAATAGACCAATATACGGAACAATCACAAACACCAATTGCTATCGAAAACCTAAAGTAAAAAAGTAAAAACCCGATTATCCGGCATACAATTAACCGAAACACTTAGTTAACCGGAATTATAATTTTTGAGGAAGTTTTTTTTGCTTTTTTCTCTTTCTATTCTCTTTCATATTCATTTTGAAAGTTGCAATTGCCTTTTACACATTTTTATTAATGAAAGCATTAGTTGAAAATTTTGAATGGCTTTAATTTTTAGGTTACAGTAAAAGCCCGATTATCCGGCATCCAATTATCCGGAACATTAGTTAACCGGAATTTTAATTTTGAGAAAATTTTTTTTTGCTTTTTTCTCTTTCATACCCATTTTTTAATTCATTTTCAAATGTGCAATTATTTTTTGCACATTTTCTTTAATGAAAGCATTAGTTGAAAATTTTGCATAGGTTTAATTTTCATATTACAGTAAAAGCCAGATTATCCGGCATCCAATTAACCGGAACACTCAGTTAACTGGAATTTTAATTTTGAGGAAGTCTTTTTGTTCTTTTCTCTTTCATATGCATTTTTAATTGATTTTCAAATTTGCAATTGTTTTTTGCACATTTTCATTAATGAAATCATTAGTTGAAAATTTTAAATGGCTTTAACTTTCATATTACAGTAAATGCCCGATTAACCGGAACACTAACTGGAATTTTAATTTTTAGGATTTTTTTTATTGCTTTTTCTCTTTCACAAGGGAAATTATTTTTTTTATTATTCTGGGATTCACAGAAAATACACTTCAATTTACTTTTCTCTGTTTTGTGCATTATTCTATTTGAATTGAATGTGTAAAGTCGTACTACAGTAAGGTTAGTGAAATATTGAATATATTATTAAATTTTGTGTACTCGTATGGGTGTACTCATATACATAATATGTATGTATTTATTATTTGCAATAAATTCAATGAACTGATGTATAAAAAAATGTTTTCTGGTACATAATTTGAAAATAAATAAACGAGAATTCTAAAAAATAACGAAACCAAGCGAAATTCTTGTAAAATTTCTAGTTTTAATGAAACATACAATTATCCGGAATGCTCTCATCCCCAAGCATTCCGGATGACAGAGCTCTTAGTAAAGTATATTTTCTGTGAATTCCCGAATAATAAGAAAAATAATCTCCATTGTGAAAGAGAATTTTCCCTTGCAAAAAAAATTGATAAAAATTAAAACTCCAGTTATAACTGAGTGTTCCGATTAATTGTATGCCGGATAATCGGGTTTTACCGTAATATGAAATTAAAGCCATTCAAAACTTTCAACTAATCCTTTCATTAATGAAAATGTGCAAAAAACAATTGCACATATTTGAAAATGAATTAAAAAATGCATATGAAAGACAAAAGAAAGGGAGGAAAGCAAAAAAAATCCTAAAAATTAAAACTCCAGTTATAACTGAGTGTTCCGATTAATTGTATGCCGGATAATCGGGCTTTTACTGTAATATGAAATTAAAGCCATTCAAAATTTTTAACTAAAAAAAATTTCTAAATGAATTCAAAAATGTATATTTTAATTCACAATTAATACACAAATAATAATTCACAAATCAAATTTA
Organism: Nephrotoma flavescens; assembly: GCA_932526605.1. NCBI lineage: Eukaryota > Metazoa > Arthropoda > Insecta > Diptera > Tipulidae > Nephrotoma > Nephrotoma flavescens. The sequence goes on along the minus strand of OW052222.1, from coordinate 252,804,423 downwards.
TTTATTTAATTTTTTATGTTTTTTATCTTTCTCTACAATACAACAAAAAAACTGTAAGAAGAAACATTTTCTTTAAAACATTAAATTTGGCATGCATTTCTTTGTTATTAAAAACAAATGTAAATTTTATGTTTATAATGTGAAATAAAATACACCCAAACATTTTTTTTACACGGCGATACGTGCCAACCGTGTAAAAAAATCAACGTTCATAGAAACACCACTTTTTTTAATTCTCTTTTCTTAATTCATCTTTTCTTAATTTAGGGAGCGTGACGAAACCATTATTATTAATAAAAATAAATAAAACAAAAAAAAATATGAAAAAATAAAAATTTCCCGGAAAATCAAAAATTTTTCCGGAAAAATTTAGCTTTTCCCTCCTAATAACTATTAATAAACAATCCTGCATTTAAAAATTTTAAAAGTGTATACTCCTTACCTGATTTTATCGATGTATACGTAAAGTAAACTTTAGCCTAATAATCTTCCATTCATTTTGAAAATGAATTAAGAAAAGTGGGCAAAACATGAAATAAAATAAACGCATTTTAAATCAATTTGAAAATGAATTAAGATAAGTTTTCTAAAAAATGAAATAAGATGTGCATTTTTTAATTCATTTTGAATTGAGTTTTTTTTTTTTTGTTGTAATTACTTTTTTAAATTCAGGAAATTTGTTCAAAATACGAATTAAAATAAGTGGAAATTTTTCATACAAATACCACTTTCTTTAATTCACTTTTCTTAATTCAACTTTTCTTAATTCGGGTAGCCCCTATAGTCGCCTAGACTTTTGACTGCCTATACTTTCTTATGTCGTTGTTTTCAACAATCATTTACTTTCGATTTCTACTTAACGTTAAATTTTAGTTGCACTCAAATTCTGCTCATTGATTATCCACCTGCAAGATAAATGATATCACCTTTATCTTAAATTAAATTTTTTCGAGCGGTTATTGGTGCTAAATTTCTGTGTGTTTCCATTTTCGACCCTGTGATGATTTTTCACGATTCATTAATTTGAAGAAAGGACTGCGGAAAGATAAACTACTTAGTCCTGCCTTCTTTTCGAGCGTATATAACCAAGTATGTAGCCCGTAGGCATATGATATAAATTAATATCCATAAGATATTTTAGGTCGAAAAACTCTCGAGAGGCCGGAAAAATTATCAATTTCTGTTTATGAGTTGTCTGTCCTGTCTGTTTATGTATTGTACCTCAAACTCAAAAAGTTTCCCAAATAAGCGTGCATATATTTTTCAATTTATCTTTTAATTAAATTATTGAATGTCTTAAGAAATTCAAAGATTTTTCAAAAAAATCTGAAAGGAGTCGTTCAAAGATTTCTAACCTGCTTAAAGTACACTTAAATTGCAATATGTGTTCCGAAATAATAGCACGAACCGACTAAACCTTAACTGCAAATATCATATTATAGAAATGGCACGAAAAGTGGATTTTCAATAGATATACGAGAACCCCCCAGCGAAATGTTGTGTTTTATCTAGAAATATTAGATTAAAAAATCCCAACCCTCCAAAATTTAAATAAAAATTGAAAGCAAACTTTTCAAATGTATTGAAATAACAGTGGCGTATGCGGCGGCAGGAAATAATTATCTAAATCAACTTTAACATACCTTTGAAGGATGTGATTCTTCAGTCCATCATATAGTCCAATGCAGTCTTCGTTATGGAATAATTGTGTCAAGACAGACTGCCTCGAAAACTGTAGTACAAAACCCGAAAAAAATGATTTCATTATACCCCAATGATTACCCGGTTGGCAATTAAACAAGGATGGTTGAGTACTAAGTAGATGCAGATTAGCTTACTCCTAAAATCGTAATAAATTTCCTAAAATATTGTCGCCACGCAACGTTTGGTATCTCGTTCCTGTTGTTTAGAACTTCTGTATTTTCTTTTGTTTTAAATTTTACTTGCAATGAAAATCTTTGGCAAAAGACATTAAATGTGATACAAAATGCACAATTTCAAAATAATCATTTAAATGGAAATGAGATTTTTGTTTTTCCGATTCCTTGAAAGTTTTGTACAATTTCCCTAAGAATAGAAAAATGCAAAACCAATTGTGTTTTGATTTCCTGTACTAGAACAACTATTGTTTATAAGATTATAAAGTAAACATTACGGAACCATTTTAAATAGATTTTATAAGCAAAATCCTATTTTCAGGAGATATTTAGCTTCGTACTATGTAGTTGTGTGCATTTTACAAGCGGATATAGATTGCCAATACATTGTCACCACATTATACGATGTACCTGTACTGCACGTACCTAATAATACGTACGTGGGCATACCCGAAACAATAAATAGATTTTTACTAATGATTCCATGTAAATATTATATAACCTAAACGTTTATAAAGAACAATCGAGGTGTGTAGTGTTTGTACAAGAAGTAGAAAAAATACCAAAACTTTTTTTTTTTATTAGAAAAGCAAACAATAAATTCCTAAAAATAAACATTTAGAGAGCCTATTACATAATATGTAGAAATAAACAACAGGTCGGTCTATTTTAGATGCATGCATTGACGTATGATATATAGCAAAATTTGTATAATATTTTGTTCAGTATGACGTAAAAATCTATATTTTCCAGATAAATCTCTTGCTTTTATTAGAACATAGAAATTATTCACCTCATGACTTATAAGCATATCTAAAATTGACTAGAAACGTTAATTAGGTATCTAAAAATGAAATTTTCGGCACATTGGCTGTACGTAAAAAATTTATGAAAAGTCCAATGAACCTTTGACCAAATTTTGTATACAGAATGCAATAGACTGACCCTCCTGAAGATTTTCATCAAAATCGGTTCAACGTTCGAAATAATCTTAAGTACTTTTTCTTGATATATATTATAAAAATATAATACCTTATGGAAATTGCAGCGGAACCTAAAAAATTGTATTATATTGAATAAATAAAATAACTGCATATTAACGAGCTAATAATTAATTCAATAGTACTTAGTGGGTCTTAGTTTGTCGGATGAGAAAGTGAAACACAACTTTCAAAAGGTAAGTTTACTGGTAGTTAGGATTAAGAATATTTGGTCACATACATTGAAAAGGATCGTTTTTCTGAATTTTCTGATATTTCTAAACGACACTCATCTTACCGGAAAGCGCATTGTATGCGCCAAAGAAAATTTTCCTAAATCTCTCTTAAATTTAATCACGCATCAATGTATTAGTAAATCGATAAAATAATTGATCATAGTGGCTTTCTATTATTTTTATTTTGTGTTTCAATGGGGTAGGTACTCGAGCAAAAAAGCAAGCAATTTGCTAGCCGAAATCCTGACTACTCGATCAATTACACCAAAGAAATTTAAATTTCAAACTACAGTGAGCCATGCTCCACACGGTTTCATAAGACCGGCTTCGCCTTCCATTCTTTCCCCTTTTACCTGCAAAATCCGTTTTAACTGCGACATTAAATTTTTCGGTGAATCCGAAATGAAAAAATGGAAATGAAAATAAAAAAATTTAAGGCCATTTTTGAGATGTAGATTTTTGTTTAAATTTCATTTTCGAGAGAACAGAATAAAACAATACGAAAAAATTTGGTGTTTTAATATAAAATAATGGTTTAAATTAACAATAAAAATCTATTAGGACTTAGTTTGAAACCAGGAGTTAACATCATGTGTAGCTTGGCTTATTTTTCATAAAATTTTTGTTTATTTTTGCGATGTTGCATTAAAATTTACGGCCTCAAAAATTAATCAGCAAACTTTTGTGTTATTTTACTGTGCAATCGCAAAAAGCTTATTGAAAATATAATTTATAATTCAAATTTCCTTGGTAAAATTGATTGAGTAGTCAGGATTTCGGCTTGCTTGCTAACCAATCGAGTATCTACCCCAATATCATACGAAATAAAAAACATAGAAAGCCATTTTGATCAATTAAGTTAACTCAACTAATATTGAAAATTTGATTCACATTTAAAATTGAAAAATTAAAAATTCAAACTAAGTAATAGCCATTGATCAAATGGCCAAACATTTACTTCAAAAATGAATCAATTAGGATTTTAAAATTTTCCAAAATTTGCTGAGCAAAATACTGCCTTATGTCCAAGATGAATAACCAAAGTTCATTGTTTAAATTTTAGAAACTTATTCTAGAATATTCTTTTTGGAGTATGCTTGGTACATCAAGAACATACAGTGTGAACTAGATATCAACTTGTTGTATCTGTCATTAACGGTGTCAAATAAAATAAAACCTACCACAATATATTCGGTCCACAAACCACTATAGGCTCTTGGGACTAATATTTTTAAATCATTTTTGGTCCATTCCAGAGGCACACATAGTTTTAGGAAATATTCTTGGCAATAAGAGGGTGAAATAAGAAAAAAAAACCATGTCTTATGTTGAAAGGAAAAATTTCAATGTATACATTCTAGAAACCACTATATGCTTTTGCCCATATATGAGACTAATATTTTTAGATCACGTTTGGTCCGTTCAAGAAGCAATCGTTCTAATAAAACTAAAAGCACCCCAGGTCATACGTTGGTTTTTGTTTTATTTGTGGTACTATTCATGTAATTCCCGAGAATAACGAACTGGGGAAAGAATTTATATGTAATTTCTGTTCAAATAGTTTTTCTCCGGCCTACTGAGGAGAAAAGTTTGATGTAAATATTTATAAATTGGAAATAACTTTTCCACGCCTAAATTAGCATGGAAAATTAATACCGAATTAATTTTGTTTTCAAAAAAATTAGCACTAACTTTTTATCTCAGTATGCCAGAAGTATTTTTTTAAATAAAAATTATATATTAACCTTTCAATCACCGCCTAGTTAGCGCCACTTCTTATGAGAGCGAAAGGTGACATTTGTTTAAACGAGCAAGAGCCTCATTCCATTTTATTATTATTTCGTCATTTGTTACATTAATTGTAAACTAATTGAACATTTTACATACTTACATAACATCCAGTCGAATTATTGTCATCTATGAAGTTTATATTACACTAAAATTAGTTTTTCTAGAAATCGATCACCTTTCGCTCTAGTTAAAAAATAATCCGTTAGATGTCAACCGTCTTACGTTAAAAGCCGAATAAATTCTCTCCTCAATTCCCTATTCCCGGGGAATTACCAGAATAGTGACACTGCGGGGTGGTTTTCGTCTTATTTAACCCTGTTAATTTCAAGAAGACTTCTATGATCTACGTGTTCCTTTTGAACGGACTGTATGATCTTAAAATATTAGTCTCGTCTATGGCCAAGAGACTACAGTGGATTCTAGAACTGGGCTTGGCAATTTTCAATGTTTGCTGTTCAACGTATGACAGGAAGTGGTTTTCGTCTTATTTTATCTTGGTTGTTAAAAAATAATTTTTTTTTAATTGTGTGTACATGTTGAAGGAACTAAGAATGATCTAAAAATATTGGCCTCATTTGATCAGGTTTTGTGGTGACACATATTTTTAGATTTAGGGAAACTTTCATCTTTGTATATGGGCTTGTGAAATTTTTGCTAAACTTCAACAAAAAATTTTATGTCTTGTTTTAAAAAATAGTTCACGCGCTGGTTTTATGTAGAAATAGAATTCAGTCTTAGCACCGCTGGTATACTTTATCCAACTATGAATTTTAATATTTTCTATAGTAGGTGCAACAAGAGTGTGTACGGCATAAAAATTAGTTTAACTGCAACTGTTTAGCGGACAACATAAAGAACTGAGTGCGATTTTAAAAAACGATTTGATGCGGTATTTTAGGCCGGATCCGCTCGAAACGCGATATTTTAAAATGCGATATTTCAAAACGAGATATGACAAAACGAGATATGGTACAAAACGCGATGTTTCAAAATGCGATATGGTACAGAATATGCGTTAAGGAGCGGCGGGAGCGCAGCGACCCACCTGATACCGATCCTACATACTATCGTTCCTATCGATTTTTAATTTCTATAAACTGAAATTAAATTTCCCCTTCACCGGCCTGATATAACCCGATCCTAAACTCTCGTTTTGTACCATATCCCGTTTTGTACTGTATCGCGTTTTGAAATATCGCATTTTGATAATTCGCGTTTTAAAATATCGCGTTTCAAATGGGACCCATTTTAGGCGTACATCCAAAAGGGCTACAAATGTCGGTTGCAAGTACAGCAAAATATATAAAAAAAGTCATTTGTACAGAAGTGGATTACAATAATTCAATGTATACGTCGTATGGATAATCGAGTTGACAATCGTTTTATGTGACTAGACAATTCTGTTGTTTGTATCGAAAATAACCAGTTGCTATACCAATATGTGACTTGAGGTAAAAGAATTAATCAAAAGTTGTAATTTTGAGTTGTGTGATATTTTGAGGTGACTAGAAAAGGCATTAAACGCGTCGTTTGTCGTTTAAAGTATATAAGAGAAGTCGAAGTGTGTGCAAGATAAATTTGGTAAGGTTTTCTCAAGCTAGGATGTTGACCCGAGAAGTGAATGATGCACTGCAAGGGTCTGTCCGAAGCGTACAATTTTCCCATAGGTGGGTTTGAGATAAAATTGGTTACCTTCGTTGTTCTACCAATTAAACATTGGGTATAACAACCCGGTTTAACTTGTTTGGTCATTTGCTGCCAATAATACAACCTACTTTTTGACCATTTGCCAACACTTTTTTGCAAGGAGAGTGATTCATTGTGTTGATTTTTGATCAACGATATTTGCAAAACATCAGGAATTCACACATTTTACACCGAAATATCTGTAATGTTGACATTTTCTTCGGCTCTGAACGAATTGTTACGAATTTTGCGCGTTCGATACGGATTTCGCAACACCCTAATTTCCTCAACAATAATATGCTTGCCATTTACACAAAACGCTGCATACGCATTTGGGTCTTCTGTACTCTTATAACGTAGCTTTTTATATTTCGGGTCATTAATCTCTCATGCATTTCAATTAGATTTTTCTAAACATTTCTCTGAATTTGTCCCATATTTTGTCAAGTAATGATGCGTAATATGCGCTTGTAATGGTTTTACAAAAAAAGAGTCACCATCATTTTCCCAGCCGAAGGAACAGCATTCACCTTTTCTGGAGCCGATTTCCTCTTGCAAGTCACTGTTTTGTCTGTATTTTTGATTCTGGAGGGTAATGGTGCATTCAAGCTTCATCAACAGTAATTATCCGGTGCCAAAACTCTGATTTAATGCAGCTAAACTGCGTCAGAAGACCTTTGGAAAACTTTCAGCAGACAGCTTTCTCATGCTACATTGTGAATCACCATTTGGTGAATATGAAATATGTTATCGTCAGTGGTTACAGTTTTTAGACGTCCCGAACGTTCAACGTCACTTATGTTGGTACGGCTACCTTTAAATTTAGCTGGGAAAAATTGTACGATGATAGATGGTGCGGCCCCTGTATACAGTGCCAGCTCGTCTTGTATTGTCTTTCAAAAATAAATATTTCAACACAGTTCGATACTCGATTTTTTAAATTTTTACAAAAATACTCACATCGACTCACTCAAACAATTGCTAACAAACATTCTTAACATGAGAGTTTTCGTACGTTTCGTTAGAGGTACCTGAACTCATCTGAACTGCCTCTGTATCTCCCTCCCTCATAGTCTCGTAATTATGATAAATCTTACACAGCTGCTCTATTGATTTGATGTTATTATGAAAAAGTAGTCCCATTCTTCATTGCAGGAATCATGTTTTGGCAAAAATCGGCATACTGTTGTAATCTTAGAATTAGTTCGACATTCTTCCTCAAAATTAAAAGAGCTTAAAAAGATACACAATGAGTTCTTCATGACTCCCAAGGTGGTATTTTGATCGTCTTCTTTATAAATTCAATACCAAAACTCCGTGATTTTACTCAGAAAATATAGAGCAAGCCAAGGCAATAGATATTGTGGAACCCTGTCATATGAGGCTAGGTTTTTTTAATAACGGCCGCCATTTTCTATAATACTATTTTTCATAATAATATTTCTTATAACGGGAAAAGTTCCGCTACCATTTTGATAGCCTATAACTTTGTTCACAGAAAAGATAAGTAAGTGGTTCAGTTCTTGTGGCGTATATATGGCGTATATATAAAGCGAAACTGAGCTAAACGTCACATAACCAAGATAACGTGCAATCAAAATGGTAGCGGGACTTTTGCCCCGTAGCGGGACTTTTGCCCCACCCGTTACTATCGAAATAATTTTAAATCGTGATAGTTGTAGCCTCACTAAGTCATATCTCAAATGTTCAGGTTACTCGATTTAGTACAACCCCACGGATAAAAAAATCCCTCGAATACCCTACTCCTTATGTAACTCTAACTTTTGAATGCTCATCGATCGGATTAGGATCAATATGCGCAAATAGGCAATTCGAACATTTGGTGTCAAAAATTCCGGAATTTGTAGCAAATTACATCTCATAATTCTCCCCTATCCTCTTCAGACTTCAGGGCCAAACTGAGCCGTTAATTATTTGGTCTTCACTTTAAATAGCCGTGTAGTAGCTTCGACTTGCAATAATACCAAACCCAAATATAACCACAAAACCATATTATATTACATCATGGAATCAAACCGCGTTATAAATAAATAATAAAATTCTGTATAGTGAAAATATGATTGGGAAAGTTTCCCTCCTTTTTACCAATTGTTGTTGGTGGCTTTAGATGTATTCAAACAAAAACTAAAATAAAATCTTTTGATAAAAAATAAAAATTTGTATATAAATAAATTTAAGTTTTACAAGATTCTGTTTTTTTTTTCTGTGCTACTGCCGAAGAAAATTGGAAAATAATTCTGTAAAGTGGAAAATCGAATTTTCCTTCTCCAAAACTATATATAACATTCATAAGAAGTGTTAAAAAGGGAAAAATGGAAAATTGGCTACACATAATTTTTGTAAAGCAGTATAAAAAAGTTTTCCTGTTTTGATAAACTTTTCCTACTTTCCTTCTTCTTTATTAACTTAACCACTTTAAATAGTTTATGATTTGTTTTTTTTGGCTGTGTGTGTGTGTATTGTGATGATGAGCTGAAGCACGTGATTCTTTTTTACGTAACTTAATTGTATGCCGCCTTAATTATTAGTTAGCTTTGCCTTAAACCTGGCGCAATTTGCGATAAAACTTGTTATCGCGTTTGGGAATCTATTAAAAAGTATATTGTTATGCTTAACGAAAGGATATATATTTTCTTGACGTATAAATTTAATGTGTGAAATTATGCATATGTCTTTTATGACTGTGATTTCTATACGAGTGTATGTAGTTCATAACATTTTGACATTAAATGTGCAAACCAAAAAGAAACATTATCATTTATTGTTAGAACCAAAAGTACGGATGGGAGATTATCTCGAATATTAGTCACTGACCAAACGGCACTGTGGTTAAAGCTATGGCGGTTTTATCGGGAGGTACTGGGTTCGAATGCCGATATGGGTAGAATACGAATGGTATAGTTTTCATCATCTGATTACGATCAGCGATGTAAATGAACACAACTATGACCTCTGTCTAACTATTATCTTCCATGTACTATGGTAACAAGGAGCTGTGCATCATTGATTTAGCAAGATTGATTTAAAAACTATCTATAAACTAAAATTTGACTAAATTATTCATAAAATAAACTCACGGTTAATTTCTTTGGTTCGCAATATAAATAAAGGGTCCTGCACACCAGATTTGTTACAAGACGATCAAATCGAGAAATATGTTCAGCCAAATTCTGTGATAGTTTTACCAAGAGTTACGTTTCTGGTACTGGAAACGTCTAAAAAAACAAATGATAATTTATTAAATGTTTTTCTAATTTAATTTTTCGTGAGACCGCCGTGTATACAAATTTACCCTTTGGTATTCCTCCGCGTTAATGTTCTTAGCTTGGGAAGTAGATCAAACCATAGGATGTTATTTTGCAATACACATTAATGGTTCAATATTCGTCCCTCGAATATTGGGGCGTTTTTTGTACCCAATCAATAGGATAATGTGTGAGATGAAGTGGATAATGTGTTCTTCACTTAGTAGTTGAATCTCCTGGAAGTTATTTAGTAGATCAGCTATTTGTACGTTTGGATATATTTGTTGCTCGTATACATCGTTGTATGGTAATATGATTTGTGTTTCCTCCTCGATAACTTATTTTTTAGTGGTATAATTTTCATTTAGAATTTGAATAGTGCAGTTGACTATATTTTGTCCTTTAATATTTGTTGACGGTTGATTGCAATCCGATGTATATATGAATCGATGTATTTATTGAATTAATATATAATTATCCTTGTCGTAGGCGTTCTGCGTTGTTAATTTTAATATTTCTTGGAAGTTGCATCTCGCCGGTTTTTGAAATATAATTCAAGAATTCTCTATTGGAAATAATTGAATATAATAATCATTACCTTTTCCATTTTGTAAAACTTTTAACTATGGAAAATATTATATTTATTCGAATTGGAATGAAATTTTTGCCCAAAGTAAGAGCCAATAAAATCCAACAAAGTATGCGCTCTTCGTTTTTCGTTATCCAACTCTCTCACTTACGTATATACTTTTCATAATATTTCTTACTGATCAGGAGTATTTTCCCAAGCTGCTTTTCGTACACTTTCAATGAAGCTTTTCATTTCTTCTGCTATTATGTAAGCTAGCTATACCGAAAGTATTTTCAGTTTGTTTTGTTATTTGCTAGCCTTTCATGGCTTGCTTTCATAATTACTGGTGTCACTTATTTTCATTAAAACTGGGGAATGGTCTGACGATATAGCCCTTTTTCATTATCGACTGCTAAGTAATTTTCGGAGATACCTCTCCGGAACCAGGTTGGGTATTAAATGTGTAAGTGTATACAATGATCATGCGAGGTATGAACGGGTTAAAAGACATTAGATACGGGAGTTCAATTTGGAATTTGGTAGAGAAAACATCTCTAATTCACTGTATCGAGGATTGGCCAGCACCCAGAGATTTCCAAATGACATGGCATATATGTCTAGTTAGCTTAAGATATCCTAAACAAATAAAAATTAACCCCATTTTAATACGATGAGGTAGACCCGTTTGCTATTGACCCCGAAGTTGTTCAATCTTTGCAAATGGAATTTATACATTCACTGTATCGAGAATTGGTCAGTACCCAGAGATTTCCGACTGACATGTTATATATCTCTAGTTAGTTTAAGACATCCTAAACAAATTAGAATGATCCCCATTTTAATACGATGAGGTAGACCCATTTGTTATTGACCCCGAAGTTGTTCAATCTTTGCAAATGGAATTTACACATTCACTGATTCAAGGATTGGCCAGCACCCAGATATTTCCAAATGACATGGCACATATGTCTAGTTAGCTTAAGATATCCTAAACAAATAAAAATTAACCCCATTTTAATACGATGAGGTAGACCTGTTTGCTATTGACCCCGAAGTTGTTCAATCTTTGCAAATGGAATTTACACATTCACTGTATCGAGGATTGGCCAGTACCGAGAGATTTCCAACTGACATGACATATAGGTATAGTCGCCAGTGGTAATCTAACATAAATCTAATTAAATACTTAGGCATAGCGGAGCCAATATACCTGCTAGCATGGCAGTGAAATATGTCCTAAATAACAAAAATAAACAAGTATTAGTAAATACACTGTTAAAAAAATTCTTTATGAATTTTGAGTGAAAATTAGAAAATAAACTAAAAAAAATATTTTACATTCTTCATACTAGCCAGGAAAATTCTCATTTTTAAATAGTTTTACAGAAGGTTATATCTAGATAATAGAAGATAATATTTCAATAGCTCTAAACGCCGGGTATAGAAAATTTGTGTACACAATGCCACTATGTGGAACTTAGACGATAAGATGATATCCAGAAGACAGATATGACAGTCAAGTGAGCTGAAGGTCATTTCCATAAAAATGGAGGACAAGTTCGATATAGGTAGTTTTAATTTAAATAAATTACTAAAATGGAATCGTGGAGTTTGTCGGAAAATGCCTATAAGGTAGCACAACGAAATTAATGAAGTTTCCAAATTGAGAGTAGGAGTATCCTTTTAACTGCCATTTCCAAACAGAGTTGGGATATCCTATTTAGTTGTAATAAATAAGGAAGATTTTATTGGTTTAATTCTGGACATCTTAGGGTTTATCGGAAAATATCGTTGTTAAGGTTTATATTCGTATTTAATAAAACACACTATTTAACTTTATAAAATACATGTAGAACGAGGATATTTTATCACTCCCTTTATTGCCCTCACCCGTACAACAAAACTTCAATCCACATATGGAGAAATTTCTTATCACCGATATGTTATCCATAATATGGATATAGAATATTGACAATATAACATTTACTATGTAGAAATGTTAGGTAAACGAGTCAAGGGCCATTTCCAAAAGAAGGAAAGTAGTAACGAAAAGGGTTCGTTCTCGTAACTGAAATTAATTTTATTGGTTAAGTACAGTTTGTCGGAAGATTCCACTATATGCAAATGTTACCTTTAGGTTGACACTGAATATTTCTTACTCTTTCTATTGCTACCGTTTTTGTAAAATAGAAAAATAATAATAATATAGTTATTTCACCAAAACTTTGGTTTCACAGTGTAATTTAATTACTAATTTATGTTCTGGACAAACTTCACCACCATCTGCTAGCTGTCTAAACCCAGCAACTTTGCACGATTAATTCAAAATGCTCGACTGCTCGACTCGTTTAAGTGCTTCATCTGTGCCTGTATTCAACGCAACCGATGTTACAGAAAAGAAAGTGTTAACAGCAGTTTTCAGCAAGGAGATCTATTATTAAAATAAAATACCTTTAATCACTGAAAATTGGAAAACTTTTGGAAAAAATATTTTTCTTCTTTTTTATGCTACTTATTTCAAAGTTCATTTCCCTATAAATATAGATTATTTATCGTTTAGCTAAATGCATAGTTTTGCTACTCTGTACTCATAACAGAAATTTGCTGTTTTGCAAGAATAATATTTTTATTTTTAATTTAGATAAAAATAATTTTAAAAATGTGTTCTTCTCTCCATTGGAAGCTTAAATTAAATATTTTTCAAACAAGCAACCCTACATGCAACAAAATGGGGATACAACAAAACTTACATTTTAACTTACTTGTAAATTATACATCATTCAGCTCAGTTATTGCTATTCCCAGTAATTAATTGTTTGAAATTACAATTAGATCATCTGTCTTTAAATTAATTTTCTTTAAACTAAAGAAATGTTTATCTTGGCTGTGGCAGAAGATAAAAATTATGTGTGTGTAAAACCACGCAAATCCAATGAATATATAAATTTTGCTGTGTACATGCTTTAATATCATCGTGACATCTGTAATCGATTATGCTGTTAGTTTATTATAAACTTTATCGTACATAAATTGTAAGTGTATACAGAAAAAATTCAACAGACAAGGCGAAGAGGAGCACCTTCTGTTAATTTATTATTAAATCATAACAAATTTATTTTCGTATAATATTCCCAGTCATACACGATGATGACGACGAGAACGACGACAACCGTCAACATAATAAGCACAGCAAAATAAACTTTTTAGATAACTTATATTTTATTCAAAAAAAAAATAAATTCTTTATCATAATCACCATCATCGTCATCATAATAAACTACACTACACAAGTACTTACATGTATGTTGTTTATCCAATTTAACTCGTGTTAGGAAAAATAAAAATATTAGACACAAAAAAGCACTAATATCAAAAAAGTACTGTGCTCCGTGTATACAACAGAAAAAGTTTGAACAGTTCAACCGAAAAAAAAAACAAACACGAAATTGTTTAAGCTGTTGAATGTGTTTTCAGACAGACATATCAACAGGTTTCAAGTAGTAAAACTATTTAGACTAAAAAAATATATAGGGAGCCACCCAACCATTTGTTGATTTTATTGGGTTGATACATAAATATCGCGTCTTTATATTTAATTGATTGTGGCATTCCATTATTTTTATATTGCCTTAAGAAGTTTTTCAAATAATGTTGTATAAAACTACAATAATTGAGCATAAAAATAAATCATCATCATAACAATTTATTATTGTAAAGTTACGATCAGATAGTTACGATTATTATTATTGTTATTATTGTTATTATCGCTGTTTGTCATCAAATTTTCATTCGAAATTACTGTAATTTCCTCGACGCCCATCCTTAAATGATTATTACGTAAAAAAATAACAAACAGTGAAAACATGACGTAAAGTAGTAGCATGTCCTTAAGAATATATACTTACAACGGAAAATTAAATAACACAGTGAAATCCACCCTCGTAGAATTAATTATTTACATTTCTTCTTTTTTTTTGTGTCCGTTCACCCTGAAACCCCCTAAGATCTTTTTGCTTTAATTTTTTTTTTTCCTAGACTCGTGAATATATGTTTGCGTCGGGTACAATTGTTGTCATTGATATTATTTCTCCGGGAATGATGATAACGAAAACATCTATAATTTTAATTAATTTAATATAATTGATAAGACTTGCGCTATCGCTTTGATTGTTTTTTATGTGTGTCGCACTGATGAAACACATCATTATGGGTTTGATAGCATCAAGTATTATTTTTTTATATGGTTTCAAAACTATTACAATAGTAAAAGATATGATGTGCGATATGAAGCCAAACAATATTGAGGTTTTGTGAAGTGTGGCTAACTGCAGCAGACACTTTTCGAAATTCAAAATGAAACTTTGCACACCGATTAATCCCAATTTGTGCTAATTAGTGGTCACGGGGAAAAATTAGTACTAGTCCAGGAGGCGAGAAAACGAGAAAATAAAATTTCAAATTTCGCCTGAAAGACGAAACGGCTAAAACCTTATTTATAGAAAAACAAGATATAGTTTAAGCCTAATTTTAAAACTTTCCAAAGGTGGCTAAACTGATAAAAGTTGTCCTTCTCATAGAAATATTATTTTCATAAATTTTCATTCATAAATTGAGGAAAAACAAACTTGCCCCTAAAAGATACTAAATTAAAAGAACAAAATACAGAAGTATACCGATCAATGGCCTGGTGGTGCTAAAATCCGCTCATTTATAAATTATTCATGCATATAAAAAAAACAGAACCGTAGCCACGTTTCAACAGAAAAAGTAACTACTGCGTTAACCAATCAGTTTAATTTATCAACGCCTTCACTTCTATGTACTATCACAATGCCTCCAGTATCCGAATTAAAACCAGGGATTTCCGCTTAAGCATACTTGACAATGATTTTGATGTTATAATAATCAGCGAGACCTGGCTTACGATCAATATGTTATCCAATAAAGTGATCGCCTGCCATCCCTGCCTTGACGTCATTGCTGTTCGCATCAGACTAGCTTACAATACTTCGATTGTTGCCGTTGCCGTTTACATTCTTTACGGATTTGACCGCGATGTCTAAAACACATTTATCAACTACATCGACGCAGCCGTTATACCTTCAGTTCGTCCTGGCGACCAAATTATCATTGTGGGCCATTTTAACTTAAACGGGATATCTTGGAACGATGTCGGCGGTGTGTTCTCTTCATCCTCAACTGATCAACTGAGTCAATCTCATCATCGAATGTACTCGGCAATCCTTGTGAGCGGCGATTTATGAGTATTAATGAGCGCCTTTCATATACAACAGATATTGGTTTAATCTGGGTCCAGAAATATTTTTATTCCCTATCGTATGGCAACAAGGTTACCGAATATAAATCAGAAATGATGTAATCGAGTCAATCTCATCGTCGAATGTACTCGGCAATCCTTGTGAGCGGCGATATATGAGTATTAATGGGCGCCTTTCATATACAACAGACATTGGTTAAATCTGGGTCCAGAAATATTTTTATTCCCTATCGTATGGCAACAAGGTTACCGAATATAAATCAGAAATGATGTAATCGAGTCAATCCCATTGTTACAGGCTGGCTACTGCCAACCTGCAGATGTCACTAAGCGCATGCAAGGGCCTCCACGGTGATATTTTGCCGGCTACGTTCTCAGAGAGAAGTGCGAAGCGTCGTGGGGTTACAGGCATGCATGGCTCCTGGCTTACACCGTGATGAATACAGATATTTATAAAAAAAAAGGAAAAAAAACGCACATAATAAAAACCAGGTGTTCCGCCGAAATTCGTCGGCCGGAACCTGAGGAACGAACAGCAGAAAATATTAAATAAAAAAAAATCATAACGGTAGAGAGATGCCCTGATGCGCGCATACAACCGAACTCGCACGGTGGTAAACACCGGTTACAAGGGACCGCCTACCCTACGCCGACACAGGACGGGAATTCCCCCCTCATCATACCCAACCCGGAAAAATTAATAATTCATTTTTTTTATGAGTTTAATTTAGACAAAACAAAAAAAAACACAACTTCCCACGCGAAACAAAAGGAGAGAACGAGGGAGAGAACGAGAGAGAGAAGCGAGAGCAATGCGCATCGAGCGCGCGACCGCTATTCGGCGCTCGATTACAAATTATATTTTTAGAAAAATAAAAAAAAATTTAAAATAACAAAAAAAATGAAATGCAAAAAATAAGAAAAAAAATAAAATAAATGTACCTTAGTATAAAAATAAATTGATTGTTGCGGCCTTGCGCGGCCGTCATGCCACAGGTGATTGCCACACCCGGACCGTTGCGGCTTTATGTGCCGATACCAAACCGGTGTTAGTGCGACCTTGAGCGGTCGGCCGTTGCGGGGCCTTTCCCCGATACCACAAATATTAAAAAAAACGCGTTGCGGCTTGATTGTGCCGTTACCCGTTTCACTGTTGCTGCGGCGCACCCACTGATATTTGGCATACACCGGTAAAACTGACCACCCGTTAATAAGTTTTCAGAATCCGTTGCACTCGGCCAGGTCACCCGTAAAATAGCGGGTCTCTACTCGCCGCCTGTACACGTCGAACCAACACTTAAATTTTGTAAAACCCCCTGCTCTCCAATATTGCGAAATTGCGAAATGGTAGTCTAACCACTCACCACCAACCAAAATTCCGCCATTTATACCCGTTTACCACCAAAACTTCGTTTTTATTTACACCAATATGGCCTCCATATATTAATAAAACTAAACCCCTTTTTTTTTAAATTTTCTTTAGCATACAACAGTTTGTATCGCACTTTTATTATTATAATTAAAAAGAAAATTACAAAAATTTCCTGTTTTTTTAATACCACATCTGATTTACTTCTTTGTATAATTTTCCATAATTAAGATAACTTCTTCTACTTTTTAATATAACTCTTTTTTTTAAGATCACCAAAACTAGACCCCAAGTAAATCAAAACTCGAATGAATTAAAAAATAAAAAAAACTCTTACGCCGACGCACAAAACATTCCAGAAGAATTGTCTTTCTTCTCTGTTTATAAGAAAAACATTCTTATGGAATATTTTGCTTCACACACACACTCGATGCGCATTGTTCTCGCTCTCCCCTATTTTCGTTCAGTTACCAACAAAACAAAAAAAAACACACAGGAATCCATCCACCACTAACCGCGTTTAGACATTAAACCAACCCGGACGCAAAAAACCAGGACGCAAAACAACCCAGACGCAAAACAACCGAGGAGAATAGAAACACAAAAATTTACAAAAAATGGGGATGTAATCCATAAAATGAACATCTGGTCTTGTTAAAGACAACACAGTCGTAACACCATCATCGAATGTACACGGCAATCCTTGTGAGCGGCGATATATGAGTATTAATGGGCGCCTTTCATATACAACAGACATTGGTTAACATCTGGTTGAGATATAAGACAGTCAGTTATAGATATGTCAGTTTTTGGGAAAGTAGAAGCAAAATCACAAAAAAATGCTTATGTAGTTATTATGTTCCAAGCAAATTTTAATCCTTACATTTCTAACACTATTCAATTAAGTAATTCGTAACAGTATTCGCGGAACAAGGAATATTAACCTGAAAATGCCAGTAAAAATATTTTGAAATCAACATTCAAATATTTGGCTTTTAAACGAAAAAGCAAATAAATTAATTAAGTGTTCTATAAATGACATCATAAATAGTACAAATAAAACTTAATTAAAATTAAATTAAAACAAATTAAAATTATCAATTACCCACTCAGTTGGAGATTTCGGAAAAAAAACCAAAAACAACAACAAAGCATATTAAATTCAATATGTACATACCCAAACTCACATCCTTTTTGATGTTCGGATATCACATGAATTTCCGTCATTAATTTATCACACCCCTCACTGCGGCTCTCCTCCCATTCCCCAAGTTTTATTTAGAGCAACACCCTCGAAAATATTTTTCCAATTTTCCATCAACATTGTATGTATATATATATATATATATATATGATATATTTTGTTGGTTATGTTATGTTCATCGAATCCGATCTAATGTTATCAACACATATCATATCACTCACATCTAACTATATATTATCATCATCATCATCAATTGTTTGTTATCTTTAATCTACTGTGTACAGCAACATACGAGAGAAATCATAATAATCAAGTTAAATTATGTGTAAGGCGGAAAATCATATCCCAATGTGTATACACACACACACACACACATACACTCGTATAATATATGGGATGTGGATAGTGTTATTTTCTGTATCAACAAATCTCTATATGTGTGATTGTATGCTGCATAGCAACAAGTATATAACAATATATCTAATAATCAATAATTATATTGTAACATGTAATCAAATATACGAACATGTATATGCGAGAGGATATATGCATGTACAGTAGTTAAATTTTAATTCGAAACTAAAAATTATCGCATGCCACCCCACAAACATCCGCCAAAAAATATTTTATACCAAATTACGAGGAAAAACTAAAAACGAAAATTCCACTGTGCAGTGAGATATTTAGAACATGCTCGGTATGCGGTATGGGATGATGTACTATGTATATAGATAAGCATTGACGCCAAGACTCGTTTTTCTATATATATATATATATCAACAAGTTGGTGCCAATAATATTGAGACAAAAATGATTATGTCAAATTGAATGAAAATCTAAAATATCATCATAAGGCGGGAAATTGTGTGCGATACGAGCGGAGTGTGAGCCGATCCAATGGTGGGTGCTTGTTTTTATTTCGTATATACAGAACAAAAAAAAAATTAATGATGAGAATTGAATATTAAATATAAAATTTAGTGAAATTGACATGGAATCAGATTTGGATTTCATTAATTTCAATATACAAAACTATATAGACATGTACATGGGGAGGGGTGTATACGCTTCATTATTTTATGGCTTCATTTTAATTTATTCAGTGCGGCTTTATGATGTGCATAAAGTGGAAAATGGCGCTTAAATTAACATAAAGATTTCTCGTTTGATATAGCTAAATGTGACGACTCCGGCAACTTAACGTAATACTATATAGTACTGTGTACAGCAGCAACAATAATAATCATAATGATAACGATGTGTATATACACAAAATAATAATGATAATAATCATATATAAAGAACATAAAAATATAATAACATAATCAAATAAGGAACAAAAATATTATTATGTTCTTTTGTGCAAATATTAATTGTGTTAGAAGTAGTCTGTAATCATCGTCGTCTTATTATTTTGTATGTTATAATCATCACCATCACTACTATGTGTTATCGTTGCCTTATAATCATATTGCCAGTGACAAACGATGTATGGTATATAGCGAACGTATACACAAAAGAAATTGTCGTATGGCCTTCTAACAACCAACACTATACACGTCATAATGATGGGTTCAATCTATGCTTAAATTGGTAACATGAATTTTGTACCATCCCAAAACCGAAAATAAATATAAAATACAGTTGGCCAAACGTTTTCCAAACGTTTTCCAATTTGTGATCACTATTTGATTGGCTGTATTCAGTCGTGTGTAAAAAAAATTGGTTGTTTTTATACAAACAAAATGGAAAAAAAATAAATAAATTTTCCACTCCTTGAAAATAGAAGGAATTGCAAAGTAAATAAAATTTGTGTGCTTTTATAGACCGATGAAACCTATAACTGAACCAATGAACACAATTAAATTTAAACAAATGGGATATAATCGTTATTTGTATATTGTTTGTTTTGTAATAGTTTTATGGCTATATAAGGATATGTGGTTTACAGGTTAACTCAAGGGTGGAAATGGAGAAGATACATGTACTCAGGGATATCAAACGACGTTATTGTAATTATGTAGTTGTAGAGAGGACGTGTAAGTGCAGTAACCGACATCACACTTTGCTCCGAACGGGCCGATCAAATAGCGTATCAGCACCGATTCAGATGACAAGTAATACGAGCGTCCTTCATTCAAGCCTTCCATCCCCAACCCCGGTACTATCTACAACCGTTGTTTACGCGGACACGCCGGAGTACTCCAGCTATTTCTCCAGCAAGTTCTTCTTTCAATTTTTCCTTAATGTCATATTTTTGTTTTATAACTTTTTTGAAAACTAATGTCATCGTAAGAAGTTTGGGAAATGTTTTCCCTGCAGCCTTTGCGAAACTCAAGGATCTTCCTTTGAACTATATTTGGTATGATGTTGTCCCTTTCGTTCTTTTTGTTCCTTGTCCGCATGCCACTGGAAAATTTATGGAAATCCATATGATTAATTTTAAGCACTGATATGTTGGATGAGGACTTAAGAACAACATCTTCCATGCCATCCATTGTAAGGACCTCTTTGCACGTCGTTTCCATTCAGTACTAATGAGGCCGTGAATACTAACGGCTCTCATGAATGAATGTCCTGACTCAAAATATTTCAATGTTATCGTGTTAGGACCCATTCTTGGTTTAGTACACATACATAAGCATAGTAAATAATAACCAATTTTTGTTTTGTCTCGAGCAGTTATCAGCCCAAAAGGTAAATTGATTTACATCGGAACTAGACTTTTTAATGATGGTGTAATAAGTTGAAGCAACATCAGTGGCTCTACGGCCAGTTATGGATGCTGTATAAGATAGCGGAATTTTGACAGCGGAAAATAAGAGATTACACTACTCGCCACAAGTGACAGTACTATCACTAATTAGAATTAATTTTGATATGTAATTATCAGCGGAAATTTTTTATTCAGTATGTATATATTTTTTCACTAAATAAAACATCTCAGCGGAATAAAATATTTTTTTATTTATTTATTATTTATTATTTTTATTGTTCATTCTTATTCAATAACAACGGCGGATTATCCAGTGAATTTAATGTTCCTTTAAGGATAATCCAAGTTGTTATACATAATTATACAAAAGTTACAAAATTTACATTCATAGATATATAAATATTATAAAAATTTTAAAATTAAATATAACAGATATTTAGTTCCAAAATAATAGAATATTTGATTTAAATTAATTTTTAATATTTTTTTTAAATTGTAAGTAGGTTTCAGATTGCTTTATAAATTGGATTCTCAACCTGCCTACTGAAGTGAACAGTCGCAAAATAAAACAAGTGAAAATAATAAATGAAAATATAATAAAAATAGATACTAAAAATTAAAAATAATAGACAAAAGTTAAAAATAATTAGAAAAAATATTCTGTTTTATTAAAAATATCTTCAATCAATAAAAAGTATAATAAAAGTGTTTTGGGCGCAAAAATTATAAGACTGTGACATTTTAAAATGGCTCCAAAAAAGTGTAAAAAATTTGATGCTGCTATTACCGGTAATCGAAACAATCCGGCTATTTCTTGTGATGGATTATGCAATGGATTCTTCCGTATTGCATGTGCTGATATACCAAATGATCTACTTCAACATATTCGAAACAAAACAGCTGCTTGGCTTTGTAGCTCTTGTAAAACCACAAAATGTAAATCCATAATTGAGGGGGCTGAAATTGGAGAACAGTCATCAAGCCTTCCGGAAATTTTAAATGTGTTAGCCGACTAACGTTCAAAAATCATAAATGTGGAAAATTCTCAGAAATTTGTATCAGATTCATTTGACAATTTTGTACGGAAAATGAATCAAATAATTGAAGAGAACAAGGCGTTACGTCAAAATGCAAATCAACTGGAAAATAAACAGTTAGTACTTGAATCAAGGGTGAATAAACTTGAAGCACTGTTGGATAAAGAGAACCAAATAGCAATACGGAATGATCTAGTTGTTACTAGACTTCCGCCAAATGTTGATAGGAAAGATGAAATGGTGAAATGCCTACTTCGCGTACTTGATGTTAAACCGGCTGAAAAAGACATTCAATCAGCATTTTTTGTCAACACAAATATTAAATCTGGAACAAATTTAACCAAAAAACCAATGTTAATAATTAAAACAAACAGTTATGAACTAAAAAACACAATTTTATTAAATTATCGACTAAAAATAGCAAATAAAAATCATATTAATTCATCTGACCTCGGAGTCCAGTGTTCACCACAACATAAGGCTCTTAATATCCACATTATGGAGCGCCACTTCAAACGAGATTATATTCCGAAGCTAAAAAAATTAAACAAAATCTAAATTTCAAATATTTATGGTATAAACAAGGCAAAATCTTACTCAGAAAAGGTCCTGGTTCAAATGTTTTCCACGTCAGCTCGATGAACGATATCCACTACATCGTACGTGCCAGTACATTTCGGGATCATTCACAAAATACAGCAAATGATGATGTTGGTGATACAGCTACCATTGATGATCAATAATGGGATGCCGCCAGCGGCCAAATTCCGGTTCGGTGGTAAATTTACCATTATGGGTTTTATTAGTCGAAAATATGCAATTGGTATAAAAACCCAGAAAAGCGATTCCTGTTAAATGACTGAGAAAAAAAACCCATAACTAATGTCAAAAAACACCATAAGAATTTTTTTCATGAGAATTGGTTGGTTTTGTATTTTCCAATTAAAAAAAAAATATTATTATGATAGCGGTAGCATCAAGATTTATTTTATATTATATATTAAAGCATAAGTGGAGATAACGATGCCAAATCACTTACAGTATTCCGATCACTTATCAAAAATTCCAGCTGAGCACCGATCATCCGTTTCCTTGTATAATTTGACAGCGATAGTAATTCCCTTTACATAGAGATTCAATGGCATCGTTAATTTCGTGTATCGCTACGATATTGGACCGCGCTTAGTGCATATCCCTTTTCGATGCACTGGTAGCCGTACGATTTATAGGTGGTTCTCGAAAATTAATACGGTGAAACGGCGACGTGGTATTCAGTCAACTGCTACCTTTCGATTTTAGTTAGGATTATAATTCACCCATAATTTATGGTAGCAGAATATTTTCGATTGTATTCGATACGGAACTTTTTAAATTTTTCACTGAAAATAGAATTAAGTTAAAATTCAACTAATTTTGTAATTAATTTTGAATATTTCTTACAATCATTTTGTAGTATATATATACATATATGTATATATATATATATATATATATATATATATATATATATATATATATAAATATTATTATATATACATATTTATATTTTATGTATTTTGGTATGTTTGCTCATCGCAAGAAAAACAATTTCTGTCAAAATATAGCCCAATGAACCAAAAAACGTAGTTTATTAAATTTTTCCCAGGTTAAGGCCGTGTCCCAAACACCGACTTATTCAAATAAGTCTGCTATTGAGGTGACTTATTTTGAAAGCAAAAAACTTATTTGATCATGTAAACATGAAAAATTCAACAAATTATCAAATATTATCAATAATTTTCAAACATTAATGACATTCCACTTAATTAATAACTATTAATACAATATTGTCTTAATAAATTATATAATTAATAGATTTTAGTGATATAAAAATATTTTAGAGATATAAAGAGGATTAATAGAGGTGTGCTTGCATAAAAAAATTGTAGCTTGCGCATTTCGCGCATCTCAGCTACAATAATAAATTTTCATCGTGTTTTAATAACTCAAGACACATTTTTATGTTTTTATTTATTAAATAATTCATTAAAATAAATAATTTTTTATGCATTTTAGTTTTTTTATTTTATTATTAAATAACAAATTCCTAAAACATTTGTTGTTTCCTATATCTGTCAAAATAAGTCAGCAAAATCGTTTGGGACGACTTGACCGACTTATTCAAGATGGCATCAAATAAGTCAATAAGTTTGAAATAAGTCGGTGTTTAAGACACGGCCTAAAACCCATTTGTTGAAACGGAATCGAAAATTTTATGGTAATGGTAAATGACTGGTCGAAATTAAAACCATTACCATTTCTCATTACCATTTATCATTGAACCGGAATTTGGGTGCAGCTCCGGTTTTTCGAACGGCATTTTAAAATAATATAACAACAAATATTTTTGTTTTTTTTGGAATACTTGATTAGTTTTGAATCATTCTTGAAGAATACTAAAACAATAGAGAGTATATAAAGAAAAATGATTTTACACACATTTCTAAGACTGCTTTGTGCGTCCCAAGTCGATGTACATTATAATGTACAAAACGTTCGAATCGGTTAAACAATTATCATTATTAGATTTATATATTATTTTCTTAAATTTTCTATTTTTTTTTAAATTTTCAAGTACTTACATTTAATTTACACAAGTTATTGCAATTTCTTTATTTTGTTTTTCTTTATTTTGTTTTGGTTTTAATTTTGACATCTTCAATGTCATTGTCAGATGTTTCAGATTTCCTTTATTATTTTCGGGTTGCCCAAGTTTTGTTTAAATGGTCGATTTCTTCTATTTCTGGCTATCTGGTAATTTTTATACCATTTACATATTCATTCGCAATTTCATTGAATACGATTTTGAATGTCAATTTCATTGAATTTGATTTTGTATGTTATTAAATTCAGAATTTATTTTTATATTACGGTATCTTTTGTTTTCGATTTTTGTGCATTTAAGGGTATTGAATTCTGTTATTTCAATCATTTATTCTTTAATGAATAGGTTAAGAAATGGTTATTAGCTCGCTGTCATAATCAATATTTTGATAATGTTGATGACTATAAAATGAATCCTAACTGTTATTTTGTTAACTCAACTGTTAATTGAAAACATTACAAATAAATATTCGTGGCATGAATGATTTTGTTAAATTTGATAATATGTTAGAGTTCATAGATAGTCTTCAATCGTATATTGATATTTTAGTTATGTCTGAAACTTTCAACAATTGCAGAAATAACTATCAACAATTTTAATAGTTGCTTTTCTTGTAGAGATGATCGAACTGGAGGTGGTCTTGCAATATACATTAACAATGATATCGAGTATTGCCATCTTGAATATGGATAACGGCTTCTACCCATTTAATTTTATTCAAATTTTGCTTCCTCGTCTTAATAATACAAAAATCTGCGGTATCTATCGACCGCCAGGTTCCGATATTGATTGTTTCTTCAATTGGTTGGATAATCTTCAATCTGGAAATCGCTGTACTGATAACATATTACTTGGGGATATTAATATTTCCGTTAATAAAACAGATGGTAATGTCATTGAGTATAATAATCTGTTGATGACCCATGGTTTGATCACTACAAATACGTATGCAACTCGTTCCGCAAGTGACAATATTTTAGATCATTCCGTATCTAGTTTCATAAATATAACTAAAATCGTCAATTCTACGATATACTCCACTATTAGCGATCACAATTTCCTTTTGTCAAATTTTTTCTTTACTTCCTTGTATATTAAGAAAACTCTTGAAAAGAAAATAGTAGACATGGTAAAAGTTAATGAATTATTCAATAATTTTCTACTTGCAATGCCATTTAATGTGAATGATCCGAATAATACTATAGAAATTATTGTTGAAAAATATGGTGAATTGATAGATAGTTACTCAAAGATAATAAGTGTAGATGTTAAGCTGAAAAATACGGTATGTCCGTGGATCACACTTGACATTTGGAGTGACATTCGGAAAAAAAATAAAGTTCTAAAAAAAATTAAACGTAATCCTAGTAACGTTGCTCTGAAATCTGAATTGGAACGTGTATCTAAATTATTAGCTTCTAAAAAATATTATGCTAAAAAGCGTTACTTTAGTAATATGTTTACAGATTTAAATCAGAGAGATTTATAGAACAACGTGAACTTATTTTTTAATAAAAATCACGATTCACTTAAATTTGATAAAATTTTCTTTAATGGCCGATACGTAAGTGATTCTCTTGAGATAGCTAATCTTTGCAATTGCTTCTTTGTTAACGCAGGTTACTTAATCAGTGAATCTATTACCTCCGACAGAGACATACACAGGTTTGGAACTATTAAATGGATTTCAGATGGCATGTATCTTTCACCAATTACACCTGCTGAAGTTTGTAATGTTATCTGTTCGCTTAGTAGTGGTAAAGGTGGAGGTCCGCAAAAAATTATTAGCTGCGCGCTGAAATGTAGAATTGAGTTTTTTTCGAACATGTTGTCTGATATTTTTAATGTAACTTTAATAACTGGTGTATATCCCAAATGTCTAAAAGTCGCTAAAGTAATTCCTATGCTAAAGAATGGAGATTCTTCTTTACTTAATAATTATTGGCCTTATAAAAAATTTTATCGAATTTATTTATAATCATGTACCTTACAAAGCAATCTGAAAACTACTTACAATTTAAAAAAAATATTAAAATCACTTTAAATCAAATATTCTATTATTTTGGAACTAAATCTCTGTTATCTTTAATTTTAAAATTTTTATAATATTTATATATCTATGAATGTACATTTTGTAACTTTTGTATAATTATGTATAACAACTTGGATTATCCTTAAAGGAACATTAAATTCACTGAATAATCCGCCGTTGTTATTGAATGAGAATGAACAATAAAATAAAAAAAAAAAATCAGGTACTTGATTATAAATAAATGGGCCCATAAACGTGATCGATTTTCTTCCAAATTCAATTCTAATATGATGCGAATCAATTCTGCTACAATTTCGAGTTGAATACACATGATGAGCGTAATTAAAGTCTATATTAGACATAAATGAAGATACATTTAGGCTTTTGCACATATAAAGGGTTAATTGAAGCTTATATAAGACATTTATGGGCAATATCATAATATCATCTTTGCTACATAATAACCTAGTGGAAAATAGAAGTGGCAATCTGTATACTGCTTTTATACTTTTGTTTTGCATAACTCGCAATTTCTTCAGCCTGGTTAAGGTAGCTGTTCCGTATACGATAAGGCCATAACTAAGTCGTGAATGAATAAACGAAAAATAAATCATAAGCAATACCCTACCTAGTAGGAACAAAGAAAGATAATTTTCTGAGTAACCCAACAAGTGGAGCAATTTTCTTACTTGTGATATTGATGTGATCATCCCAAAACATATGTTCGTCAAATGTAACTCTAAAAGTGATCCTTAAAATCGCAAATTGATGATCTCCGAAGTAAAGGAACTCGATATACGAAATGTTGAAATTTAACAATATTCCGTCTTTCCGGCATTACTTCCACTATATGGAAAATTTGGGGAAAATTCATTGACTAGAATTTTCACTAAATTTTTTCTTGATTTTCTGCGGCCAAATAAAGCTTTTAGAAAAACAACCGATAGTGTTGGTAACTAGTGGAAGTTTTTGAGATATTAAGCAAACACTGAAAATAACTTATTTGGCCGCAGAAAATCAAAAAATTCTAAAAATTCTCTGTATGACCTAAGCTATTAGAAAAACAACCGAAAATATTAGTTACTAGTTGAAGAAATGCTGAGAAGACGGAGTATTGTTGAATTTCAACATTTCGTATATCGAGGTCCTTTACTTCGGAGATCAATCAATTTGCCATTTTAAAGATCACTTGTAATATTTTATTCCGCTGAGATGTTTTATTTAGTGAAAAAATATATACATAATGAATGAAAAATTTGCGCTGGTAATTACATAAAAAAATGTACTCTTAGTGATAGTGCTGCCACTTGCGGTAAGTAGCGCAATCTCTTATTTTCCGCTGTCAAAATTCCGCTATCTTATACAGCGTCAGTTATGGACTCATTCCACAAAACACAAATATCTTTTGAATCGTGCAGACAAGCGAACGTTTCTTTAAAAACCACCAGCCGGCTTACAAAGTAAGAATTTTTTAGTGTCATTTTAGGGATTAACATCACTTTTTAACTCAGCATATCAACTTTTCTTGCTAATGTGTAATTATTATGGTCTCTTGTATTTAACGCAGATCTCGCAACTAAACTCTTCGTGATTAGTGGGAGAAGATGAACTACCAGAAGCACAGAAACTTCACGTTTAAACGCTTTCCTGTATTTCTCATAAGAAACATGCAACTCAGAGTTTTGTTCCACAAAATCTTTCCACAAACACCTGACCCTTAAGTCAGGTGTTAAGTACCGCCTGCGTTTGGAGCGTTCACCAGTCTATAATGTGACAAAATTTGATTGAAAGTATTAATGTGTTGTTTTAGTTTACTGTCCATTGATATCTTACGCTCAACCATTTTGTTTCGTCTAACTTCTCCCCTTTTATCTACAGTAATAGCGGTTACACTACCCTCTTTAATTTTAGATTTAAAATGCTCCATTACGAATCCATCGTGTTTTCGACCTAGAGACCTTAAAAACATATTTTTATAAACTTTAGTCGAAAGAGCATGTTCAGCAGCTGCAGCTGATGAGTTCATTAGCGTATATGTCAGGCTATAATTGCGTTATCTTTCTGACACCGAACTTTAACGTTATTTTGTTTTATGCATTTGTCCAAAAACAAACGTCGCTCGGAAAAAGTCATGTTTATCCATGCGTTGTATGTCTGCTCTCGAGTGCCTTGTGCGACTTTTTCATTACATTTATTTCTGCACATGCATTTTGGCGGTAGCAGCGGGTATTTCTGTTTATAGTATTCTGTTCTAGGGTATTCTGTTAATTTGAGTAATATAATTTGAAACAACTTCTTCATCTGGGATGTAGTCCGGGTCAAAATCGGAGTCATCGAAATTTGTAGCTGAAGTGATCATGGTCGCATTTTGAACTTCTTGTTTATTGCGAATCAAGCTGGTTGCGGTTAAATATTATAATTAAAAATTATCTTACTATTTTGCTTTAATGATGATTACGTTATTTTAACTTTGACCATAATGGTTTAGAAAATCAAAAAATCAAATTTTGCGAAGCAAATAAAATGTTATCATATTTACACCGTTATCGTATTGTATACTTACATATTTTGCGCCATTTCAATAATTCTTGCGCTGCGTGATGACATGTTCACTAACTAAAATATTATGATTGACTGACGAATGGAAGTATAGATTTAGATATAGATTTATATTTTGTTACAAAATATAGATTTATATTTTGTTTAAAATAATAATAACATAAACGCTCCCTTTTAGCATTTATTGCGCTCATCTAGTCATCCTGGTAAAGGAGAATTACAAATCAAAATATTGCGTTATTTTTGTGTTGTACTACATTTTAGAAGTTATGAAGTTAATTTTCTAAAGTCAAATGGAATATATGCAAAACAATGTAAGAATGGTGCTAGTGAATATTACATTGTTTTTGCGGGGTTTTATTTTTTTGCTTTGTTACGTGGTTGTTACCCATGATAGCAATATATACAGGTATGTTCCAAAAATCATCGATTCGTGTTTTGTGTGAATTAAAATTACTGAAAATTCGACGTGTTAATAAATTTGAACCTATTTAGTGTATTAAAAGTAAATATATTTGTGATTGATTAATAGTCTATCAAAATTGTGAAAAAACTATAAAACATTTGTGATTAAATCTTTTTATATTAAAATGCCTATGCTCTTCAGTTTCAGTGCTGTTCAAAATTGTTGTAACAACAAAAAAATAGTGAAATGTCGAACGTCATGATTTTACGTTTCCCCAAAAATAAAACCCTTTCTGATTTGTGGGTTAAAGACTATCGGCAAAAAGAAGACTGGTATGAATCATGCAAGAATTTGCTCAATTCACTTCACGGAAGACGATTGGAGCCTTAAACACAGACTTCTTAACATTCCGAACTCCAGTCCCAGTAGTCATTTCCATCGGCAGCGAATATTAGTCCCAAACGCACTGCCATCACAAAGTTTGCCTGTAAATAAAACGATGGAACAACCAACGTCTAGAAAGCAATGAGCGGCAAAACGAAATTGAACCACAATTTTTGAGAATGCCATCGAAGAATATGATATGAGGTTTGCGTAACGACTATATAAATATTTAAATTTTACTTTATTAATATATTTAAATAATTCACAGAAATTCTCTGGTAGCTGATACAACGTTGGTACACATAAGCGACCCAAATAGATCGTCAGTTGAAACACAGACAGAGTAAGTTAAACCAAGCTCTTAAAATTATTTTTTATAAATAATGCTTGAAATATTTCAGAATTGATTTTGAATGGGTACATGTAAATAAAATTAGGCAAATGGAAAAGGAAATGGCGGCTCTACGTAAAGATAACTCAAGAATAAAACGTGAAATGAAAAGTTTGTGGCATTTAGAAAAATCTGTCAAAGCCATTTTTACTAGTGGA
Organism: Nephrotoma flavescens; assembly: GCA_932526605.1. Lineage (NCBI taxonomy): Eukaryota > Metazoa > Arthropoda > Insecta > Diptera > Tipulidae > Nephrotoma > Nephrotoma flavescens. The sequence goes on along the minus strand of OW052222.1, from coordinate 252,773,838 downwards.
CAAATAAAAAAATTAAAAAGCCCGAGCGCTAGGGTAAATTGGTCATTAGATGATATTTCGTCGTCCATTTGCCTTCATTCGGCAGGCCCTCGTGCATACAGATATTTGTACAAAAAAGTTACCCATTTCCAGGGCCATCATCTCTTAGAAAGTGGGCTGCGAAAATAGTTGTTCGACCAGGAATTTTAGAGCATGAGCACAAATAGAACATTTTCGTTTTGATTTACACTGGTAAACTATGTGTAAATCTTTTAGACAATTAAAACATTTAGAATGTTTTTTTACGTATTCTGTGTGCTGCTGAATATCTGAGGCAAGAAATTCTATGGATTTGTATAGTTTGTGGTATTTTCCACAGAATGCACAAAATACTGCTGGTGCAGTGTGCATAGACTTAAATTTCTGAGTAGATTTCTTAGAATTGAAACACTACTAATTTAATTTCCTGTTCAACTTTTATTACAAAAATGATGGTACGGCCCCAGATGAAAAATCAAAGTGAAAGAGTTTACATAACATGAAAATTGACAACCAAAAAATTAATATTAAAAAAGTACTAACAAATAAACAAATATAAAAGTACTAACAATAAAAAATAGCAACTGCAATAATACCATTTCAATATAAATAAAGTGCTAATAATAATCGACTAAGATAATCAATAAGAGATGGCAGTGATCGATTATTAGCACCATTAAATTAATACAATTTAAGCTCAAACGACAAATGTTTGTAAACAAAATTTAAATAAATAATTTAATTAAAATGATAATATTGCAAGTATTTTGCATTTGTAACTAAATAAATTATAATATACTAATAGTTTATTACAAATTAATAGGAATGATTTTAGTTATATAATACAAATATTATTACTCTACAAGAAACATAATTCCTGTGCGACATCTATATCTATAAGCTAATTTTGATTTTACAAATTTAATACAAATATATTATTTTTATTGCTGTGAATGCCTATTCGCCGTAGACCATCTTTGTGGACGTGCTCTTAAAATCTTCCCGAAATGCTGTTCTAAGGCTGAAAAGTAGCAAAGGGAGAAATTTGGCCATTGAACTTCAGAAGCTTATATAATTTGCATGCCGCGATGCTACCTGTGGTTTGCTTGTACTTCATTCCCAGCGGTTTAGTGGGTCTGCGACAGTTTCCGCCTTCATATTTGGAATAGGTGTCGCATCTGGCCAACGCGTGAATCGATCAATCACAGAGAGACAGTTTTATTGTTCACCAAACGTTTACTGGTGATATTTTGCATTTCTGATACCGCAAAGAATATTTGGCCCAACCTCTCAACTCCTTGTTCATCGATAGCCAAATCAACTTAATTGCGACTTTCAGTGAAATATCTTTTACTTAATTAGAAAAAAAAATTTTTTTGAGTTGGTACCGAGCCAGCCTCAACCCATCTTTATATAGATGCAAACAAAACACTTATCAATTCAATAAAACAAAAATGTTTGAGGCCAAATTTCAACATAAAATGTTGTGTTTTACCTGTATAACGTAAATGTTCAAGTTCTCTTAAGCGAAATTCCCATTTCCACCATACATTTTTAATTAGTTGTAATAACGGGGAGAAATTAAGTTAATTAGCTTAAAAAATTTAAGAAAACAAATTTTTATTCCGTAAGTAGTTTTTTTTTTATAAACGTTATATATTTATGGATTAAAAGTTGATAAGTACAGTGAATTGTTTTCTATTTTTTAAACGTATTTTCCAGCGTCTTAATTATTAGATAATTAACAATATTTTCCAAAAAGCTTATTTTGTCTGAAACTAAAACTTTTATTTTCGTTAAAAAAAAAGTTTATTTTTAAGTGAATAATACCCAAATACACCTTCTTATCATACATAGATAGCAAGGTGCATCTTGTATGCGAGAATAGGAAAGGTTATCAAATCTTGATTGGTTTTGGCTTTGTCTCGATATACCATAACCACGACGTCAAGATTACATTTCATTATATGTTTTATACATTTTTAATTAAATTAATTCACTTGCTGCTGCTATAGGAACAAATCTTATAATTTGACGATGTGACCCCCTCGAAAGATAAGAAATTAACGGAAAAACAATGAAAACATCATCGCGCTCTATCTAATGGCGAGAACAAAATTTAAATATGGGCGACATCCTAATCACCCTCCGAAATTATTGTTGTTCTTGCTTTGTGAAAAATAACAATAATAAACGGTTTAGCAAAAAACAAAACCGTTGACTTAGTTGTTGGGGCGGAAAGAGATTAGACACCGATTAAAAGTAATATTTTGCAGTCGTGTTTCTATTCGAATGACGTCATTATATACATATTTTAAAATATCATAATCCTGCCTGTTTTCCGAATATGTATATCGTTTTCCGATGAAATTTTCAGTATTTCCGTGAAATTAAGAACCCGAAAAAGGATAAAATATATGTTCATAGAGATGTCTTAATTATTATAACACAAAACCAAGTACATGACACCAACAACAATAGCGATTCGTTCGGTACACAAGGATTATGTAAATTAAATTGAGGAAATGATAATGAATTAAAACACAAAACAAAAACTGAAAGGTGGAAAATTGTATTTGTTTTTCGTTTTTGTGTTGTTTATTTTGGAAAAATCACAACCCGGATGATGGAAAATGAGATATTAAATGAATTAACCTTAGAATTGAAATTGATGTGATTTTTCATTTTGTGTCGTGTTGTTCGTGTGATTTCTATTCGCGTAAAAATACAACAAAACACCGGCAATTTATGGTTTTTTGATTTTAAAAACATACCTGTTGCGATTTCGACCGTATGTCGAGTTTAAAGTAGTTTTCATTTTTATTCGTTAATAACTTAAACTCGGCAAAATAAAAAAAACGACATAATACAAAAATTTCTCTCTACAGATAGGCTCAAAAGCTTGTATTCAAAATAAACAACTAAATAGCTGAAACCAATTTATTATTGTCTTGTCTACTCAAACACATTAAAAAACTTGAAACAGAAAATGAGGGGAATAAAATAAAATGTAAAATTTATCGGACGCACCCAAACTATATGATCTGTCATTTTTTGTTTCATTGTATTAAGTCATGTTTACAATTTCATACCCAAGAACAACTTTTACAAATTATTCAGATTTATTATCAAAATAATCGTTCTCCAATTGCAACTTTTCGTGCGCTTTTGCAATTTTATAGTCGTAATAATCGTCCAAGTGTGCTCGCTATTTTTTGAACTGTTGAAAATTTTGAGCGTATATTTTCTTTACACAAGTGCCAATAATACAAAGAAACGCTCGGAGTAATGCAAATATTGTTGCCGTTTAGGCAAGTGTTGCTGAAGACCGCAATTTGTCGATTCCAAGGCGTTCTCAAGAATTGCGACTGTCTCAAACCACAACCTGGCGGATTTTGAGAGAGGATTTGGGTTTGCATCCGTATAAAATTGTTCTCACTAAAAAACTGAAGCCATAAACGTCGTGAATTTGCTGATTTTGCCTTGGAACAACTTGAAAACGATAACGATTTTTTTAAGAAAATCATCTTCTCCGATGAGGCTCACTTTCATCTGAGTGGTGCGGTAAATAAACGAAACTGTCGATTCTGGTCCACACACAAATAAAAACCACAAATTATTCATGAAAAACCATTACATTCACCTAAATTGACAGTTTGGTGTGGTTTTTTTTTTGGTCCGTATTTTTTTCGAAATGAAGCTGGCAACACCATTACTGTCAATGGAGATCGGTATAGATCGATGATAACCAACTTTTTATGGCCAAAATTGGAAGAAGTTGATCTTGACAACATTTGGTTCCAACAAGACGAGGCTACGTGCCACACAGCAAGTGTAACAATTAAATTATTGCGATAAAAGTTGGGAGATTCGATTATTTCAAGAAGTTGTGATATTTAATGGCCTCCAAGAAGTTGTGATTTAACACCATTAGACTATTCCTTGTGGGCTTATTTGAAGTCTTTAGTAATATACAAAACTCTTTTCAAGGTTTACAAGTGAATATTGAACGTGCTATTCATGACATACGACTTGATTTAGTGGGAAAAGTGCTCGAAAATTGGTTTCATCGAATTCGTTTCTGCAGAAGAAGTCGTGGGGGCTATTTGAATGACATTTTATTCAGAACTTAATTGTATTGATTGTCTTCACATTAAATAAAATCATTGCAACTTCCTCAACAATTTTTTTGTGTTTTTTTTTTAAATTATTCCCAAACCCTTCGTAACCTCGAACTTTATTGTATTTAACGCATACATGCGATTTCTATATGAAATTTTGGGTTATTCTGGATAATAGCCAGATAGTGTTTTTAATTAAGGTGAGGTTTAATGATTGCGTAGCGAATCATTAAAATTCGCTAAGGCATTGTGATTATACTTTGATTAGTTCAAAGTATTTTCAAAATTTTTTTAGTTTGGTCACTGCAGTCTGATGAGACGACCGAATTTTTTAAATAAAAAAATCCAATGTTTCATTAGTTGAAAAACCAAACCTCCCCAAAGTCTTGGTAACCTCACCTTGATTTTAAATTATATCACTCTTATTAGAAAACCCTATATATAATTGTGTTAATTTGGTAGTAGCAAATATAATATTGCGGATCTCATATAAATTTTTTTGGCAAATTTTATTTTAAAAGAGGGAACCAATGCCCAGTAACCACACAAAGCGGATACTTTTTTCATTAAAAAAGTTTAGCTAAGACAACAATTTTGCGTGACATCTATACGTTTCATGAACAAAATTTTACGAAGTTTAAATTTTTTTATCGATTTTTATTTTGGATGATTTGCACATGTTGAAGTATGTACATACACTCCGCGATATAAATCATCGTACGATGCGAAAAAACGAATTACCCTGTA